>VXAK01011915.1:123434-161847 GCA_013399435.1 Arenaria interpres | reverse complement strand
GCAGACGGCCGCCCCTCCGGTTGGCCCCGAAGCCCACCATGGGGGAGGCTTCACCCGCTCACCGCCTCCGCCCGCGCCTGAGAGGGGAGAAGTGGAGGTGGGGGGGAAGGCTGCTCAGGGCGCCTGGCTGCCCCGGGGGGCCTGGCGCATCCCCGACGGCGACGAGTCCTTCGGGAGAGGAGAGGAAAGCGGGCTGCCCGGGGAGGAGCGGGGCGAGGGGGGGCCGGGCTGTGCCCGCGCTGCCGTGGCCGCCCCGCGGGGAGGGACAGGCCGCACCGCCCACCTCGCCGGCCGGCAGCGGGCCCGGCCGCCCCGCCCCGCCCCTTCCGCTCCCGCCTCTCGCGAGACTTGCGCGGGGAGCTCTCGCGAGATCTCAGTCTCCCGCCGCCCGCGGGGCGCCATTTTCTGTGGGGCCCGGGGGAACGGGGGAGCATGGGCGGGCCGGCGCCGGGGAGGGAGCGGGTTTGCACCGCCGGTGACACACGTGGGCTCATAGATGCGCCCGCCCGGTGGCACCGGGACGCTAAAGGGGCGGGCTGGGCCGAAATAACGGGCGGTTGGAGAGGAGAGGCGGAGGGAGGAGCACGCTCAGCATTTCTCCTGAAAGGTGCTTCCTGAGGAAGCAGAGCATAGTTCCGGAGCGATGTGGGAAGAGTCGTGCTTTATTTTGTAAGAAATAAACGGGTAAAGCACCGATTCCTAATCGGGCTGCCTCACAAGCCGTTAATCTCTTGTGGCTGTGGCACATGGGCCTGACAGAGGTTAGAGCTGGGCTGAAGCGGGGGGGACAGGTTGGGCCGGGGGTGGGATCACAGCAGCAGGGCCCAGGCGCGCCCCTCTGCTTTTGATGCCCGTGTGTGATACAAACCCTACCTCCAGCTGGCAAAGTATCGTTGAGAGGATATGAGAGAAACAGGGATCAGTTTTCCTCTTAAAAGGAGGAAAAAGAACATTTAAGGTATGAAGTATAAACTGCGTTCCATTCCTGAGATACAGCAATATATACGCCCCTTTCTCTTTTCCACCTGATTCTATACCATATTTGCATCCCAATATTTGCATTTTGGCACTTTTAAGTGCTGCTATGCTAGTAGCCAATTAATTTGCCAATCTGCTTTCTGCAGATGGCGGTGTAGATTCACGTTCTAAATCTGGTCTTGCAACTTTTACTCGGTTGTACAGATGGGCAGTGACACAGGTTTGAGTCCGCTCTGTTAAGCTTGTTCTCTCTGGCTGCCCTTACTCTGTTTGAACCTGAGCGCTGGGAGAAAGGAAATGTTTGTTTAAATAATGTAAATACAATATAAACATAAATGTGAGCTCAGAACTACACCTGGATTTCCCACACGTTGACTTCTTACCAGCCTGTAAAAGCCTGCTCAGCAATCTCCCTTCATGCTCAGAGGGGTTTCCCCCTCTCCTGTTTCAGCCCTTTCTGGGGGGTGTATGGGAGCCCCTAGCTCCGTTGCTGGCACCAAAATCCCCATCCCACCAGGGTGCTGTGTCCACCTGGGAAAGGACTGGCCTCTGCAGGTTTTTGTTGGTTGCCTTTGCGTATCTGGGAGGTGAGGCAACACCAGGCAGTTTGCTTTTTCTGATTCATTTCCCATTTAATTCCAGCCACATTCCAGGCCCTGTGATTGAGTCCTCGTCCACTTTTCCTGGTTGGAAAGGCTGCATTCCTGCTCCCTCTTCCTAAGCATCTGACTGTAATCTTGAAGTGTGTGTTGGAATCACGTATCTCAGCATCTTCAGCTCAAACTCTGACCAGGATCCTGGCTGGTCCTTCACAATGGCTTGTCTTGGCTTCTTTGGCTCTTGACCTCATCACTGTGAGCCGTCATCTGGTGGACACTGCACAGTTGTCACTGTGACACACAATGCAAGCGCAAGAGCTAAGTTTTAAACACAGTACTTACCTTGGAGAAAATGAAGGACACAAAGAAAATTTGGGATTGTATCAATTACATGCTTCCAGATCTTTCTACTGAAGAGCTGCTCTGTAAGAGTAGCCATAAGGTATTCAGATTTAGCATCCTTGTAGAAATAAAAAAAAAAGTATCAAAATTTGCAATAGTAATGTTTAACTTTGGAAAGGGGAGCTATGCAAAACAAGGAGGTTTGTCAAAAGAAAAGTGTTTAAGGGTTTGTAATGCAGAGGTTGCTTCAAGATGGAATGTAAGAAACTCGTCCCAGGGGCAGGTCACTTACCAAAACGCTCTGGAATATCTCAGAAATGACGGTGTAGTTTAACAGAGCTGGAGAGGCTATTTGATGTTAAAAGCCATCTTTCTAAGAAACAGAAGTTGTGCCTGACCAATCTCTAAAGGCAATCTGTAAAGTTAAGTGTAGAACTGCTGTGTGGCAGCCACAATGACATCAGAGAGAAGCTTCCTGAAGGCCCACAAAAACATTCACATTAATTAAAATTGAGACCTGATCCCCTGCCACCTTACCAGCTCCAGCAAAAGGGTGAGAAGGAGTGAACAAGGAGAAATATGGCTGTGGCAGAAAAGACGCTGCATTTCTGTTCACTGCTGAAGATTCTTCTCAGAGTGGAGCCTTTTCTTAGGGTGGGTCTGTGTCGGAGGAACTGGAGATGCCAGTGGAGTCAAAGTTTTGAAGTGACTGACGAGATATTCAGGACCAGAACAGAAGATTTTAAAGGATTGTTTTTGCCAGCAGTCGTTCCACCTGGGTGGCCAGGACACTGCTCTCGCTGACCTCCTCCAGGAGGGACCTCAAGAACTACAAAGGAGAAGCCTGACCAGGTGGGTTGACCCAAGCTTCGGGCTCATCACCAGGTGGTGTACCTGGAGAGAGCCAGCACCGCTCTTCTGGAGGAAGGTAGTTCTCCAGGTATTATTGGAGATTTCTGAAGGAGTCAAAAAGCAAATGTGTGTGGATGATTTGATCATCAGCACGCGCTTGAATTTTTGAGTATGTTTTCTTGAGGTCCCTTGCCAAAGGTTCTTGAACTATTAAGCTATAAAGTGAGAAAAGTTTGCTCATGGATTAGCAATTAGATAAAAGTTAGGAAGAACGGAGTAAATAACTTGTTTGCTAGTGTCGGTTTGGGACCCGTCTTTTTCCACATATTCATAAGTGATCAGAGGAAAAAAATCATAGCAAAGCAATGTAATTTGTGGGAGTTATATGTCATTTTTCATGATAATCAGAAGTGAAGCTGACTAGAAAGGGTTGCTGAATTTCATAACACTGGGTAACTGAGTAAATAGAACAGCAGAGGAATTCCATTTCGATAAATGTCAAATAATGCATAGAGAAGAAAGAAAATGATTGCAATGCCACATACGCAGAGGGCTCTTAGCTCCCTCTGATAACGTCTCCTTTATCTCATGAGTGTTAAAAAGGGGGGCAGGGAAAGGGAAGTAAATCCTGGGAGCTGGCAAGATATAAATGAACAGTAAAACTGAAGGTACTGTCAGTGTATGAATTTTCACTGCTCTTCTGCATCGTGAACACGGTGGTTCCAATCTCAGGGTTATGAAAAGGTTACAAAATGAGGGGTGATCAAAGGTGTTGAATGACTTTTGTTTGAGGAGATGGCAGGGGAGTTTGGAAAGGAGGGGAGGGAGGAGGACTGTGATAATGATGTTTAAAAAGATGAATGTTATGAAGAGGATGAATAGGAAAGATTATTTGGTGTTCCCTTTGCCAGTACAACTAGCAGGCACTGGGCAGAATTACTGGGCAGCAGGATTAAAGAGAAGGACATATTTTTTCCACACGCTGCACAATTTAATTGTGCATCACCACCGCTGCATTGTGGAGGTCAAAAATACAGATGAATTTAAAAAGCTGTTATGTAAATCAGTAGAGGGCAGTTCCTCAAGGGCTGCTAAACACAGGGCTGAGATTCAAACTTCTCTAACCTAAACCACTCAGAGGGCACACGAGGCAAAGGGTCACCGTGTCCTTGGCTCCTAAGCATTTGCAGGAAGGGACCATCCCCGTGACATTGTGTGGCCTTTCCTACAGGAACACATTTCTGGGGACTGAGAGCCAAAGCACAAAGTGATGCAAAAGCACCCCTGGGACATGGTCCTCTTGGGGATAAATGAGGTGTTCCAGGGAGTGTAGAGCCTGGAAGAAACAGCGAAGCATAAAGAACATCGGCGATGACTGACAGATGGTGTAACGAGGTGCGGAAACGCGCTGTCCTTGCTGGTGCTGCTGCAGTGGGAAGCGTGGTTCTTGGTAAATGCTGCAGCAATCAAAAAATACCAGTTTGGAACAGCTTTTCTGTGCCAGGCTGTGAAGCCTGGAGGGCAGAGGGGAACTGCAGAGGGAAGGTGCGCTCACTTAAGATTCAGAACTTACCCTGAAATCTCTTTAGACAAGGGTTGCTGTTTGCTGAGGTTCTGCAGACCTATTGTCTGCTGCTGATATATTAATATATACAAGTGTTATTTAAAAAATGAATAGCAATAAAATAGCAAACTCTTACGGCATATTTATTAAGATAATCAAGAAAAAGTAATGCAGCCAGTATTTATGGATGTTTTTATAAGTCACAGAGAAGAAAAATTAACTAATTGAATTAATTTTCTGTTAGCATTACTAGGGTGTTATAAAAGTGTGGAGAGACTTGATAATATAACATTTTTGTTGTTCTGGAAGGTGTTAACATTTTCCAAGGAAGAATGCTTAGAACTGAGTGGTCACAGCAGAGCAGTATAAGCTGCAGCATGTGAGCCCTTGTAAAGGAAGGAATCATTCACAGCAACCTCCTAAGCTAAGGAACTGCGGGTTTGATCTGTGCGCTGGTACTGCCCACAACAAGGTCTTCCTGCCTGCCCTGCGTTTCCTAATCAAGGCCTGAATGCTAATAGCCTGAAAAAATGCATCCTCTCTCCTGGTCTATTAGTCAATACTGTGGTAAGCAGAAACATTTAAAAACACTTTGGCTGTAAAAGTCTGTGTTAGAAAAGGGATCGTGTGCTGGAAAAATGCAGACGGTGGTAAAAAGGGTAACTAAGAAATCAAATGCTGCTGGATGCTCTCAGACGAGACAGGTCGAGGGGGAAAACACACTTCATTAGTTCCTGGTACGGATCTAGGGCGTATCTCGTGATGAATGGATACTCAGTGAGGTTCCTAAAGGCTTCAGGAATATGCACACTGACTTCCACGTACCTGCAGCTCCCCGGGCTGTTGCCTGGCCCAGCCTCTGCCTCCCGCACCCAGAGCTCCCCACAGCCTGCCTGGGCACTACAGCCCAGGCACAGACCTTCTCCTGGGCTGGCTTTTCTTTTGCCCTTCAGGCATTTTACTTTGCAAAGGGATTGCTGATTATTTATTTCCCCTTTTTTTTATCTTCTACTGTGAATTTGGAAATTTTAAGAGCCCCACACACGGTATTTTTAGAAGGAGTGTTCTGCATTGTTATTGCTGTGACATTTTTATCATTTAAACCAACAAAAAAGTCTGAGTTGTTGTTCTAGTCAAGTATTTTGATCCCCTCAGAGTCCGAAGCAGGATTGTAAATGAAAGATAAGCTTAGATATATTTGTTTATTTTTTGTGCAGATCTAACTCAAAGCTAAGAGAAAAGGTACTCTGTAATAAAGGCAATAGTTGGACGTGCAGGAAGAACTGTCAGAAAGACGGGCTTAGATTTGAGTTCAGGCAGAAGGAACCAGGTGCTGATAGAAAAAAAAAATATCAGTAAGTTATCAACATCCAAAAAAGTTGTGTGTGAGAGCGGCAGTGATTGAGGAGCAGGTTTCCAGGGAGCAGCAAAGGCAGGTTGAGTTGCGGCAGCCCTCGCGGGGTTTCGGAGAGCGAGGCGGCAGGAGGAGGATGATGCTGGGGGAGTGTTAGAGCCTCCCCTCAGGGCCACCTCCGTGGGTTTGGCATTTGTTTCCATCGGCTCTGACTGCAGTCTGTCAGGTCCAGCCACGGCCAGAGGTCTAGAGCTGTATCCATTTGCTTGAATTATTTTGCTGTTAATAAGAAGAGCCTTAAGAAAATATTCCTAGGCTGAATTGCCTTCGGGGACTTCATTTTGTGTTTCTTGGCTGGGGTGTTGGTCTGACTAACTCCAGACTTTTTTCCTTTTTTTTTTAAGTAGTGGAAATAACACTGTAGAGTTAAAATTTTTATATATAATTAGATCTAGAATAGTGAAAACTGCGTAAGAGAACATGCTTATTTAATAATCTATTCAGCATTACAGAAAAATAGTGATTTTGAAAGTATATAATTAATATTCTAAGATTGTTTCCTTCCAAGTGCAGCAGAATGTTTTTTGCATGTATTACAAGTTTGTGTTTTTTGCAAACATTCTGAACACAGAACTTAAATTAGCCCAGACTTTTAGCATATACTTTAAAAACTGATTAACATACTCCATCTGTTGGTAGGCTGAACAACTGTCAAAATGAGCAGCAGAGCCTCCTAACATTTCTGTGTAGATTTGTCAGAGTCCAGTTAAAATAACAAGCTTTTCATACCAGCACAACACTCCAGCAGGCGAGTGGGGAGAGGTTTCTTTCAATACGATTGTTTCAGCTGGGAGATGAGGTGGAGCTGTCTTGCACAGTGGCCGCCACCTGTACTTTCCCAACAACTCTTTCATCATTTGAGATTTTACCAAAACTCATTACAAGAAGACTAAACAATGTTTTGAGGTTTATTAATGACATTTGTCTTGGAAGAGACTTCACGTCTTTGATGGGTAAAATGGTCTGTCTTGTCGAAGTCACAAACGGCTCCTGTTCTTCCACGGCTTTCAGCAGGCTCAGGCACCCCTTCCCTGCGTTGCTCCAGAGGAGGCAGGGGGAGCGGGCTGGTGCTGCTGGAGAGGGCATGAAAAGAAGAGAAGAAAGCTCCAGAAGCTCACGTCTTCACGTCCCTGCACACAGGCTTACCGGCACCTGCATGTGCACGTTACAAGTGTATGTTGTAAGAAAGCAGTGCGTATTAGCTACCCAAATTCTGTGCTGCTGCTTTTCCTGCCTTATTTTCAGTTTGCCGTGTTTGAACAAGTGTACAGACACTCCTGTCATGCATCAAAAGCAGCTTTTATCCTGGGAGTAACAACAAGAAGGGGAACCATCGCGGGTGAGGTCAGACAGGCAGCCCATCAGTTCAGGCGTCTCTTTTTAGCACATCCTTGGGTAGATTTACTCGGCGAGGAATCGTTCTATAGGGACGGAGGGCAATATGCAGTAGGAATTAAAGCTGTGCAAACCCAGTCAAACACTTACAGGGGAAAAAAAGAAAAGAAACAGGAGGGAAAGCTGTAAAGAAACCAGACGGGTGGGGTAAGCAAGACCAGGGGGTTTGTGATACCTGGGTCAAGGTAAGGAGTCGTGGCAGAGGGGGAACAAGAGGGACAGAACCACTTTCTTGATTCTGATTTTGGTTCAGAACCATCTCAGCTACATCTTTCCCATCTCTGAAATAAAATGTAACTTTGGCTGCAGAAGACAATTAAGGCATGTTGACTTCTAAGGCAAATGTTCGCTTTTATCTCTTAAGGACAAAGATGGCCCTTGGAACAACTTGAAAAGAAGGTGCAATTGCGTCAGTACTTTTTTTTTTTAATAGCTGAAATGGTATTAAGTTTATTTATGGATGTCTAGGATTTGGAAATCTTTCTGAGAACAATTTGGAGTGAGGTATCAGAATTAATCTCTTATAACATGTTGCATTATGAAAATGAGCCAAGGAACCTCTGGGATTGACTCATCAAATGGCAGCACTTTCTGAAAAAAAACAGTCTGAAGAGTAGGTTTGTACCCAGGGAGCAGCGTTCGGCTTGAAGCTCCTGTGTGGGTCAGGAGCAGGAGCACATGTGGTCGGGAGAGGCAGCTGGGGACGTTCAGTGCAGAGCTTGGCATTTTGGAAAAAAGGTATTTTCTCCAAATAGCATTTCCCCAGAAGTAAGTTTGTTTTCTTTTTTAATAGAAGCAGTCACAGCCATGTGTGCAGCGCTGAGGGGCCTGTGAAGTTCCTTTAATAACAAATGGCATTTGCGGCAAGGATGAAAAGCCCAGATGTTGGCAGGAACTCACCTAGGAGTGAATAATTATTCAAAAGGCAGGGCGTTGATTTAAATTCCCTTTTTGCAATACAATACCCAAGAACTGCCCGTGTGGGAAATGAGGAGTGAGTGTGGCACTGGAAATGGGTTTATACCTGAACTTCAATCCTGCTTCCAGGGGGAGAAGGTAAGAGACCCTGTGACAAAGCGGCTGTGGCTCAGCCGGAGCGAAGACAAGTATTCTAATACAGCGGTGGTGTGGTGCTTTTGTCTTACAGTGCTCTAGTGGTTTCGCAAAAGATTCGTATTCAGTTACTCTTTTGTTTTGTTGCTGGGGAACACAAGCAGAGAAGGGAAATAATAATTTAAATTTAACTCTGCTAAATATAAATGAGATTTCATGGGACAAAGGCTTCTCTAGCTTGAGGGGTTATTGCTGTGCCAGATTTCAAAGGCCTTACTGCTGCCAATAAAATTCTTGGAGCATCTTAAAAAAATACTGTAAGCATTTTTATAAAAATGTGTTAGGCAACACAGATACAGCTGTTGCCTCCAGGAGTGTATGTGATGGTACTTGAAATCACACACGACTATATCCACTTATTACTAATTGTTACTGAATTTATTTGTGGGAATTAGAGAGAGCCCAGGATGATACAAATTTCAAACCATGCCCAAGTTTCAAGAAAATGTATCAAAGTGTATCTATTACCTCACTTTCCTGAGATGATTATGGTCACAATATAGACCTTTGTGTATTCTAAGGACAGGTACTCTATTTTTATTCTCCCTGGGACAGTGAAGATGTTTCTCAACTGTGGCTGCTGGAATTGCCTTCTGATAAAGACTCCGTCTGCATCATGATGCTGGTTCCAGGAGACCTAATTTAACTCTATTTCATACGAGGCTCTAAAAGGTAGTAGACAATTCTCCATTATGTAAGTGTGTCTTATTCCAAAACACTCTTCTGTCTGGTACTTTGTATTGTATTGATATACTTTCTGATAAATGGGTGTTGGTTTCAAACAGACTGTCATGAAACATCTTTTAAAAAAGATTAATTGGATAATCTCAGTGCTGCTGAAGTAACTGATTTATGAAATGGTTGGGATGGTGACAGGTTTATGTTTGTTGTTGCTTGTACTAAATTTAATAATTGCCTGAGACCAAGATTTTAAAGTGTTTAAGCATCCCCAGCTTCATGGGGGAATCTTCTGATCTATCCATCAAAACCCCCAACAGTTTTGCCATAGTCTGTAAAGGTTCACATAATGAAATCTCTATTTATGGTCCCTTGAACCAGCCCTGTAAGGGGAGCGCTGCTCAGTCACCGGGAAGCCTGTAGGAGTTGAGCATATTCTGCATTTTCCAGAAATTTGTCCATCCCCCTTCCCAGACTCCAGTGTTACCGAGGGGCTCATGCCCCCCCCCAGGGCAGTGTCACCTGCGGTTTTGAGAGGGTATTTTGACTCCAGCTGATGAGAGCTGCTCTAGCGAGGACGAGTGACATCTGAGATGACTTGTTGGGCCGCGCCACAGCCTGGCATCTCAGCACTAGATGGTGCCAGGCACCGCCGTGCGATGTGGGATGAAGAGAGGATCCAATTGCAGGGGCACTGAAGCAAGACTTTCCATCTGTATTGAAGAGCCATAAAACTACGCTGCAAACAATGTTCATCAATTATGGCGTAAGTACTAGGTTAAGATATAATCAGCAATTAAGGCCAAACGCTTATTGAGGATTGAGAGATTCAATGCGAGCTCACTGGGCCGTAAGGAGTCATACTGGAGCCTGGCTAATTCTTTTGCTTTTCCCAACCTACACACAAGTGGCTGCTGCCATTTACGGCTCGCGCTCGGGAAGGCAGCTGCAAAAGGCAATTCCAGGGGAAGAGCTCTGCAGCGCGGAGTCTGTTGCTGCAAGCAGGTGATTACGATTGTGTATCTGAGTGCAGGAATAGCACTGTCCCACTGGACCAGTTCCTTCTGCTGTGTGTGCACCTCATTTAGTTTACAGCTTCGATTCCTGGATTAGTGTTTGGGTTTTTTTTTCTTGTAGACTAAGCAAGCCACAAATGGAGCATCATAGATTGTCACTCCGGTGTCAAACCATGACCTGAATTTGAAACATGCTTTTGTATTCCCACGTGTAGTTTAAGAACACATTCCTTTGTCCTAAACAAAAAAGAAACCAAATTATTATTACAACAGATGGGTTAAAAAACACTTATTGTCTTACTTGAGGATCTCATGTATTTACTTCTTATTTCATGGTAGAAAAATCAGGCTTTTAATTATAGGCTACTGATGAGAATTTTGTCAGATTTTCTTTATTGCTCTAAGAGGAATTGACATTTCAGCAGAGGAAAAGCAACAGTTTATTGAACTGAGGACTAGAAGAGCTGTCCATGTGCATTAACATATTTTCAATTATATGAAATGTGTGCCTTTGTAATTTAATTTAGGTGTCAATAAACTAGCAGCCTTTGCAGCAGTTGATATTTACTGCCTTCCCAGCACAGAGCTGCACTCAACCTTACTCCCAGTACGCTCATCTTCCCTGGGACTTCTCTCATCTGGGAAGCTCCCAGAGAGCGGTGAATATCTCGGGCAGCCTGGGCAGGGGAGGAGGAGGAGGAGGAGAAGAGAGGAAGCTCTTTACAGCAATCTCCCAGCTCAGTGATGCCTGGCGAGGATCAGGTGGGTTTGGTTTAGAGAAGCCTCAAACTAGAGGTGCTGGAGTCCCTCCTTGGCGGGACGGTGTACAGGATACGTCCTTTCAGGTGGACTAGGCGGCTTCCCAGCTCTCTTCTAGGTCTGTTAAACGTAAATCACTGCAGTAAAATCCTAATCCTGGCCTCTAATCTTAAAGGAAATGGAAGCAGAGGTTGTGTAGCTGCTCCCCGAAAGGCAAAAGGAATATCGAGCCAGGGTAAGGAAAAGCTGACGCGGGTCAGTAATGGGATATGTTTTTAAGAGCAAATGGTTCCATTAAGTCCAGGGAAGTGCTTTTCATCCTTGGAAGTTAGAGCCTGAAGTACAGTGAAGCACTGACAAACTGAACAGTCTTTGATGTGCTGAATTAGGTTACAAATTGTTTAAAGAATGCTTCCAGAGAAAAATGCTATTTCTTTACCACCGTGAATGTGATTCTTCCTATTCTTGCCTTTGCTCCCTGTCCTCTGCCACGTACCCGCTCCAAATATTTTGTTGCTCTCTAAGTGCCAAATACTTCCCTCTCGTCACTCAATTATTTTTTTAAATGTTCAGTCTAATTAGGCCCTCTGAGCCAAGAGATGCAGAACAAGAGGGTCAATTGTGCTCCCTCTTCCATGGTGTGAGGCTGGAGTAACTCGCTGAATGCCTGGCAGTAAATTTCCATGAGCTCCGGCGGTTGCTCGGGGCTGGCAGTGCAGGGTGAGCTGACTCAGACCACTCAGAGCGTCAGAAGGGCACCGAAGACAAGCCATTACCACGAGGAGCTTCTCACGGGAAGCTGTTACAGTGCATGGGATGAGAAAAGGAGAATGCCGTGGGAGACAGCCAGGCTGCCTCATTACCGCGGTGTCCTTGGGAGTGATGCTTTGAAGGAGGCACATTGGGTCAGGCGCTGGGAGAGGGAAAAGGAGGATTGCTGGATGTAGGGAAACATCTTGAACGGCCATAGGTGCTTTCCCCCTCTGGGAGATACCTCCACCTGTGTCCTCCTGCCTCCCTGTACAGTACCTGTGGCACACACAGGAGTTTCCCAAGGGGCAGAGCAGCCCAGCACAGCAGTTGCTGACTGGGAGAGACGGGAATGGTCTCTTCGAGCCTCAGCTTCTGTCTTCCCGAGAGCAGAGTGGGCCTGGTGCCCTCTAACCTCACGCCCTCCTGCTCGGAGAACAATGACTGTCAGGGCTGCTTCAGCAATGGGCCTAATTTAGTGAGATGGCTGTGACCCAGGCTGGAGGTTGAGTAGCAAAGTGATGCAAGTCAGAGAAGAGAAGACAGGTCACGTAAATAACATCACCCAGTGTTTACTGTGAGCAAGCAGAATGTGAGTCGGGGAGAAATCTGGCTTTGTCAGGGACTCCTGCTGATCCATTTCTCCATGGATCAGCCGCATGTGAAGTTAATCTGCTTATGCAGCAGCTGAGCAACTGAGATGCCCTCAATGCCCTCATCTCATCCCTGCATCTAGCCAGACTCTCAAAATACCAGGGGAGTGCAAATTTCATCAACATTTGGGATGTGACCACCCCTCATCCCTTTCTCATTTCCTCTTCTCTACCACAAGTAGCGAATTTGGTGGGACAGGCTTGAGAGGGAGTGAAGTCCTGCCTGAGGACCCATCTGGGCTGGAAGCTTGTCAGGCTCTGTCACTTCAGTGTCTGGGCCACTGCCTCAAATGGCCAAGGGAATCACATGTACGTTGTGTCCTCCGAAGTCCTGCTCCTGGGCTGGCCACCATCAGTGGCTCATGGTCCTCAGTTGCAGGAGCCGTGGCAGCCAGGCTGCTTCTGGGTGGCCGTGGGCTAGGCAGAAGGGCTGGCTGTCCCGGGGAAGGGAAGATGCTGCAGACCTGATGCTCCTCTCGCCCTCTGCACCCTGTCAGAAGGTCTGGTTCCTCTCTGCTGCTCATGGAGAGCAGCCCTGGCCCCTTATTGCCCTTGTTCTGACCCAATGAAGGTGCTGTTTTGTGGGGTGCCCGAGTGGGGTGCAGAGACCACCCCAGGCAGTGCCCTCGCGTGAGGCTGCATTTGCCCATCTCCTATTTAAAGCCACAGTGGAGAGGACCGATGGACTAGATAGGCATGTCCAGTGTCAGGGCTGGCCGGGATGGACTGGGCAGACTGGGCAGATGGGGAGCAGTGCCACCAGGACTCCTGTGACCTTATCCCAGCCTGACTCGGTTATTGCCCCAACTGCTATGGGCTGATGTGCTCCGCAGGGGAAATCCCAGGGTGTAACCACAGGCACTCAACTGCCACGATAAGAAAAAGAAGAAAACCTCTATTTCAGGTCTAATTTAAAATCAGCTCAAGTGTGTAGGTTGTGAGATTCAGTATCATGTTTGTAAACATTAGTAACAAATGTGCAATTTAATCTGCTTTCTTTTTTATTTCTTTCATTTAGAGTCTCATTTAGAATATCTCATCCTTTATTTTATAATAACATTGCAAGGGCCAATCAGAATTAATCCATGATGCTTCCCTCTGATTCACTATTGATTTCTAGATAGAAACTCTGGCAGATAATTTACATTAAATACAGTTTTTATTTGCCACACACCACACTCTGACCCGCGTTCCTTGTCACCTTGCCTGTATGGGCCAGTACAATTACGTTCCCTTTGTAATCCAGTGCTACCTTCAGGCTCACCTAAGCGGCGATACAGAGGCTGTTTAATTCACAGGGAACTAATCAAGGCCTGTGCTCTTGTAATTTCCCATGGCAAACGCTTCCAAGGTCATTGCTATGGGGATGATTCGCTGGACGCCGGGGACTCTGCTACCTGCTCTGGCAGAGCTCTGCAGCGTCAGGCTCCACCTCGGGCACCTTCCAGTTGCGGTGAGATATCTGTCTGTGCACAACAACTGATGCGCAGGACGCTCCTTCCCGTGCAGCGTCACAGCAGAGCAGGGAAGCCTCCGGAGGGACCGTTTAGCAGAGCAAGGGAACGCTGTATTTCTGTGGTGAGGTGTTTGGGATCGGGAAGTGCTGGGATCAGTCTGGGCATCCTTGAGTTCCCCGTTGTGGCTGGGGTTTGGTGGTCTCAGTCACACGCGCCTCTTTATTTATCTTTACTCTCTGGGGGAGGACCACAGCCAGTGCATTCTGAAAATGCTTCTCCCTGCCTTTAAACTAATGTATCCTAAGAAGGACATTGTTTTTCTAAGCCCCCCCTCACCCTCACAACCTTTTTCTCCTTGGTTAGCACCACATACAGCAACGTCCAGTTCTCATCACCTGAGCTCCTTCAACAGCTGCTCAGTCTCAAACAGTTAATTAGATTAAAGTGTTTAAGAAATCACTTTCACAGTGAGACATGAGCAGAAAGCAAGATGCTTCTCTTCATTTAAGAAAGCAAGAGTCGTACATGATATCAGTTAATTGGTTCAACTAAAACTTGGATAATTCAGTTACTTCAGAGTGACTGGGATTTAATAACAAACCCCTTCAGTTTAATGGCATGGCAGTGCTCAAGGTGCATGACGGCGCAGCAGGCTGTGTGTAGGCGAAGCGATGTGCCCAGGGCTGCCACCACCAGCCATGTCCCATGTGGTCCTGTGTGGTGAGGAGGTGTCTTTGGCCAAAGAACAGACACCAGGGGCACGGTCCTGCTGGGAACAAAGGAGGAGCAACCAGCAGGCAGCCAGAGAGGGTAATTATTCCTGGGGACTTCTTCCAGAAAGGTCAACCTCAGGTGGTTTTGGTACAGCTTCTTAAGCCTCTTCCTCAGGGCTGTTGCTGTTACAGTGATCTACATTTTTAGCCTACTTTTTTTTCCAAGAAATGAAGCTTTGCAGTCACACCATCTGTCTGCAGGTCCCCCTCTGAGAGCTTTTGTGCCTCTTGTCTGCTTGTGGCAGAAGCGTGTGGGTCTGCAACGCCCCGTGTTCCTCAGCGGGACGAGAAAATGGGTAACTTGTCAGAGACACGGAGCAGTTGTCCCATTGAGCTAAAGGGCGAGGGGAGGACTGAAGACCCCTCAGGAGGGGTATGTAGTGGCAGAACACGGGTGCTTTGGAAATCAAGTGTCTTTAGTTCTGCTCTTCACTGAATTACTGTTTTTTCTCCCCAAAGAATAGGTAAGGGTCTAGATGCTCTCAGCTGCTTACTTAGGACCTCTTTTTTGTGTGTAAGTAGGACGGTACTTGTAATGCACCTCTCATTCAGCCCTTTCTGAGCCTGACTCCTTCCTCTCGGTTCCTCCACAAGCCACTCTCCTGGGACCTGCCCAGCTCTGGGCCAGGATGGGGCAGGGGCACTTCCCACGCTGGGGAACCGCAGCTGGGTGCCGGCTGTGCCCCGCACGCCCACCGTCACACCGGAGCTGGGCTCTGCCTTGGGGTGGCCCCTTCGCGTGAATCCCTTTCTCTTCCCAAGCGGGTGCTTTAATGAATTTATTTTCAAGGCTGGATTAAATTGCTGAGAGCCCTTGAGTACAGATTGCGGTGGCTCTCATCGTGCCGTGTTTGCTGAAAATGAGCTTCCAGGGTGTCACAGCGCCCTGTGCTTGCAGAGGAGCTGGTTTATCTGTGGGGCGAGACGCTGCTGACAGCTTTTCTTTCCTCACTGCTGAAAGGTCTCTATTCTGACTATTCCACTGTGTTAACTTTCAGTGTCTTTGTGCCAAGTTTGATCCTGGGGACTCTCTTTAATTTGGGCCAGACTTTCAAGTTTTTGGTAGAAGTTCTGAGATACGCCGATTAATCTTCCTGTATACTTTAGATTTATGTGTGATTTCAAAGCAAAGGTCAATTGTTCCACAGTGCTTGGTAGGACTGATTATTCAGATGTACAAAAAGATTAGTTTTTAGCATTAGACAATCGGCTTCTTGTTCACCAGTTTTCTACGGAGAAGAAAGAAGACACTGCCCCCGCCTCCAGGTCCTATCCTGGTGCATTAACCCAAGATCTAGCATCTACAAGATGGGAAAATGTTTTGAAATGTAGCTGGTTTTTTTTACAAGTCTATTTGCTTTTGATATACTTCAATATTTGTCAAAAGTTAACACTATTGAAGTTTACTTTTAAAAATATTTGCCCCAAAGACAGCGAGGGAATAGAACAGAATAGGAATAGGCTCCTGAGATACCCACAAAGTTGTTTCAAGTCCATGAGATCATACTGGAAAACGTTGTGATTCGTCAGTGGGGACTTCTATGTACATTTTGTTACCATCACAATGTAGCTGTGTTCATCGAACAGGATAATCCTCAACTCCACTTTCCACCCATGGGTTAGCTAAAGCTCTGTAATCACAAAGCGCCAGGATTTGTGAGGATACCTGGCTGTGACCCGCAAGGAGCCGTGGAACGGGGGCGGTTGCCTTCTTGGCCATTTTGTGCCAGTTCTGACTAAGGCGAGGGGTGTCACTCTGGGAGGGCTCTGTCCCCCCACCACCCTGCCAGCGGAGAGGTCCCTGTGCAGAGAGGTTGGATGTGTTCCTTGGCTCACGCCTGCTGCCAGCCTGGATTGCCGGGCAGCGAGAACATCGAACGCCGACTAAGCCGTGGCTCCCAGCCACAGTCCGTGCTTCCTTCCAGCAGTACCAAAATGCTCCCCTCTGTCTAGACTATTTCATGTCCTTTTCAGTGTCTTTTTTATGCCCGGAATTCTGTGGCAGCAGCCTGGGAGCATAATACCCTCGCCCTGGAGAAGCAGCCGTCGAGACAAAGAGCAGTGTTAGGCTTGTTTATACTCGCATGAGTGTTAAACCCACGAAGAACAGCTCCGGCCTTTCCTCCACGGCATCCTGTCTCACACGCAGTTTATGTAAATATTCTGAAAGCAGTTTTATATCTAGCTGCTAGTGGATCTACTGGAAATAGATCTACTGGAAGTAGATCCACTCATTTTCCTCCTGCATCTTATTGAACACAGAATCAGGAGAGTTAAGTTCTTTTTCTGACAGAGGACATGCTACAGACTGCTGGTTCGAAAAGATTAGGCACAGTAATTAAAGCATAATTGCTATTAATAGTTGTCTTCCTAATCAGACATATCTCTCTATCGCTCTTTACCTCAGAGGATTTTTTCTTCTTTGTGTTTTTCTGGAAATGGATTTGTTATGGACGAAACTGAAGACAAACCATGGTCATAAACGTGTTTGGTAAATATTTTTAATTAAATGTGTCCAGCACACACACTGACTTGGGTCCCCCAGCAGAGCTCAGAGGGAGCATCTGGAGGCGCTTGTGATTTCTGGAGTCTGCCACTAAATGGGCAGGAGCCAGCACAAATCAAACTGGGCTCTCCTGGACTGCGCCTGAGCCTGACCCTGTGCATAGGGCAAGGTCCTCTGCTCACCCTGAGAAACCAAACTGCTTCTAACTGTGTATCTCACTCTGATATGTTTGCAACCCTGCTGTTAAACAGCTCAGACACTTGTGTCATCTGCCCGTTGGTGGCTGTGTCACTCACCCGAGCGGTTCAGCGGGAGCTGGCTGCCTGGACAGGGGGTCCCCATCATGGGAGTCAGAGCAAGAGCCCATACTGCCGTGTGTCACTCCTTTCTTTTGCAAGCCAGACAGTAAGGAGGGCAGCTTGTGATCTGCAAATTCCAGCCCTCGACACAGCATTTGTGGAGACTTTAAACTTACCGACCCGTACAATTCAATCTCATGCCAGCTGCATTTCTCTCTGGACATCTCTGTTGGTGTAGCGGCAGTCAGGAGTGCTCTGCTCATTCCCGACTTTCTCTGTGCTACTTTGTACAAAGAGAACAGATTTTTCTTCTGTCTTTGTTTTATCTTTCCTGCACACTCTCTCCATCACACTCCTCTGTTCTTCCTCATTTTCTGATGTTCCCCTGTTTCTACTTTCTTCCTTTTCCTTTTTTTTTTTGTCCTTTCCAATGTTCATATTCCCCCCAAGTGCAGCTGTGCAACTACAGGAGAAATCCCCAAACAATCTGCCAGCCCTTTGAAGAGTGGTTGTATTCTTCCATGTCGGCTTAATTACTGCATCCCGTTGAGAATGCGAAGGCCTTTGGGGAGGGGAGGGAAGAGGCAGCTCTGAATATGGCATCAGCCTGGGGGATCGCGGTGCTCTGGAGGGACACTGCCTACCATCTGGCCTCTTGACACCCCGAATGTGCCTCCAGCATCTTATTGTGTTGCATTTATTAGGGGTTGGATTCTTATAGACCTGTCCTTCAAGTGCTGAGCTCTTCAGCTGTGGGCTAGAAAAGTGCTTAACAGCGTGCTCAGAATTAAGCACCTTGTTTAGTTGTTGGGTGAATTGGGTCAGAATCTGCCGTGCCTTGCAGGAACGAGCCTACACACGAGACACATGAGGGTAAATCACAGGGGTAACTAGGAAGGGCTCCTACCTGGTTTAGCTCCGATGTGATTGACCTGTTGGCTTCCCTAAGTGTGTGTGTAGATCCTCGTTGTCCCACACCCCGTGTCCTGGGTCTGTCCCTCGCCATTGTCAGTACTGATGAACTGAACTTCTCAGCACATGAGCTTTGCAGGAAAATCCCTGTGGCTTTGCATGTCTGAACACTTTTATTGTCTAAACACATTTCCTGGAAATAGAAGAAAGTTGTTATTAATGGGCCTGATCCTGTGAGGAGCTGAGTTTACTTCATTCCCACTGACCTCCTTGGCAAATGAGTCTATTCCGTAGCTCTGCCCCTGCTATGAGGACATGCTGTAGCGATGCACAAGTCAGGGAGTGACCACAGCCTTCTGCAGAGAGGGATGGAAGTAATACACAGAGGTTGGGCCAAGTGTACCTTACTCCATAACACTGCCTCACCTACCCCGTCTGTACCCAGAGCCAGAAGCCCTTCTGGTGCCTAAATAGGAAACCTACAGCTATGACAACATTTCACTTGAAATCTTGCTTGCTTTTTAAACATCATCTTTCAAGATGGACTGCGGAACGCTGTATGCATCAAACCAGTGTGTTTCTCGAGTAGACAGGGTCACATCATCTATGTGCTTTTTACAGAAATAGCTTCCAGATGTAACCATTGTGTCACGGTACATTTATGAAATTTGGCAGTATTGCATGATGTGTGGGTTTTGTGTGCGTGATGGCAAATCTGTGCACTAATATAATCTCTGACCTGCAGTCGTGGTGTGTCCCAGCATCTCAGGCTTTGTGTGCTTTCATATTTCGGGACCACAATAAACAACCCTGAGTATTTAGCAGCCACCATCTCCTTCTACTTGGAAGTCCACAGAAATACAAAACTCCTGCTGGGCTTCAGCAAGGTCCAGCAGGGAACCACTGCCATCACCTCCAGCTCTGGGTGGGCCACAGACCCTCCTGTGTGTTCCACCATCCCCACAGCCAGGGAGGTTCAGTCTGGTTGGCCAGACTTTCCTCATTCTGGTGACCCGCTCCTGTGGGATTTGGGGCCTCTGGCAGGGATCTAAACACCGACTGCAAAGTTACTTGTCCACACACAGAGCTATCGCAAAAGCACATTAGTCTGCTCTGCCGTTAGCTTCTCCAGGGGGAGGACAGCTGGGATTTCCAATCTCCAGTGAAAAATGAAAACAAAAATACTTCCCACTTTGCAACTATTTGACATTTTTTTCATGGCCTTTTAATGTTGGCAAATGGTGTTAGAAAAATCCAGGCATGAATTAAACCAGGCATGGTGAATGCTTTCATTCTTTCAGATGGTGGGCACCAGACATGTCTCATTGACTGTTTCTGTTAGGTTGTTGTTCCTGGTTTGATGCATAAGTTCTCTTTGGATGCACTCTGAGGCTTTGGCGTTGTTCCTCCCAGGGGGGAGGAAGCTGCTGTGCCCCACGCATCCTCCTCTGCTGGCAGCCCCTTTGGGCAGGATGACACTCGGTGGTGTGAGCCGTCTTCCTCAACAGCAACTTAGTCCATGAGAAGACATCAAGGGTGCTTTATTGCTCTGCTGCATGTTGAACTCGCTAACCCCCTTAAAAGTGGGGAAAATAACCATAACCCTTTACAAAGAGCTTTCTCATAAAAAAGCCGCACGAGGGAAAGAGGGCAGCTCAGGTTTGTTCCTGGTCATGCGCGTTTCCAGCCATCAAAGCATATGGCGAGTGACGAACAGTGACACACCGGAGTTTAGTTACATCTCGTGTTATAGGAGGCAGCCTTTAAGGAGTTTTTAGTCATAAAACTGGATTAAGAAAGGCTTTTCTCCTTGTGGAAGTTAAATAAACCAGCTTGCAGAGCCTTGGGAAGCTGTTTCCAGTGGAGATCCCTAAAGCCCTCCCATGGGTCATCGCATGGGTTTCCGCTGCATCAGATTCCATCCCCAGCTCACACAGTATGAGGTAAAAGCCAAAGCTGGTGGTGACAATACACTATGGCCACTTCTAGAGCTCTGCTACCAACAGAGGGTTACCTTTTGTTGGGCATGGCAGGAGCAGAAAATCTTACTTGGCATGAGAATTTTTTCCTTGGCTCAGGGAGGAATGAATGTGGTGGCTGGAGATAGGTTAACTGAGGACAGGGAGTGACACACGTCACAGCCTCTGTATCTGCGAGCTATTGCACTGGGCAGAAGATGGTCTTGTCCAGCGTTTCAGTGTACTTACAGGAGTGGGTCTACTCCAGAGCAGATAAGGACCTCCTCCATGGTGGGCCAGTGCTCATGCACAGGATTGAGAAGAGAAGCAGCTGGCAGAGGCACGAGTTGAATTTGTGAGCTGCTGGCTCTCAGCGGGGTGCATTTGGGTAGATCCCATCTGCATGAAAAGCTTCTATCTCTGTTGGGCGCTGCAGACATCGTCACACCTAGCAGGTCCATTGAGTGGTTATTCACCGCAACCGTCATCTTCTCTAGTATTTCACTTTGTGAACAGAAGATGATGCTAGAGAATGAAAGACAGTTGAGCTCTGAAGATTAAAAATAATAAAAGTAGCAAAAATCTGACTTTGTGCTTTGTGTTGCTCAGCATAAGAAGGTCGCTTCTCTTCACATAGAGAAGTGTGAGGCCCAGGCTGGCACTGTGTGTGGACCCATTTGGGATCCTTACAGTCTCTGGAGCCTGGGTGCTCACAGTCATGCTTTCCAGGTTATGTCAAAGAACAAAGATAAGGCTGCTTCACTCAAAAACCCCAGGAGATGTTGGCCTCCACATCTTGTCTTGCTTTTGAAGTAACAGATGTAACCTATTTGTTGGATGCCTGAAGGGCGTTAGGAAAAGGTCAGTGGTTAGAATACAGATGACATACTTTACAAATGCGTTAAAATAGAACAATTCATTAGGTTTAAACCATGAGGAGCGGAATGTTTGGAGTTAAGGGTGGGATTGCTTTTATAACCCCCTTTGAGCTTTGTGGCCCACTTTGTGTGGAGGAATTTGAAAGCCGGGTAGTTTTGCATACCTTTGTTTGGCCTTGTTATAAACTATTCATACTGTAGTTGAAGGGAACTGAAGTCAGGACTTTGGAATCCACTTCTGTGACTGACACAATGTACATCCATGCACTGTCCCTATTCCTCTTTTCTGCAGCAGCCAGGCTAAGGATCAGACCCTGTGATCCCTACATGAATGTCCCACTTGAGTTGTGCCACCAGCGGCCAGGATGGCCTTATGCCCCTGATGGGTCTCTGAGCATCTGCACTGACGTGTGTGTGCACCCTCCCAGTGCTCTGGCAGCAGCTCACCGGTGGGATCGTGCAATTTAAAAAAGAGTGATACTTCCTTCCCCAGGAGCCCATATTGATGCTGAGACTGCTTTTGTGGTCTATTGCAGAATTACACACGTAGACAAATGGCTATGTCATAGAAATCGTCCTAAAGCGTATCTTAACAAACTTATTTTTTAAGCTACTAAAAGGAGTTTGCACTGGAACCTAAACCCTTTCCTTGCTGTCCTTGGCAGGAGCAGGTTGTCTTCCTTCAACACAGCCACCTCCCGAAGGAGTGGATTTGCTTCTCTGACTCCAGATTGGAAATTCTGCCCCCGAGCCATGAAAGCAATAGCAGAAAACAGCTCCCCGTGTTCTTCTGGAAATAAAAGCCCAATCAAACAAATCAGACCACTTGGTAGCTTCAGGAGAGTGGCCCAGTGAAGCAGCCAGGGTCTCTCCCTCCAGGAACACTGTCTGCAGGGCATCCATTGCTTGCTGCCAGGGGTGGCCGGAGCTCCTCAGCAGCATGAACTAGGATCAGTGATGGCAACCAAAGGATGGAGAGAGAAGAACTCATCCAGTCCCCTCCAGCACAAGCAAAATAGACAGGATGTCCATGACAACCATTTCCCTTGGCCGCCCTGGAGATCTGGTGCTGCAGGCAGCTGCCTGCACCCAAAGCAAGCTCTGAGCAGCACCGTGGCCGATTGGGAAGGCCCTGCAAGGAATCTCAGCATGTCCATGTCCTGTCTCTGGAACATGTAGGAGTGGGATGCAAACTACCTCACCTGATAGCACCTCCATGTCAGGACTGTCACTGACTCTTCCTGAAGGCAGCAGCAAGTTGCTTTGCAGCGGGTGGGATGGTCAGTGGCCGTGGGGAGGATCCGAAGAGCAGGGATGCTGCTCGGTGCCTCTGCCTGTACGAACACCTGGTGGTTCTGCATGGAGCCTCCTAGTCACAGCCATCATGGCCAGTTGAGGGAATGTTATCTCCAGACGTGCAGGGCAGATGTGGGTCTCATTAGAGTGCTACCAGCAGGGGACTCGCAATGGGCAGGAGGGGCTTTGCCCTTACTCTTCTTTATCATGCTGAAAGCCCTGAAGTACTGGCAGTGCAGCATTTCCTGGCCTGCTTGCTCCCCTCCTCAGGGAGGGCCAGGCCAGCTGTCTGCTGGATGGACAGAATGCGTGGTGCTCTATGAGTCAGTCTCTCCAGCTGGGGGATGCTGCCCAGCCCGTGACTCACCGGGCTCACTGGGTACTGCACCGATGCAGAGAAACCAGGTGTGTGCTAGGTGCTCCTCAGCTGGGGACTCTTCCCTCTTCGGTCCTTCCTGGGGAGGAGGTTGCCAAGCTGAAGGTGTTCTTTAGAGCGGTCGTAAGGATCTTGGTCTGCACGTGTCTGCAGAACCCCCAGGCTGGTGGTGGGGTTCCACTGGGAGCAGGGGTCCCTCTGCACCCACCCAGGGCCCTCCTGCCCGGTGGGGAGCATGACCACAGGAGGCAGGAGATGCCCGTGCCCGTTTCCAATGGTTATTTTAGGAGCAGCTTTGCACGGCATCAATAAACCCGCTGCCGTCACTTAGCAGTCACGAAGTGAGACAGACTGGGGAAAGCAGGCTGTGGCGGGGGGGGCAAGGCATGAGCTGATTTACAAAATAGGCTCTGCAGCGTTCGGAGCGTGCACGCACGGAGCTGCTGTCTCTGCTCGGAGCTGAATAATGCACGGTTATTGTAAGTGGCCCTGGTATAATTAGAGGTGTACTGACCTGTGTGACAGCAGCAAGTTGTCAAACGCCACCCACGGGCTAGTGAGCGGGATGAGTAATTTGCACCCCCACCATCTCTCCTGCTTCGGTGACGGCGCTGGTGGCTGGAGAGGGACCCGGCTGCCCAGCCTGCGCCTGAAGCCCCACCGCCAAGGAGGAAGAGGAAGAGGAGGAGGAGGTGGAAGAGGAGGAGGAGGAAAGACCCTGCTCTCACCTGGTTACTGTTGCTTGGGAAACCACTCCCTCTGCATCCACTTCTTCAGTACAGTGGTTCTGCCTTCCAAAAAGGCAGTATCGTGATGGGGCATCCTAAAACCCAGCACAAGGTGCAAGAAAAAGCACAGAAGAGGGATGGAAATATTCCAGAGCGTTTTGTGAGAACAAGTACCTAAAGATATTTGTGTTTTCATGTGCAGCATCAGAGAAAGAAACTGGCGATGGTGTGGATGTGTGCTCCAGGCTGTAGTCTGCTGGGCTCTGGAGATGAAATTTTGGCTCCACAGAAATAAGTGATGAATTTCCCCTGACCTCCCAGGGCCGGGGTTTCGTCTGGGGACCAGGAGGAGCACTGGAAGGGCTCAGTCGGGCTCTGCCCCTAAACCTGGCTGGGGCCAGGGACCTTCCCTCTGCTCCCATACAGATCTCTCAGGCACATTTATACCAGGGAGATTTTGACTGCTTTATTAGTGAGGACAGATGCCTCCAGGGTCTCTGGCTCGTGCCGGATGCGGAGCCAGCGTGCATCCCACCGGAGCATCGCCTTCCGCAGCAGGAGCAGAGACCTGCATTTCCCCAGGAAACCTCCCAGAAGGGCTCTGCTGCTGGAGCGGGGCTGGGCAGCCTGGGGGACTCTGCTCGTGATTGGAGAAACTTGCTGTACCAGGAGACAAATTCAAGCATTTCTGCAAAAATTCATGATTTCCTCTTAATAAAAATTTGGAAAGTTTAACCACCCCTCTCAGTGGACTTGGTGAAATGGTCTGTGTGTGATTCATCTGGGCTTCCCTTGCTAGCTCTGCCAGAGCGATGTGTTGCCTCTTGCTGCCAACAGGAGAGACAGAAACCTTCCAAAGGAGGTAGTCGTAGCGGGGGTTAGCGTTTGGGACGGTGAGCGGGGGTCAGGCCATCTGCGGCTGCAGAGAAGCTTCACGCACACCGGCCGCTCTCCTCCCCGAGCCCTGCGGCTGGATCCCGTCCTGGAGGGGGTCAGGGGTGGGGATGGAGGAGCATCCCCCCAGCTCACAGCACGTGGCCTTGGGGTCAGGAGGAGATGGAGAGTCCGTGTGTATCCAGGACTGGTGCTGGGTACCACACTTCAGGAGATGGCCCCGAGCTTGCTGGGCTCTGCACTGGACTGAATCTGTCTCGATGCACCAGCAGCCCTTGTGCTCTGAGGGCAGTAGCTCCAGCTCCAGCTCACTTCTAGGGTTTGGGGCTTTGTTTTCCAGCAAACCTGTGAGTTTACCCATTCTTTTATTCATATGAACTTGAGGATGCTCTTGGCTTTCTGTCTCCAGAGAGGAGGCAGTGTCTTTGCTTTAACTGTGCTGCAAGTCCTAAAGAAAAAATTTAGTCAGTTTAGTCAATTTTTCTTTGCCTTTTATCAGGAGATCCCCCTCTGGTCACCGGGGAATTAGATGCAGCTTTTTTCACTGTTTAGATTTTCGAATGGGGAAAGAGGCTGTTCATGGTGGGAGCTTTGGGTTCTGCAGTAACCCTTCCAGCTGGCAGCAGCACAACCTTCCCTCTAAAATCCATCCCTGATCACAAGAACTGGCACTTTTTGATATTCCTAAATGATGACATTAATCATTTGCTATTTTTATTCACTCTGTCAGAAACATGTGGTAGTTCCTTTTTGTGTCTCTTCCCGTCTTCAGGCTGCTTTCCAGGCACTTTCAATCCCCTCTTCCTTGGCTGGATGCATCCATCCTCTCTGCCCTCCTAAACTCCTTTCCGTGGTTCTGGAGTGAGCAGAAGCTAACGACCAACTTCTTCATTGACTTCTTCACTTTGCAAAAAATGTTATTATTTTTTAAATGGTGAAGTTGTTTGTCCTGTACAGAAGAGCCAGGGTTGCAGCACCTCTTCCAGTCCACTGGGGACCACCAGCTGCATCCGGGGCAGCCTGTGCCCGCTTACAGGAGAAATGGGTGTCCGACGTCAGCGTCTCCGTTGAGTCGCCATCTACTTCAACTGTCACTTTGATCTGACAGAAAAAGAAACATCTCTCTGAGCTAAAGGTCTTCCCATCTGAAACTCCAGGACACTTAATTACCATGCAGCAAGTACATTTTATATTGCCATTACAAATAATTTAGCTACAACAATATGGCAGTTTAATTTGCCTTATTTATCTCAATCATTTTGCATGAGGGAGACAAATGCCTCAGCATGATTTCGTGTGGACGCTTCGTCTCCTTTAATGTGGTTACAGGTAAAGGCTGCACAACACATCCCTGCATCAAAATTAATCTCACAGGCAATTGGCCTGAATTAACCCCCCCAAACCAGATAAACAGGGACTTTGCTTGCATCCTGTGCTGGTGTCCTAACGGGAATTATTCTCAAAGTGTCTTACCTTCACGCACAGAAGAGGGAAGAGGCAGTATCCCCACAGGTCCGTGTCCAGGCAGTCCTGCTGAGCGCGTACTTTGCTGCTTCTTGCCTTTTTTAGTTTAGAAATGTCAGCACTTTCCGTTCCCATGGGAACGCTGTCGTTTCCCTTGGCGCGCCGATGCATTTAGAGATGCTGGGACTGGGGGGGCTGTGGTCCTTCTGGAAGCCTGTGCTCCCGGTCCTGGCTCCCAGCTCAGCTCCAGTCCTTGCCCCCTGTCCTGCTCCCCGTGCCCCATGCTGGGACAGCCACAGCAACAGGCATGACTGGGAGAAGGGGTCAGAAACTGATGAAAAAAACAGTTGTAGGCCTGATTGATAGCCCTCTTGGAAGTTCCCGGAGATCTCATGGGAGAGCACAGGATCTTCCCAGTCTGGAGGGAAATGTGGCGGGTACATAAGCACCGCGCTGAAATGTCTTTTGGATGGTGAAACTCCTGTCTTCAGAGTAAAAACCTGATTTTGCTGCTGTTACAAATCTCCAAGTTAGAAACCAAGTTAGGAGGATCCATTTGCTACTGAGGTCATCTGTCATGTGATAAAATACCAGTAATGGACTTTGTGAGGTTCAGCCAGTCAGTACCTCTCGGGGTTTATATTCTGGAATATATTGAGTTAATACAAATTGCAAAACACGCACTGAGGTCACTGGGTTTATGGGTGCCAAGGTGGGGTGGCAAGATCGTTATCTTCGTTGCTCAGTTTTAAAATGCTGCTTCTTAAAAAAGATCTTTTCAGAGCAGTAGGACGTGTGAAACAATGCTGGGAGCTGCTGACAGGTACCATGGCAATGGGCCCCGCCAGGAGCTGTGCCACTCTCCAGAGCTGCTGCTCCTATTGACTGAACTATTTCTCACTCCATATTTATGAGTATTCCCACTCCCGAAGGATGCTGACAGCTCTCCCAAGTATTGCGAATGTCTGGGGCCAGGGCCGTGCAGCCTGTACCCCCGTTTCTGCTGGGCAGAGGGGACCTCTCTGCAGGTCTGTGCCCAGCATGGGGGTCATGGCCGGTGGGAGCCAGGGACACGCGCCGTGCTGAGCTGCCAGCCTGAGAAGTGATGCTGAGTTTGGGGTCCCACCACCAATGCACTGTGATGCCGGCCTCCAGACCCCTTCCCCGCAAGCTGCCCTCCCTCCCAACACGTGCTGGGGAATCGCCGCCTTTTTCTGTTCGTCTCACTTGGTCTCTCAGCTCCTTTTGTTTTGCACAAGACCTTTCCAATGGCCAAACCGTGTCACCTCCCTCCCCGCTCCAAGGTGCCGTGCAGCAGGAAGGTGCCGTCATCACTCTCTAGTGGGGGGTATTTTTAGTAATTTTTTGGCGGGTGGAAAAATACAGTTGCAGCTTGTCAGAGCTGGCTGTGTGTCAGAGCGAAGAAGAAGAGACCACCTCGGTCATTGTCCCTGGTGCCGAAGGGAAGAGCTCCACAAGGCTGTGTGCCCAGGTCCTCCTGGCCATGCCTGCCCCGTGCCAGGCTGGCTGTGCTGAGCCCCTGCTGTCACCGACCCGCAGCCCGGGCTCCTTCTGGCTCAACAGCCACCAGTCTTGGCTTTCGGATCCTGCCAGTACTTGTGGGTGCAGCCACTGGTGATTTCTGCCACGGTGTCTCCTGCTGAGGCGCATCCGATGCTCCGTGTTGAGTAGGGTCTCTTTGGTGGCACAGTAATGGGTTTACGATGCAAGGCTATAATACAGTCGTATTGCAGCACTGCACAGCGCAATCTTCCTGTCCCGCTGGGAGATGCACATGGACATTAAATCCCCAGGAAAGGTGGTTTCCCCCCCTGAAGAGATGCCAGAGCAGGGAGGGTGGCGCTCCATCCAGGCCACGCTGGGTTGTGCTGCCATCCCCAGTGGCCACCCATGGCCGTGGCAGCAGCTGGGCCAGCGCCGAGCGGGCACAGGCAAAAAGCCTGTCCTCTCCATCACCCTGGCTTCACGGAGCTGGGACATGGACTGCTGTTGGCAGTGCCAGCTGGGCCATGGAGGTGACACCCCTCCCTGGTCCCGGCTGTGCCCCCGCAGTGCTCAGCCGGCACCGCATCCCCGGCAGGGCTGTGCCGCAGCCGAGGCACGTGGTGCTCCCCCTCCCCGGTGCCATGTGGCTGAGCTCCGGGAAGCCAGGTTTGCAGAACAGGAAGGTTAATTGCTATTTGCTTTCAAAGCCTTTATCTCTTTTTTTAACTCCTCTCTCTTTCATCTTCCCTGGCTGCTTTTTGAAGAGCAGCGTTTAGAAATCTGCTTTTCAGAGTCCAACCCAGTTGCAGGTTGAGGACCAGGGAGAATAAACGGAGGAGACCCATCTCAGGGCTGCGGTGGTCCCACGTGCAGGAACCTGCCTTGCAGTAAGACAGATTTTGTAGACACGTGTTTTCAGGGTGTGGGGAGTCGCCGAGCCCGGCTCCCAGGGGTGGCCTGGCCCCATTGTGAACCCCGAGAGCTTCATCTCTCATCTCGGCTTCTCTGCTTTGGCTCCCAGCTGTCGCCTCTGTCTCTGCCTTTCTGTGTTAAATAAAAGAGTCTTTAGCCGTCAGGTGTTTTCTTACCATAAAGATATTTATATAATAAAGTCAACTCTCTGTATTCTTTATAAGTTAAACAGATGGAGCTCGTAGGGTTATTTTTACCAGCCTCTCAGTGATTTTACTCTTCTCTCACTGCACGTCTCTGTTAGGAACTCAAACACCAAACCTGAATGCAGATTTCCAGTGTTGGTCTAAACACTGGATAATTGGATTTTCTACGGCCAAATTCACTGCCCTTCTCTCCTTGCTGTTGGCTTTGCTTGCGAGGGAGCCCCCTGGACACTCCTGATGTGTTGCTTTGCCCCCTGTGCTCTCCCAAGGCTTTCCAGGAGCACTCTCCAGCATCCTCACCCTGCCCAGCCCCTGTGTCTTGCACTCAAATGTCCAATTTTATTCTCATCCGTATTAAAGCACTCTCCGTTTGGATGAGCGGAGCATTTCGGAGCACTGTGTGCCTCAGCTGCTCTTCCTCGTTAGTGACTGTCCTGCCAGGCTGTTAATCATCCATATGTTTTATCAGCAGTGATCTTGCATTTGCTAACAATTTGCTGATTAAAAAAAATGACTCCCAGTGGCTGGCGAGCCCCCGCGGAAGCCGTGCCGTGCCGATTGTGGCACGGACCTGCCAGCTGGCCAGCGTCCCCTCAGCCCGGACCTCTGGATGGTCCTCATCTTCACAAACCCCGCATTATAGCACATCTGCACAACTTCACTTAATTGTCGTCTTGTCAAAGAATGAAAACACATTTATTGGGCAGAATCTGCTGTCTAGAAAACTGTATTGGCAATAATTATATTTTTGTCCCTTAATTCTGTCTCATTTTTTTCCATTAGCATTCCCATGTAGAAACCTGCCGGTCACTTGGGTATCAGTGCAGCACCAGCACTTGGGTCTCTTTCGGATTTTCCCCAGTGTTCAAAAGCCTGTTCAGAATCAACAGCATTGGCTCAAATGATTCTTTTCACATTCAGGTGTTCCCGATTGTGGCTATTTTACATCTTCCCTGGTTGCCAGTAGATGGGAAAGGTGTTTGTCATTGTTCTGTGGCTGAGGCACTGCCCTCTGCTCCTTGCCAGGCGCGGAACACAAAGCTCACTCCCATCTGATGGTGGGCACAGAAATCAGCCGTCCCGCTGTTTGGGAGGAGCTGGGTCCAACCCTTGTTACCCGATTGCTCCTGACAAACACAGGTTCTGATGGGTGTTTCGGATCCTCTCTCATTCCGATGGGGTTTTTCCCTTCATCAGTTTTGTATATTTTATGACTCCTAATTGATCAGCTCATATCTGCTTCCCCATTTCTCATTTCCCAGGTATTGGTTTGTCATTTCTTGGGGCAGACTCAGAACACGAGTACATTTCTACTCAGAAATGCTTTGCTCCTGATTGCAGAGGGGCGATTTTCAGCTGCCTGGTGAGCTCCTCTCAGTGCTGGCTTTCCATCATATCTTCCTCTCTCTGTTCTCAATCTCTTTGTTCTTAATCCACCCCATTAGAAGCATCAAGTATATAAAAATATCACTACAGTTAATGAATGTCGTCATTTAATAAATGTGTCTAGTAGGTATAGTTAATACCATATTAGCTACAGCTGTGTAACTGTAATGCACTTTTGTTTTTGTAAAGGTTTGGCTTGGTACAGACAATATTCTTATTGCAATTATACATAAACTAAGTTCTTCAGAGCACTAGGTACATCTGTCTGTCTGTCAATACAACCCTCTGTCCCTTCTGGGCTGGACCATCCCCTTCTGCTCATGCTAAATGCCATCGGGTGGTGCCTGCAGATCCCTGGGCAGCCGCACGCTCCCCACCTGCTGCTCCATTCCTCTTTGTTCCTCCTGAGAAACTCCAGGAAAGGGCTGCAGCTCTTGGGGTCTGTCTCAGGCCTGAAGAACCCACGTCCCCCAGCACCGAGCTGCTGGAGCCGGGATGCGGCCCCTCCTGGCCGGGCTGGAGCAAGGCAGTGAGGGAGGGAGAGACCAAGGGGAGGAGGAAAGCTGTCAGTCTTGTGAACCTAAGAGAGAATAGCAACGTAGTGATAATAGCCCAGATAAATGGCCTTCTTGCGTTTTGGAACCCAGTTACTATAGATGCCAATCACTTTCCTAAATACGCTCCCACTGGGGTACTTTTTCTTATGGGAACTGCTTGTGCTTCCTATCCACAATACCTACTTTTTAATTTCTTTTCTGCAGCTCGGCACAATCTCTGACTCCCAGGCAACATTCAGAAATCCACAGGGACAAGAGAATTTCATATTGACTCTAAATAAAAAGGTAACTTTACACACACACAAAAAATAAAAATCCAAACAAAGCAGAAGCAAAAACCCCAGGGTTTCCCAGAGTGGAAAGGAAGCTTTAATTTGTTCCCCAACGCCGCTGCTGTCACTGCCAGGGAGCAGCCCTGCTGCGGCACCGAGACTGCCTGGGCTCCCGGCCTCCCCCCAGCCTCTCCTGCGAGAGAAACCCTCCAAAAGGCATCTTTTTCCTTATGATTCATTAACCGGTAAAAAGGGTCCATTTTGTGGAGAAAAGGCCATTTACTGAAATAACAAGTGGACATCATCGCTGCATTGATTTTCCAGGGACTTATCAATAGAAACAGTATTAAGTAACTCAGGCAGGCTGGAGGCTGTGGACTAACGCGCTGGATTTCCCTCGTTAGGCTCTAACGGACGCTGGCTCTGTGGCAGCGCGTTCTCGGAAGGGCAGGATGAAGAAAATCGGGCTGCTAGCGGCATTGCCCATCGCCTCAGTCTGCTTGCCCAGCCTGGGGTTCATTATCCCAGCCCACCCAGCCTGGGGTTCGTTATCCCAACCTGCCCAGCCTGGGGTTCGTTATCCCAACCTGCCCAGCCTGGGGTTCGTTATCCCAACCTGCCCAGCCTGGGGTTCGTTATCCCAGCTTGCTGCACTCTCTGATATGGTCAAATACATTTGTGTCATCAAAATGCCACAATTTTGGAACCTAATGCATAGGGGCAGCAGCATCTCGGCACTCGCTGCCTTTCCGGACGGGCCCCGCAGACTCTCACAAACCTCTTTGTTTCTTTCCGCCCGAAATGTGCAGTAAATGCACAAGGCTCAGGGATGCAAGGGATTCCCCGCTCCCTGCCGGCAGCCTAACGACCTGTCTGCCAATGCGCAGATTATCTTTGCGGTGCTCTTGCAGCTACAATTGCCCAAAAATCTGTATATAAAATGAAGATAATAACTAGTAAATATTCAGCCCAGGCTGTTGAATTTTTAGGTGTAGAAGCACCCCGGGAGTCCATTTTCTTCAGTCAACAGGATTCTGCTAGAAATATTTTGAAGATAGTAATTTTAAACATATTTAAGAGAAAAATGAGAGCAAGTTAGCAAAAGCGATGCCCATTGCCTGAAACACTCATCGTGCCAATGCATTTTCTTTACCCGGTGCCCAAGCCCCAGTGGTTTTAGCACGATGTCTGAGGCTGAGCAGCTCCCTCCCCTCTCTGCCACCCGCCAGCGTGGCTGGAAAGGCTCTTGGATCTGCCCAATGTGTGTTTTAATTATGGAGCTTCACCTGTTCCTCCTTCCTTTGGAAAAATATTAATTGACCCACAGGGAGGACCGTGCCATAGGAGGAGGGGGAAGGGTTTGACACTGAAAGAGGGGAGATGGAATGAGATGTGGGGAAGAACTTGTTTGCTGGGAGGGTGGTGAGAGCCGGGCCCAGGTGGCCCAGAGAAGCTGTGGCTCCCCCAGCCCTGGAGGGGTTCAAGGCCAGGTTGGAGGGGGCTTGGAGGAACCTGGTGTGGTGGGAGGTGTCCCTGCCCAGGGCAGGGGGTGGCACTGGGGGGGCTTTAAGGTCCCTTCTGACCCAAACCATTCTGTGATTTCTCTGCAGAGCCATTGCCTCCAGCAGCGTGTGGGGGCTGCAGGAGCAGACCTCCCCTTCCCACCACAGCTCTGAAGATGTTTTACAAATGGAAAGGAAGAGCCACAGAAATGCTCCTGCAGCCAAGGTGGTTCGATGGCAACGGACAGACAGCCTGGTGCTCCCAACCATCCCTTGCTGTGTCCCACCCCAGGCTCTGTGGCTGTGGCACATAACTTGGGGCGTGTTTCACCCATACGAGAGCCGAAGCGACAGCCCCTCCGCCTGCTGCTGGAAGAAGCGGGCAGAGTTCAAAGCAGAAACGCCACGAGTAGTTTAGATTAAATCGAAATTAATTCCAGTGCTTGTCAAACCTTGTGCCGTTGGGAGGGGCGGCGGGGGCAGAGTCCCTGGCTGTTTGCCGTTAGCAGGGCCGGCTGCTGCTGGGCAGAGCAGCTCTGCCTCGGGGCAGCTCACCTCCCTGCCTTCCTCGGGGAAAGAGGTATTTCAGGAGGGTTCCCAAAGGCTCGTGTCCTGCCGTCCCCTCGCAGAGGCTGGGGACCAAGCTTGAATTAACACCGGGGAACGAGCCGTGTTTTTTTCCATGGAAAATCCACCAGTTTGGCCACGCTCTGTGCACAGCTCGGAGCCCGGGGCAGCTCGAAGTGTGGCTGGCAGCCTGCGGGCAGATGGGGCCCATGGTGGTGGCAGTGGCTTTTCTTCTGCAGCTTGGAAAAACATGGAGTTCAGGCAAGCGTGTTTTGTTTTGGTCAAGTGTCTCACTATGGAGTTTGGTTCAGGTGAGAAGTGCCATCCTCGCTCGGTGACATCCCACCCATCACTCCATGTGCAGCAGGACCCAGAACCACACGCTCGGCTTCTTCTGCTCATCTTGGCTCCAGACCTACAGCTCCCAAACCCAGCACTGGACAGTCCCACGTGCCTGCCCTCGGGGCTGCTGTGAGTTATTGCCATCTTCCCCTGCAATGAAAGGGCACCCAAATTCCTGCCATGCCTGGGTCCTCCCATTCTTGGAGCCCTCCCACTCATTTGGTCTGTTTGAACACTGGCTCTAGCATTGGGAGGGCTTTGCTGCTGCCCCTCAGCACCTGCAGGCGCCGGGGGAGCCTGGTCTTGGGGAGGTGGCAGGAGAGGAGGGTTCTCCCAGGCACATCCCCCAGGATGCGGCTTCACCAGAGCTGGACGGGGTTAGGGTGCCCAAATCTTGCTGGATTATGTTCCCAAGTCCCTCAAGCGTCCTTGAAAATAAGTATTTCCTTACACTGAAATTCTCACACGCACGTTAGGGACAGCATTAGCAAATCTAAGACCTCATGCCTGAAAATCAGGAGCCAGGGGTGCAGAGCCTGAGATGGAGAGCAAAAAACCCCAGGGCTGCTTTTCCTGCTGCCTCATTCCTGACCCCCGCTGAGCACCCTCTGGTCCCTAAGCCTCACATTTTCAAGCTTTCTTTTGCAATCAGGAGGGATAGCTCTATTATTATTTCTTTTTTGAGAGAGACTGTGATTACTTCTTAGTCATGGAGAGCAAGAAGCAGGACTTTCATAAAAATACCACTGAATATCAGGAGAATCATACAAGAAATCACAAGCTGGCCGTGATGCACAGTGGTGGGTGGTGGCAGAATTTCCCTGGGGGTGTTGGTGGGGACACGCGACCCCAGTAACGCGTTTATACGGACCCCCCAGTTCACAGCACAGAGTCCCCAGACACAGAGACAGAGACACCCTTCTCTCTGCCTGTTACAACATTTACAGAAAGGGTCTGTAAATAGAATTATAGGACTATTTTAAATGGATCTCTGGGCTGGATTCAGAACTATTCCCAATTTGTATTCTCTAAATATAAACCAGAGCGTGTCTTGCTCGCACGAAACTGCCGAGAGCGTTTTTCAGCGTTACCTCTGTGCGTACCCGAGGAGACTGAAAGTTGTATTTGCACTTTTATGGATCGGTGATGTAAATGTCTGCCGAAGCAGTGACTCAGAAAGAGGAAAAAACCCCTGCGTGCCCCGTGGAGCCAGGCACAGGCACGGTGCCTCCAATCTGGAGTCTCTGCCACGAGCACACAGAGCAAGGCTTTTTCTGACACGCGTATGATCAGCTCTGCAAGCAGGGAAAAAATCAAAGCAATCATTTGCCCTGAATTGCCGATGGAACAGCCACACGTCGTGCTGTCTCTCTGCTTCGCAAGCGCCATCCTCCGCGAGGGACGACACGGTGGAGCTGTGGGTGCGATGCCAGGAGGTCCCGACCACGAGGGGCTCAGCCAGACAGAGCTCCCGAAGGAAAGGGAAGAAATCCAGGGATGAAGAGCCTAAAAAGGATCTTAGGGACCAAAAAAAAGGCTGTTGGCTTTGATCCCACAGGGAACCTGGTGGAAGATACAGGCTGTGCATCATGGAGGAAACCATTTCCTGAGAAGACCCAAGACCTGTTGGGTGCAACCAGAAGTGAAGCTGGGGAGACACAGCTGACACTGCCCATGGCTCGAGGTGTCCAGAACTGCCTGAAGAGCTTGGTGGGGGTCCCATGGTGAGGTGATAGGGGTCCCGTGGTGAGGTGATTGGGGTCCCATGGCAAGGTGCCACCCCACAGCAATGCTTGTGGAGGAGAAGGAACAAGCCATTCCAGAGTGAGCCAGGGGTACAGACTGCGTCTGCTGCACGAGGGCTCCATCCCTGGCAGGCATCCTCCAGCTGTGTCGGCATCCTTCCCCGACAAGGGAATTTTGTCTTGCCCTGCTGTTTGTTGGGGAGAGTGGCAGCAAACACCCTCTGGAGAGAGATCTGTCACACCCTCTGGGTGACAGATTATGCTGGAGAAGCAGCGTGTTAAAGGGTGTGACATCAGATGGGGACTTTTAAGTGTTGCTAGCATGGAAATGACAGTGCTGTAAAGCAACTGGTTTATGGAGGCTCGTTGCTGGTTGAGGCTCTTTGGCAACAAATCCTGCTGCTCAGAGCTGATGCTGGGCGAGGTTTTCCCCAGAGCACATCCAGGATGGGGGTCCCCGAGCACAGGAACGCCCCGCCTGTTCTTTCTCTGTCTTCCTCTCCATCTTTCTCCATCATCGTTTCCACAGGGGACGATCTGCACTGAACCCCCCGCACGTGGGGCTGCCGAGAGGAGCAGAAAGTCTCTAAACACAAGAGGCTGCAGTTACACAAGAAATACCAGGTAAAGCACAGGCCCGTGTTTTGGTCATCTTGAGCACAATAAATAGTTACTACTTACAAATGTCAGCATAATTTAAAGATGATCAGTCATCGTTTAACGCAGTGCCAGGCCAGAGTGTGGCAGCTGGGTAAATGGGGCCTCCAGCCTGGCACCCGCCGGGCAGGGTCTTTGCTGCCAACCTGCCCTTGGGAACCTCCAGGGTTTGCTCCCCAGCTTCCCCTTTGGGAACCTCCAGGGTTTGCTCCCCAGCCTCCCTTTTGGGGACCCCCAGAGTTTGTTCTCCGCATCCGCTCTCAAAGCTACTGCTGGCTGTGGACGAGAAATTATTATGGATGATAAATATTTAGATTGTGGATGATAAATAGATAAAGCATGACATTTTCCATTGAAATACCTGAGAAACGCATTACTTTCGAATTTAAGGCAGTTATTGCCTCTTTGCTTCTCTTAACATTGAATATTCCGACAGCTGAGCACCTTCCAGACAGCACCTGGACACACCGGGCTCGACTGGCGTTACCTTTGTCAATGCACCATCCATTATTGCACCAAATTAATGCAAAATAAGACACGTAACTGGCTGTTTACACTTTGGAATATCTCAGGGGCACTTAGGCCTGACTCTGCGGGTTCAATGGGCACGGTCACCCCAGAGCCCGAGAGGGGCCAGCAAACTGGGCGCGATGGGATCTGGCTGCTGGTCCAGCCTCGGTCCTTCACCTGAAACCAAGGCTTCTGCCCTGCGGCAGAGGCCAGGAGCATCCCGGGAGCCCCTGGGGACAGGTCCTCACCCACGGCTCTGCAGACACTTCTCCTGGGCCTTTGTGGTGGTTTGTGATGCGGGTGCCATCCCCAGGAGAGGGGTCTCGCTGCCCCCGTGAGCCGCATTCCCTGCCCCTTCTGAGCAGCAGGGACACCCCCGCTCCCTCCTCCCTGGGTTCTGAACACAGTCTCTGAGTGAAATGTAACCGACTGGAAGACAAATGCATCTAAGAATTCACTTTAAATATACATTTGGAAAGCTGCATTTTGGATTTTTGAGCTCAAAACTGCAAGTAATGGAGAATCCAAATATAGCGAATTTGTACGATTTACTGTATTAATTATTAAAAAGAAAAAAAGAAAAGACATTACTCATCAAAACTGCATTCTTGTCGATGAAAGCTGGGGAACGGAGAGTATTCTTATAAAGGCATCTCCCAGCCTTTGATTCGCCCGGTGGAAACCTTCTCAGGTGGTTTGAGAGAGGGGTGTAGAGCTGCTCTCGGATGTCCCTCCGGCGACGTCCCCTCTCCTGGGGACGAGCCTGAGGCAGCGGAGGGGGGTGAGCTCAGCCCAGGGGCTCCTGCATTGCCTCGGCCGGGGGCTTTAAAAAAACCCACACTTTCTCTGCCGAAAACCAGAACTTCAGCAGAACTGTTCAGTTGGTGGAGGAACAAAGTGAAGAGGCGAGCTGTGGCACGGGCGGGAGGCGCCCTGACAAAGCCCTGGCTGCTGTGGCATGAATGCTCTCTTCATTAAGCCACTCAGCTGGCTCAGAAGCTTCTGTTCCTGATGAAAGCAGCACCTGCTAATGCTGAGGATCCCATTCTTCATTAACAGTTCAGCTGGTTCAGAAGGGGAGCTCTGAGGCAGATGAACAATTTATGCAGAGTGGGATACATGACAAAGTAGCAGCTACTTTAGTGAATACAAGCATCTTTGTAAAAGTGCCCAGATGGTTCAGGAGCGAGTCCCATTCTTTGTGAAAAGCGCCGTTGTTGTTCCGGGCTGCGCATCACGCCTCCCGACAACGTGCCGGGCACAGCCCATCTTCCCAGGGAACGGCAAAATTCAGTCTCCCGACAGACACCCCGCACAGGCCGAGGCTCTGGGTTTGCCGGCATTTTTTCCGGCAGAATCACATCCACTCCACGATGCTGCCCACTGTCCCCGTCCCACCGCCGCCTGCGGCATCACCGGCAACTGGACATTTAGGTTAATTGCCTGGTGGCTACTGAGAGAACCAAGCCTGGTCCTCCCTGGGGTCCCTCCTGCGCGTCCAGCCTGACAGGCAGGCCCAGTGCGGCCAGTCCGGCTGGGGATGGGGAGGCAGGGGCTGGGAAAGACTCCTCTCTTGTTACCCATCATGGGGACAACCTCTGGACTGGATGGCCCCAAAGAAAAGCACCAGGCTCCCATGGCTGGTCGCTGCTGACACTGCCACCAGGGATTTCACTTCTCTGGAGCAGCACCAGCTGCATCCGAGCAGACACTGATCGCTTTTAGAGTCCATTTTGTTTAATAACTAGAGATGTAAAAGTTTCCTTCCATAGCGAATGAACACTGAGAGAGAAGCTCGTGTCCTGGGGACCACCTCAGGGTTTGGGCTGGTGCATCGCTCTGCTGGAAGCTGACCCCTCGGTGGGAACATCAACCTATTGATCCCAACATGTCTCAGGTGAGAGAGCCGGGAGCAGGCTGGTGCTTCAGCAGTGACTTGCAGGCCTGCTGGGTCACCTTATTGATGGAATCACAGAATGGTTTGTGTCAGAAGGGACCTTAACGCCCCCCCAGTGCCACCCCCTGCCCTGGGCAGGGACACCTCCCACCACACCAGGGTGCTCCAAGCGTCCTCCAACCTGGCCTTGAACCCCTCCAGGGAGGGGGCAGCCACAGCTTCTCTGGGCAACCTGGGCCAGGCTCTCACCACCCTCACACCAAACAAGTTCTTCCCCACATCTCAGCTCCATCTCCCCTCTTTCAGTGCCAACCCCTTCCCCCTCACACTGAAGCCATCCCCCCTCGCATTATCCCCCCGCCCCCCCCAGGGACGCCGTTTGTCCCTCCCGGGCCGGCGATGGCCGCTCCCCTCCTCCCCGCTCAGTCGGTGCGGGGCGAGGGTGCACCGACCACACGCAGCCCAGCTCCGCACCGCCGCGGACACGCACGGCTCACCCCCGCGGCAGCGCTCTCGGCGCCGGCTGCCCCCGCAAACTGGGGGCTGCCCCCAACTCCCCGCCCCCGGGTGCGGGGAACGGACCCCCCCCTCTGCGGGCGCCGGGCTGCGGGGAGCGGGGCCAGAAGTTGCGGGCAGGAGGGGAAGCCACCTGCAGCCCGGCCCCGCGGCATCCCCGCTGTCCCCGGGGAGCCCCCCCCCC
>VXAK01011915.1:109800-122029 GCA_013399435.1 Arenaria interpres | reverse complement strand
TTTTTGCTTAAATCGTCTGAAATGGATAAATACGGCGGTTTGTGCCAGTAACGGCTGAAGAATGCTAATGCCGCTCCTTCCTCCCCCACCTGGGTTGTAAAGTGTGACCCAGTAAACAATGATAACGGCAACCCAGTTTATTTTGCATAAGCAAAACTAATTCGGTTCTCAGAGGCTGTTTTTGATACAAATTACATGGAAATCTGTAGTTTGGGAGAGAAAGTGTAGGCAATGCAGTTAAGAAAAATCTGGATTTTTTGTCCTGGAGGTAATTTAATGAGGTGTCGTCATTTTGCATGTCTCTTTTTCTTTTTAAATTACTACTTGATCACGTATTTCGGTGGCTTGTTTCAGGTTCAGCCTAGCGAGGAGTGAATCCCGGTGTTTAGTGTGCACGGCCTAAGGTAGAAAGGCTTAGCTCCTGTTACCCTCACAATCAAGGTTACCCCACTTAAATATTTGTTGCCTACTGCTTTCACGCTGCCTCATAAGCCAAGTATTTATAGTCGGGGCAGAATTAGAGCGTGCAGAGTAGGAATGTATAATGTCTTGCAAGTGAGAAAACCCGTCACCATCCGGGCTGGGAGCGGTGAATGAGTTTTGAAGGTCATTCCCTCACGAGCGCAGATATTTCCCGTCTTGCTGGGCTCCGTAGCGTTTCCTCGCCCAGCCTCTTTCTACGCCTGTTGTTTCTAATTTACGTATTTCTATTTTTACTTAAATACGGAGAGACTGTCCAAAGCGTAAGTCACCGCTGTCGTTCGCAGTGCTGTAACCCCCGGCACACGCCTGGGGAGCAAAGCCGCTCGCTGGAAGTTTGGAACGTGTGTTTCTGCTGCCGTACCCCTGGGCTTGTGCCACTCACCCCGGCAGCGGGTGGGATGTGGGTGGGCTTCGTACCCCCCCCGAAGCGTGGCCCATCTGACGTGTCCTCTGGCTTCTCCAGTGCCAGGGAAGGGAAAGAAGCAGCGCTGGGAGGCAGAGCTGATTTTAAGAGGTCTTATTTACCTTTGGGATAATGGCACTGGTTAAACCTGGCAACAAAATTAACCTCTGGCTGAGCTTGATAAAGGCGTGTGAGTAGGGCTTTGGTGCCGCTAGATAATATTGCTCTTCTAAATAAAGCCCTTTTTTATTTGATTATTGGAAGTTTACTTGGTTAATATTCCCGTGTTGAACGAATGGTTCATTGTCTGAGCTTGGATGAATCCTTCCTCTCCTCTGCCCTCATTTTCACTCCCCAACAGCCCGTCCCAGCAGGCGGAGGCGCCTGGAGAGCGTGTCCCCGCGTCCCCCAGCCCGGGTGGGCTCAGGGTCGGTGCTGGGGAGCCGGGCGGAGGGAGGGCGTGCGCTGGGCTGGGGCGGCTGGGTCTGCGCCTCCGTACGCGGTTTTGTTGTTAAGGGTTTTTTTTGTATATTGCAGTATTTTGCCATTTTGGGGAGGACACTGTCCCAGCATCCGTCTCCGCTGGGCTGGGCTGTGTCTCTGGGTGAGGGGGGCTGCGGGTCTCCGCCACTTGCCAGGACTCGGGGGCTCCCAGCAGCTGCCTGAGCAGGAAGATGCGGGGCTTTCTTGATTCAGAAAAGCTTGGGGTTTGGTAGTATTACATGCCATGGAGGCATCTTAAAAGCGACACGGGTGGTGGTTTGCGGTGTGGGCCCACCGGGTGTGAGAGGGCAGCAGTGCCCCTTGATGCTCTGTCCCTCGGCGCGGTGTGATGCTGGGTCCCCGCTCCCGTGGGGGTCACTGCCCCGCGCTGCGTCCCCGGGGAGCGCCTCGCCGGGTGGAGAGGCTTTTTGTCCATCCCCACGGCCGGGGGCTGCTCTAGTGGTGTATTTGGTTTGTATTTACCACCTCGTGCTCCGCGTCTCCGAAGAGGAGCGCGAAGCCGTTTGCCAGCGAGGCAGCCGGAATAAAGCGAGCTTTGAAAAAACCCGAGCGATGCTCTCGCGCTGCGGTTTTGCTGTGACTGAGCCGCTTGTCTGAGGAAATGTTTTAAATTCTTCACTGTGGTGTCAGTGGTGGTGAAAAAGGCTTGAAATAATTAATGATTTGCCGTTGCTCGATGCATCAAGCGTTTTCCTGAAAAGACAGTGGTGTTTTGTTTCGGTAGTACTACGAGAACGTGGAGATGTCAGAAAATAAATATAAAAATACGGTTTCTTAGATGCAGAATGTAAGAACTTTCTTGCATAAGACGGGGAATAAATGAGCACGAGCTCCTGACTGTGCTCTTGGACAAACCCCACGTTTTCCACATGAAGCGCAAAGTTCATTAGAGGACCTGACAGGATCATTAATAACAGGCAGTCGACACAAAGGGGAACCTTGGGTTTTTGCAGCGCTGGCTACTGTGAAGGTTATTTGTTCATTATCTTTTTATCTTCTGAGAGTTTCCCGTGGCTTTTGCTGGGAAGTAGGTTAGCAGCCCACTGCTGGCCCAGCGGGGTCTCTTGTCTGAAGTCCCCAGCGCAGGTGATGGCTTCTGCTCCAGAGGCTGCTCCCTGCTGCCGACAGCACCGGGAGCCACCAGGCTTCCAGCCGAGCAGCTCCTGTCTGCTCCCAGAGCCCCCCTTCCCTCCCGCAGCCCGGCCCCGGGGGCAGGAACCGGGACCGGTGCCAGACCTGTCCCAAACGCGGGGGAAGGTGGGTTTGGGTCTGAGGCTGTGGGTCCACACGGTGGGTCAGGCGCTCCGAGCATCCCCTCAGTCTTGTGGTCCAGCACCAGCCAGGCTCCAGCAAAGCCACTGCAGCATCACTGGCGCGTCATGGGAGCCAGGAGAAGTCCTGGCCCTGGAGAAGTTCATGGGCAAAGTCTCAGGATCATACCCCTCCCAGCCTGCGGGTCCCGGGGGGGTGAAAGCAACACTTTGGCCAGTTTGCTGTTGACCCTATTCAAAATAATGTTTTTATTTATAGCTCTGGAAAGGCATTTGCAACAGAAACCTGTCATTCTTACCCAGTTGATCCTCAGCAGAGCTGCCCGCCGTCGGGGCAGCATCCTTCATCCCCTGCTCCGGCATTTCCATCCTGTGGTTTGTGGGCTGGGAAGAAAACTGCCTGAAATGCACAGTGAGTCTGAAGACCAAGTAGCAGCCCAAGCTGAGAGATTCTTGGGTTTCATCTCCTTTTCCCATTTAAATTCATTTCCAAGTACATAGTTCTGAATACAAAGGATACAAAAGGCAGCTGAGGAAAACATCCACCAAATGTCCACTGAGAAACTGGTGACATGTTTACTCGCATTTTAATGGGAGGCAGAAACACAAGTTGTTATGGAGACCCGTTGAAAACATTCCTAGCGCTGCTACTTCCTCACCAGCTGAAATGTCTGTTTTCTGTGAACTTTTCCTACCTGTTTTGCAACGTTACCTGCCGTGAGACTGCCGGCCATCCCCCTCTTAGGAGCCAGCTTCCTGAAAGATCTACTTTGGTTATCACTTTGCCATATAAGTTGTTGCAGACAAATATAGATGCACACACACCTGGTAATAGCATTGTTGAAAGGTATGTACAATGGCATCACGAAAGAAGAAATTTGCTGCTCCTGTCATGTAAAAATTAGGTAATGCACTGTAGGAGGCCTTTTTCAAGCTGTCTGGGGAATAGTGAAAGTGCCTCGAGCAGCCCACTTATTTTTAATTTTTGACTCATTCTTCAGGAGCTGAAAGCGATCATGTACATGGGAATGACGTCTGTGGCCACGTTCCAGCAAGGCCATCTCCTTCCATGGAAACTTGCGTGATGCTTTGGTTTGCCCCATGCCAGGCTGGAGGCACCAAAGGTGTCCGTGCTCCCTCTCTGTCCGTACCTGGTAGACCCATTTTCTCGCTGGAACCTGGTGAGTTGGCTTCTCCCAGGAGCCGTGTGTGAGGACGGGCAAGGACTGTGCAAGGACACCCTCGCTGAGATGCCGTCAGTGGTGGTGGGCAAGGTCCTGATGGAGATGCCGTCGGTCTGTGGAAGCTCCTCCACTGCTGGCCCAGGGTGGGGGTCCTCCCCGGGGTGTGAAGATGGGTTCCCCAGCACGATGGGGGCACTGAGGATGGCCCCTCCTGCGCAGCGTTGGGTGAAGTTGGGTGTCAGTGGAAGGTGGAGTCCCCGTTGCCTTGGGAGGCAGTAGCTACTCGTTGGCCTTGGTCCTACCTGTTCGAGGAGGGTGTGTGCTTATCTTTGCCTTGTGCTACAGCATCGGGGAAAACCAAACCCTATGGTAAAATCTACCCCAAGCAGATGTTACTGCTCAGCACTTCAACCTTCTGGAGGAATTGTAGGACTGTCACGTACCCCGTGGTGAGCGTGGTCTGGGCAGGACTGGTGGGAATCCAGACCCAGGACACGTGGACGGGGGCGAGAGCGGATTTTGGAGGACGGAGCATCATGGAGTGAGGTGTGGGCAGCTCCTTGCCCAAGCCCCGCCGCTGCCAGGGCCTTTCTGCACGGCGAGGAAGAGGAGCGTGAAGGGCGAGCTGGCCCCGTGTGGGAGCGTGTTTGCAGGGACTCAACACAAGAGCTTTTTGTTGTTTTGCTGCAGCGAGTGGATGGAAACGGCAGAGCCGAGGTCCCCGGCCCCCTGTCCCCGCCGGCTCCCGGAGCCACGCTCCCTCGGCGTGTGAGATACCAGCGCTTCGAGAAAATACAAATGGGCTATTAGGCAGTTTTTATCTATGCTTACAATATCTTGCTTGTAAAAAAAATATATATATTAAAATAGAAATGGAATCTCGTTAAATATATCAGCCCAGAGGTGGGTTTGCCTGTGGGGTTTGTGTTCGGGGGTGGTGGGGGCAGAAGCCCGGTGGATCAGGCAGTGGCAGGAGATGCGCCGGCTCCTCTGCACAGATCCTGAGGATCAGCTGCTTCCTCTCCAGAAAGGGAAGTGTTTGGAAGTGACTTTTTGTCCAGGTTTCTGCGCCCATCCGTGCCGGCAGCGGGGTTGGGGCAGCAGCCGCCCCGGTGGGTCGGGAGATGGTTCTTCTCTGTCGTTCCCACGGGGTGTTGTCGTTCAGGGGTCTCTGTGTGTGTGAAATCGCTGCCCAGAAACCACCCGGGGGCTGGGGGCACGTGCCCACCTCAGCATCTCAAATCATAGAATTGTCCAGGTTGGAAGGGACCTTTAGGATCATCTGGTCCAACCAGCAACCCGACTCTGGTAAATGAAAGCGTACTTTTAAGCTTCACACTCAAATTCTGCCTGTCCCCACCCGCCCCCTGACAGGCCTGTCTTTTATTTTGTGTCTGGCGGGACATTGACAGAAGAAGAAGACATTGCAAGAAGCCTCGGGCTTCTCGCAGCTGAATGCAGTGATTAAATCTCCATTACGGCCTCTTCGTTTCCAGACGGAGGGGTAACTGCTGCCTCTTGCCTTCGGTCGCGTTTGGAAAGGAGAAGGGTGTTGGGGTCTGAAGCGGCTGTGGCCTCGTCCCCCGGGCACGTGGTGGATCTCGTGATGGGGCAATCTTGCTCGCCCCTTGCTTTGTGGCACAGATTTTGCCATGGTCTGATTTTCCATGCGTTTACTGGGTGAGATGCACTGGGATGTGGCTGTTTCTGAAGTGACCTGTGGGCGCTGGGGCTGGCCGGGCAGGTTTCCTGCAGAGGTTGTCGTGTCTGTTGGGTAATTATGGCCGAGACTGAGCTGAATTTCTGCAAAAAATGCCCAGTCCTTAGAGGCTGTTCCCATCTCAGAGGGAAGCGTGTGAGCTCCTGCCTCTTTTTTCCTAAGCAGAAATAGGATTTTTGTAGCTGCTGGTGGAAGGATCTGGCGTGGCCCTGGGAAGCAGCTGGGCGCTTCGTTCCTCCTGCATCATGGTTTCAAAGATGCAGACCGTGCGTTGCCCTTAATTACACTTTGGCAATTACCGTCTGGGTAGATTACCTTCACTGGTAACCGCTGTCTTCATCTGTAAAAGTGACTCGGCGGCGGAAATTTCGTGAGGAATACAGTTTATTCCACGCACACACAGAATGTGAGATGCCATCGTGCTTCCTCTGGCTCGTTATCTGTAGGGGACAGCGGGGGAAAAATACAGTAAAATCTGATTTTAGTCAATAAAGTCAGCTGCTGTCTCTCCAGATTCTCATCAGGGGCTGCGCTACTGAGCGAGACGGGGCCATTTTTACATAACCAGTCTGTCGAGCAGAGCTGTATTTTAAGCCACGGGATCTTTTAGCTGCTCCAAGGGGCAGGACTTTGTCCTTCCATTAGTGGATGATCCCGGTTTTCCTGATGCAAACCGGGGGGGGTCTGTCCTTCCAAACTGGTCAGGACCAAAGACTGAGGAGGAAAGTTGCAATAAAGCTGGTGTAAATGGGAACTTCTCTTCTGCAGAGATGGGAACAGACTGGGAAACCCACCTGGGTTTGTGGGATGTGCTTTTCACTGTGAAAATGCCAAGGTTGGGAAATCCCTCCCAAAGAGGCGCGAGTGTCGCAGGGCTCAGAGCCGCGGGCCAGCTGCACCCTAATAATTTTAACATCATAATTTTAACATATTTTCTTTAGATTTCTAAGCTTGCAGCCTCTCTCTCCGCTCCCGGCCGGGTCACAGTCTCACCGGAGCTGGGCGTTGTGCTGATGCCCGTTTTCTGTCCCTGGGAGAAAGCACTGACCAAGCATCTCGTTGGAAAGTGAAGGCTGGCACGTATTTTAATCTTTCATATCTGGCAGCAAAGAATATAGACACCGCATTCCTGAGCACAGAGAAAAATCTTAGGCTGGTTCAGGGTGCTGGGGGAAGGGGTGAAATAAGGTGGGTCAGCACTCGCCAGGCGCCAGATACAGGAGGCATTTTTATAGATGATAATTAACAAAAGCTTTGTGGCGTTGTGCTTTGTGAGGCCAGAGAGACCTCAGCCAGTTAATGTGGGATGTCAAAATTTGATCAATGCTGCAGCTGGAAATAGAATATTTTGGCTGCATAATGTCTGTTACCAAAGACTTTAATTACAGTGGCATATCTGTCATATCGATGAGGCTTTTCTATTTTTCAGGGGTTTATAGCAGGGCTGCTTCAGATCGTATTGGCTTTTAGCTTGGCACATAAGCTTGGCTCCCGAAGGAAATATCCATCTAGCTGCCTATATGAAATTTTTCTTTAATAAAAAAATTACAAAAATTGATGAAGCCATTCTGGAGCTAGAGAGAGACTTTAGGAATGTATAGATTTGGTAGTTTATAGCGGTCGTGACTATACGTTATCTAGATACTTAACTCATAGAATGGACAGTATATTGCGACTGGAAAAAAAAAGAAGCCAGAATCCAATATAGTTGTGTTTGAAAAATAGATAAGAAACATGCTGAGCAGGTACTTTTCATGAATCGATTTAATTCTCATTAGCGTTGCGCTATACAGCATGCTGACTAATATTTCTGGCTTGCAAACAGCAATGGCTTTCCAAAGGAAATGTGTAACGAGAACAGAATGTTTTGGGGATCTGGAAACCTGGAGCTCCTGGGGCTATTGGAAGTGGGGAAGGGAAAACGCGAGGGCAATAGGAAGCGCTGCAGCGGAGGAGAGGGATGGGGCTGGGGATGGTGGTGAGACAGGGCCAGGGCAATTGGGGTGTGGAGGATGTTGGTGAGTGTCCCTCGCCGTGCCGGGCCATCCTCCTCCACCCTGCAGGGACCCCTGGGACCCCCGCACCTCGGCTCCTGTCCCCGCAGTGGCACCGTCCCACCTCCCTCCCAGGTGACTCTCTTGGACCCCACTCCTGCCTGAACCTCGGTGTTCCTGGGCCCTTCCTCAGCGTGAAGGTTCTTCTCCTGATCCAGAGTGGTCTTTTCTGTCTCCTGCTCCATCCAGGTCGGTGTTACTGCTGTCCTTCCTTTCTTTCGCTTGCATTTATTACCTCTGCATTTACGGTTTTGCATCATTCTGGTTTGCACCTTGATATAAACCCCCCCGAACCAGCAGGGAACGATTCCCCAGCCTGTCACCACTTCTTGGAAGCAACTCCTTGAGGCCACCGACGGGGCTTTAACCGGCTGTGACTTCTGCTTTCCCCTGATGGGTTTCTTCACCTGGGTTTTGGAACGAAGTGGGGGCTCCTCGGGGCAGCTCAGGGATGGCTGCCAGCCCGCGTTCCAGCCTGCCGTTGTACCCAGGACAGCCTGGGAGCTGGTGTCCCCCCTTGGCAGTGCCTGGGTGTCGCTTGGGCACCGTGTCCCCCAGCTTAACGTCTGCTTGTTGTCATAGGCACAAATAAAGTGCTGATGCAAAATTAATCCCAGTGGAGGTGCCTTAAATTAATGATGGCGGTGATTTCCCTCTGCCCTTATGGGATGCTTCCCACTGTCGGTTCCGCCACGTCGGCCCCGTGGCAAAGTCCCCCGGAGCTAGAGAAAGAGAGTGTGCCCTGGAGTCTCACACTTGGAGTCTCACAGCATGCAGTTTCCATGGGACAGGGATAATAGTAAAAAGCAGCCCAGAATGGCTTCAGCCTCGGCTTCTCCATGGGACTTGGGCAACTGTAAATCAGCCTGAAAGGAGTGACTGCGGGTTGACCCCTGCAGACACTGCCTAATTGTTTTATTTTGCTTTGTTCCACGGATCTCTGTGGAGAGAGAGGAAAAGTCGAGGTGGCGGTGCAGCTGCCGGGGATCGCCATGGGAACAGAGGAACGGGGCTGGTGGTGACCATGGTGCACCGCCATCGCCTGGGAGATGCCCTCTGCTGCGGGGACATCCTGCTGGAACTTCACCTGCAGCCCCTGGAAGCGATAACGAGGAACCGTAGCCCTGTCGCAGTCGTGGGCTTGAGGACTCCTGACCCTGGCAACAGTTTGGGACCATGCTCCCCCCACCTCTGTGGGACCCGGGGGACATAGGGACCAGTGCTCAGAGCTTGTTGGAGTTTGGGATTTACAAATCCGGCGCCCGTTGGGTGCTCCAGCGTGCCCCTTCCAGAGGGATGGGTGTCTCTTCGGTGTTGGCCAGAATCACCCCTCATTGTTGGTGATGATGGAGCGTGATGTTGCTGGAGCGTGTCCAGAGGAGAGCCACCAAGCTGGTGAGGGGTCTGGAGAACAAGTCACACAAGGAAAGGCTGAGGGAACTGAGCATGTTTAGTTTGGAGAAGAGGAGGCTGAGGGGAGACCTCATTGCCCTCAACAACTCCCTGAAAGGAGGGTGTAGAGAGGTGGGGGTTGGCCTCTTCTCCCAAGGGAATAATGACAGGAGCAGAGGAAATGGTCTGAAGTTGTGGCAGGGGAGGTTTAGATTAGATATTGGGAAGAATTCCTTTCCTGAGAGGGTGGTCAGGCACTGGAACAGCCTGCCCAGGGAGGTGTGGAGTCACCATCCCTGGGGGGATTTCAGAAACGTGTAGACGTGGCACTTCAGGGCATGCTCTAGTGCCCGGGATTGTTGGAGTTTGGTTTTGTGTGTGTGTGTGTGTGTGTGTGTGTATGGTTGGACTTGATAATCTCAAAGGTCCCTTCCAACCATGAGGACTCTGTGATTCTGTGGTAACAGCTTGTCTGCAAGTGATGGGGTTATTTGTGGTCTGTGCCGCCTTCCTGGGCAAAGCCGTGCCCGTGGTCCCCGGGCTGTGTGCTGGCAGCCTCCAGCTGTGGGTGTTGCTGGAGGAGCTGCACCGTTCCCTTTCCTGGGATTTTCTCCGTGGCCGGGCAAAGGAAACATGGTGCCATTTTGCTGTTGTGTCCTTCCCAGTGAGCAGGCGGGCATGAAATAACGCCTAGAGCAGGCATGAAGAGGGTGAGTGCTTGTGACTTTGAGGTGTGTTTGGGAAAATAGAATCATCTTATAGACTGGAGAAGCTGAAAGAGACTATTTTGAATGCACTTGATTCTTCTGTAGGTGCTACAATTATCCTTGCCTTTATTTAGACACAGTGATAGCACCAGGGTAAAAATACGATGCTTTTTCCTGGATGGCATCCACTGCCGAGGGAAGCGCTGAGAGGGCCAGTGGAGCTTGGTACGACGTTAGCAACAGATTCACTCAAGCCCTTAAAATATTTATGGTTCTGTAATCCATACACATTTTAAGCGTATTTGACATCATCCTACACTTCCCTCGTATCTGTCATTACTTATGGAGAGACTCCAGAGAGCATCGCTGTGCAGCTGGTGGGAGGTAGCTGCAGGTAGCCATGCATTGCATGTGTATCTTTATAGCTGAGGGTTAGAGAGGAGCCGTAAAGCCCGTTCCTGGAGAGCTCTTTATGGACCCAGGAGGGGCTTTGCCAAGGTGGCTGCCCGCTCCTGCAGCGGATGGGGCTGGGATGCGGGGTACGTGCTGGCGCTGGCTGGGCAAGGAGGGTTTTGGCCGTGGGGCTCGTCCCCTCCTTGCACCCCCAGCCTCCACCCCGGCTCTCCGTCACCCGCAGGGAAGTGAAGCAGCCTGAGGAGAAGATGTCTCAGACGTTTCTCCAGTGACTCAAAGGCTCCCCGTCGTTCGCTGCCTTCCCACAGCGCCTTCCGCTGCCAAGGGGGGCTGGGGACCTGTCACGGGGGCTGCCAGGGGTCTGGGGGCTGTCACCTCACAATAGCTGGGTTTGGGGAGGCTGTGCAGCTCTCAGCACAGCTGGGGGGATTTGGGCTTCCTTTGGAGCTATCAAAACCCAGCTGAACGGGATGGATCATCTCCTCGGCTGGGCGATTTGTCTGCGCTGCTGCCAGGCAGGACTCTTCCCTCCATCCTCCTCCCTCCTGCCTCCCTCCATCCTTCTCTCCCTCCCTGGTTTATGGTCGTGTCCTGCCTGGCCGAGAGAGCAGCCTCCTCTTCCTCCTCCTCCCGTGGTGGGGAAGCGCTGCGGAGGGCTGGGACAGGCGGTGGTGGTTGGATGGGACGGGCTGGGTGCCCTGCAGGCGTGGGGCTGGGGGTTCCTCGGGGCAGCCCCGGTGCATGGAGGGGGGTTGGCACCAGCGCCCGGTCCGTGAGACCCCACACAGTGCTGGTTCCTTGGAAATCGGGCTAAGATCATTATGCCGGAGATTTAAAAAATCATCAGGACTGGAAATGTTAATGCCTCCTTCCTCTCTGCCGTGGCACAGGAGGGCAGTTTTTCATCTAAAAACTACCTGGATTTTTTTTTTTGTCTTATGGTAAAATAATTTTTTAAAGGATAGCCCAGAGAAAACCCTCTTTTGTCAGGTTCCATCAGCCATAACCCAGCAGCTTTCCTTTTCCTCTGCGCTGTGTCTCCTCCATCTCTCTCCTCACTTCTGCCCCTTCCATCTCGCCTGAGGCTGCTGCCTCCTGAGTAGCTTTGGTCCTTGGGACTGGGCTGCTGGGCTGGGCTGCGGGTGGAGAAGGGCAGCTGCAGGGGGTGACACCTCTCCTGAAGCCGCTTCAGCCGGTGGGAGCAGCGATGGGAGGGACGGGGTGACAGGAGGACGTGGGCTGGGTGGTGGTGGTGCCCAGGGGTGGCTGGTTGGGCTGCCGCAGCTGGAATTCATCTAGCATCCTGGGATGATGTGCTGGGAGGTCATTTCATCGTGTCCACGGCTTGGGTTTCCCTCCACGGAGCACGTTACGTGGTGCCACCTGCCTGCGGAGGCTCGGGGGCAGCAGTGCCAGCGTTCTGAGCTGGTCACTTGTCTTTGTGTTGTGGTGGCTGCCAGGAAGGCAAGACCGGACGGTTTCCCTCCCCAGGTGTTGAGGACACCCGCGATCTCTGCAGGGGACGGGGTTGCTCCAATGGGATCGGTGACTCCAGGGGGCTGCCGCTGCAGACAGGGGACACGTGGCTCCACACCAGCACTGGCAGGGAGATGTGACACCCAGCTGGGGTGGCCCTGGGACCACGAAGGGTTTGCTGTAGCCAATCCATGCGGGAAGAATGGCAGAAGAAGCAGAGGCAGAGCAGCGGACCCCCAGCCCAGGCGTGTCCATCAGCCGGGGAACTGGAGAGGACGGCGGGCAGCAGTGGCCCCTGCACCGGCTCCGCTGGTGGCACTCACCTGCGCTGAAGGGACAGGAACTTATTTTCTGGCAAAAAAAAAAGAAGTCAGTTTTATCAAGCCAGTTGCCTTATTGCTCGAGGGACAATTCTTGTCAATCTGCCACTTCTAAAAATAGTGCATTATTTCCAGGCAGTAATTGCACATCCTGTAGTCGTAATGAGCTCTTAAGGTAATTACCTTTTGGTGGGAAAGAGTGAAGACAGGGAGTGTTTGGCTGTCAGAGAGAGGGGTTTCAAGGAACCCGGGGGGTTCTGTGCTCAGTTGGGGGGCAGAGGTCCCACAGCAGGGGGGAAGG
>VXAK01011915.1:36408-96728 GCA_013399435.1 Arenaria interpres | reverse complement strand
GGGATGCTGGGGTGGGAAGATGCTCCCTACACATCTACCCCCCTCTATCCCTCCCTCTGCTTCACCCGAGGTTCCTTCCAAGCCCAGAAACTTACGTTTTCCAAGACGTGTAACCCTGCAGGGTGCCACTGGGCTGGAGTGCTGGGGGATGAGGATTTGCTGGGCTGCCCCAGCTCTGTCCCCCGGGACGTCTCTCTGTGCTTCGGGGCTGTGGGGTGGGGGGCGATGCCCAGCGCTCGTCTTGCATCGTGCTGCTTTAATGAACTTCTTTGCCAGTCCATGGCACGACCAATTTGGTTCCTGTATCGCAGAGAATTAGCTGGCGGGGAAGTGGCCGTGTCTCCGCAGGTAACCGAGTTATCCGCGCCGTGCTGCTTCAGCCCTAATGGGGAGTAATGGCCGTGTAGCTTCCCATTACGGCTAATGGGCATCACCGGGGTGACTCGCCCGGCGCAGTGAAGCCGTGCCGTGCCGTGCCGTGCCGTGCCGTGCCGTGCCGTGCCGTGCCGTGCTGTGCCACGGGAGCAACGGGGGTGGGGGAAGGGGGCAGGGAGGGTGCCGAGGGACCCGCCATGGGGGGGTGGGTGCTGTTCCCCCCTCATTCCAGGGGATGATGGACGGATGCTTCCAGCGGAAGCATCTCCATGGGATGGAGGAGATAGATGGTCTCCCTCTGGAGGGGAACTGGGATGCGGGTCCTAAAGCTCCTTTTCAGACTGAAGCAGGTGCTGCAGAAATGGGTCAGGGCCATGCAATGGGCACAGTGGTACCCAGGGTTAAGGCACAGTAATTCTAGCATTTTTCTAAACAGCTTTTGATTTTGTGGGATCCATGAAGGAAGGGCAAAGGCTACAGACCCTGCCAGGTCTTTAATCTTCACAGCAGCCACCAGCACATCAGCTGCTGGAGTAACCCTCATTCCCTGGTTTTCCCTGAGCAGCCCCTTCTCTTCCCAGCGCCATGGGCCATGAAGCTCCTGGTCCCACTGGCCGTGCTGCTGCTGGCCACCACTCTGCCCTCCATGATGGCACCGTGTCTCCATCGCGCTGACCAGGGAGGGCCCCGAGCATCCTTCTGTCAGTAGAGCTACTTGTGCTCAGGGAGAGATGCATCATGAGCAGAAACACTACTGCCTGCTCTCCTTTGCTCCAAATTTCAGGATTTCTGATGAAGCAGGAGCCCAGCCCGTGTCAGCCTTTGCTGGTTTTAGCAAAACCATTTCCCCCTGCCAGCTTTGGGTGAGGCTGGGATTTCTGGAGAACGCAATGGATCCAGCCTAAGCGCTAGTGATTTGATCAGTGTTTTTAGTGTTTCTTCTCCTCCTCAGCGTAACGTAGCGGAGAGGAAAGAGGAATGGGAGGGAGCCAAGCCTGATTGAAAAGTGTTAGAAAAGAGAAGTAAATGGCACAAATGGAGGCAGCTCTTATGTGACGGGTGACTCAGGCGCCTTTGGCGCGGGGCAGCCTCGGTGCGAGGGCGAGTGGCCGGCAAACAATGCCCACGGTGTGTGCGGCACAAAGGGGCTTTTCTTCACCCAGACCACGCACGGCCGCTCGCTCCAGCTCCTCTTTCCCCCCCAGTAGTGGCAGGAAAACCTCTATTTGCACTGGAGTTCCCCTCGGTTGCTCTCATCATCTCCCAGGCCAAGGGCTGCGTGGTCGTGGCTGAGCTCAGACCTGGGGGGCGGTTCGTAGCCTTCTTTCAAAAAACCCCCATCCCTGTGCCAAGGAGCAGCTGGTGGCAGCTGGTGACTTTCCGCACGAGTTGGTCAGTTTGTGTCCTGGGCATCCAGGTGGTGCCCATCCCCGCGGTGTGAGCCGGGGCAGAGCGAGTCCTCCTCCTGCCCATCCCCTCGCAGCCCCCAGCGCTGCTGCTGGGGACCCCGGGGGCTCAGCCCCCAGACAGGCATTGCGGCTGGTGGATGGTCAGCGTCTGTCCTGTGCGAACAGAGAGAGAAAACCCATGGGTTTGCCCCGTTATGTTTGCTGCAGCAGCACCTTCTGTGCCTGGAGCTGGGCGTGGGGCTCCATCCTCTCCCCAGACCCCCTTGGGGGGGGTTCCCAACCCACCCTGCTCCAGACCCCACGGGTCTGGCTGATCTCACCCCTGTAAACAATAGGGTGAGAGTGTTGTTTTTAGGTGGATACACAGTGCCGAGGGTATGGACGTGCTGCAGGATGGTGGCAGGTAGGAGGGATGCTGCTGGGAAGTGGGGGTGCAGCACCGCTGGGCAGGAGCCGGGCACCCCAAGGGGCTGGGGCAGGAGAACTGATGGAAAATCCTCCAAACGTGGCAAAGGACGCGGCTGCCCATTTCTCTATGGCTTTGGATGGCAATAGCAGGAAGAGCATCAGTGCTATGATGACGATAATGACAGTAATTAATGAAAACGCTTTTTCAGCTTTAAACCTATTGCTTGTATCTCGCCTGCGGAGCCTGCCCAAGGGGTGATGGTGGCCAGGACACCATGTTCCCTGTCCCACAGGCTGCTGCTTGGTCATTCTGCTCAGCCAGTGCAGTCCATTTGACAGCCTCCCTCTTTTATTATACTTTTATTTCATGTTCCTGAAAGATTTATTTGAATAAATTGCCAGACGGAACGCTGCTTGCAACTCGTTGACCCGCTGGAGTGCTGCAGCCTTCCAGCCATGCCGTCAGGGAGAATTGGAGCCTCAGAAGTTTTGCCTGGTTTAAATGAATTGCCTGGCGGGGCTTTTTCATGGGAAGCTGCTTTAGGCGGTGCTGGGTGCTGCAACAACTGCCGGAATTTAAACTAAAATGGGGCAAAAGCACCTCCAGCTCAGCAGTGGCACGGCTGTGCCGCTGCTGAGCTGGAGGTGCTTTTCCCCCATTTCACCCTCCTGAGCCCCCAGGGATGGGGCTTAGGGGGGGAAAATCTCCAACAAACCCCAGACAACCACCAGCTTCCCGTCTGCAGCCACCCCTGGGCAACCTCCAGTGCTTCAGGGTGACATCTGTACTCCTCCCTCAAAGCCTGGAAAAGTCCAATGATGTTCACCCAAACAAAATTACTCCTAGAAACAGAGCACTGAGTAAAATAAATCACCTTCGGTAGCAGCAGGAGAGTTGTTATAGGTGGGGTGAGGAGCTTTGCTTGCCCTCCTGCGCTGCCAGCGTCTCCCGCACAAGAGAAAGCTCCGGGTGCCTTTGGGGCAAAAGTGGCACAAAATGGGGCATAATACATAGTTTGCGACTGCCCTGTTATTAATAGTTAATCAGTCTGCTCTGTATTTCAAAGCGTGTGGGCATGGCAGGGAATTGCCAGCGCAGCAAACCACTTAACGTGGAGTTGCCTTTCTGGCGTTGGGCCCCTGAGGAAGCGCTCTCCAGGTTTTTTTTTTCCTGGAGAGCTCGTTACAGAGACAATAAAGGCCCGTGATAAATAGGATGCAACCGTTATTAACACACGGTCCCTAGGAACTGGTCGGAAAAACTCGGCGCTTGGGCAGTAAAATTGCGTCCTTGATTTGTGTGGAAGCGTGTTCCCTCCCGTTGCCATGGCTACGGCATCCTCCAGCGATGCTCGCGGCTGCTGCCTGCGAGCTGCTCACGTTAAGGCTTCCTCAGATCTGTGTCTTCTCGGGCTGGGGTATTTGCATTTTAAAGCACCAGGAATGCCTTCACACGGACCGCCGGGTTCACGTCCATTTTGCAAAGTATTCCTATTTATTCCTGCCATTTGTTCCTGTGAACGGAAGAACGGAATCCCCTTCCTCATGGCAGAGCTCGTGGGGGCACTGGGTGCCACCGCCCCCCGGGGTGAGGAGAGCTGTCTTCAGAGGGGAAATTTACAGTGAATGGGATCATTTGCCTTTTTGTTTAAAAATCTGTGTCTGTGGAAGTCGGTGGTGGAGAGTGGGTTGGGTACCAGGAGGTCACCTCTTCACCGGCCCTGGGGGCAGAGGGGTCTGGTTGGGTGTCCCTTTCCCACCAGCATCCTCCCTCGTCCCCACGCTCAGCCCTCGTTCCCCCAGTTCCTTCCTTCACCCCCACCTCGTGCTTCCTTTACACGGCAGCCACGGGGCTGGGGGTGCAGGTGGGATGGAGCCAGCACTGGGGACGTTGTCTGGAGCCGGCACTTGGAGCGGTGCCAGTCTTGGTTTGGAGGCACCATGAGCTGTGGGATCCACCACCTCCCGGGGCAGTTTATTCCTCTACTAATCGCCCTTATTTATAAAAACGGCATCTTGTTTCTAATTCACATTTGTCTGCTTCCAGCTCCCAGAGGCCGGTTCTTGGGCTGCTTTTCTTCACTTGATTGAAGAGCCCTTTAGTAGCTGTATTTTCTCTCTGTGAAGGCACTTACCGATGATGATCATGTCACCTCTCACTCTTCTGTTTGATGTATTGAAGAGGCTGAGCTCTTCAGCACTCCCACTGCAAGGTGGCTTCTCCGGCTTCCAAACAATTTCTGTCTCTTTTTGCAACCTCCTCAGTATTTTCACCTCCCCGTTGGCGATGCAGGGGCTGAGGCCGGGCACAGCCTTCCAGCATCCCGCCCACAGAGGGAAAATCCTCTCCCCAGAGCTGACCGGGAGCCCCAGTTTGCCCCTCCAGCCCCACGCGCTGCTCCCGCTGCCCGTCCCGGGGCTGCCCCGGCTCTGGAAACGCACCCAGGGAGCTCCCAGGGACAACTTGTTGCATCCTTTATGTAATTATCTTTTATTTTAGAGAAACTGCTTCTGTAGACAGCCAGCACAGCAGGTCCTGTCTGCTTCTGTGTCTGTCCCCAGCAGCCTCTGCCAGACATAGGGGAGGGACTGGGGGACCTCTGGTCTGAGCTGCTGTGATTGTGCTGACGGCATCGCCCCGTGGCCCTTCTAGTTTGGTCCCTCAGGAGCAAACTTGCAAAAAGCGAGGCTTAGGCTGCACAAGCAGCATTTAACAATTCCTCCCTCGCAGGCAGGCGTGTGCTCGGGGCTGTGTGGGGATTTGACAAACGGCACGTGTTTATTCCATCATCGGTGCCGGGATGGAGTCCTGTGGGAACCTGGTACCCAAAACCGACATGGGCATGGAGGTGGCATTGGAATGACCACCAGCAGATCCCAGCACTGCACTGGTCTTGCCCTTGCCACGGGATGTGGCAGGCAGCAGGAGAACATACGGCGTATGATGATGTTGAAGGGAGACAGGGACACAGCAGTGTCACCCTCCTCTGGTCCTGCCGCTGCCCTGGCTCTGGCCTTCCCCTCCCGGCTCCTCTGCGGCGCTTTGCTGCTCAGATCTACCCGGGGCTGTCCGTGCCAACCCCACGGTGACTGGTGGGCATGAGCTCCACAGCCTTTTGCACTTCATAATTTTGCATTTTTCCCCGCTTCTTTTTTTTTCTGATTTTTCTCAGGAAGGTGAGGTGCTCCCGTGCACCAGGCAGCGCCGTTCCCTGCCGTGGGGTGCAGCGGTGGCTCTGCCGTGACCTCTCTCCAAAGGAGGGTTGTAGTCAGAAGGATGTGTTTCTGGACACCCTACGTGCAGGGGGTCGATAGGGTTTCTTCTTGGTGTGTGTTTTTCCAGTTACCGCTTTGGACAGCATCTTCCTATGGATCTGCTGCCATTTTGCATTAATGCCCTTTGTACGAATTCCTGCCTGTCTGAATCCGGCGTTTGGTGCAGCATCCCCTGCAGCCCGGGGGAGCCTGCCCTGCGCCTGCTTCGTCCCTGCATCCTCTGCCTGAGTGGAAGAGCACAGCATAACACAAAATCTTGTGGAAATCTTTCTGTACTGGAGAGCAGACATTAGCTCATGCAACTGGTTCCTTCAGCAAAGAACTCCCATAATTTACTTCCAAGCCACGAAGAAAAAAGATACAGGTGGGGTAAATTGGATAGATGAGGGAGAACAGCAAAGGTCAGAAGCATCATTATTACTGTGGGTGTTTTCAGGGAGGGGGGCACAGTAGCAGGGAGGGCAGGGGATGCTTGGGTGGCTCATGTCTGTGGACCGGGAGCTGATGACACACCGTCCTGCGAAGCGACGCTGGTGGGGACACCGCAGGGTGCTGGGCTTCACCTGCTCGGCAGTGCCAACGTGCCGGCGGGAGCTGTGTGCTGGTGTCACTTAAAAGTCAGTGAAGGCCGAGCATCTCAGCAGCCCCAGAGGTCACCACCGTCCCTGGGGACTGGAGAGAGCACAGCCCCAGCGCCGGGAAGATGAGGTGGAACGGACCGCAGCTCCGTGGCGAGCTCGGGGGGGCTGTTCACACAAATCACCTCATCTTTCAGAATCCAGAATGAGCCCGGCACACGTTTTAGACCATGGAGCCTTGAAGAAGCACATGGGAAGCCCAATCATTGCTGGTGTTTGAAGGTGCCCCTGCCTGCCCAGGGCTCGGGTGCCAGTGGGGAAGGGGCTCTGGTCCCCCCCCACCCCAGGAATGAGCCCCCCCATCCTGCTGCAGGGCCCGTGGTCCTCGCCGCTCAGGGGAGCGATCCTGGGGACAGAGATGCTGCCCATCATTGCATCCAGCCCAGCAGGATCCAGGTGCCCTGGATGCTGGGGTGCTCCTCCGGTCGGGAATCCGACTTGAGCGGCAGGAGCGGAGCTTTGAGGGTGGCTGCTGAGTCCGGCCGTGGGCACGGCGGTCGCATCCCCTCTGCCTCTGCAGGATTCCTCAGCTCCTTCCTCGTCCGACGGCTTTTTGCTCAGGAAAGCAGTGAAGGTGAAAATTTAAATGAAAACACAAAGCGAGGCTTTAGAGCGAACAAATTGGAAAACAAACTCAGTGTATAACAAGGAGAAGAGGCCCGTGACACACAAGAACTGGCGTGGTTAGAAATAGAGCTCAGCCAAAAATCAGCCAGTTGTGTTTTTTCCCCCCAAGACAATTAACAGACGGTTAGTTCCTGTGTTTTTGAGGAGCTTTCTGGCTTACTGTGCCCCTGTTGCTCCCTCTGGCTCTGGTTTTGAGGTTCTGATTTTAATGAGGGGCTGCCTTGGCAGGTCCGGGGTGGTCCCACGCCAGATGAGGAGGAGGATGGAGAGAGCAGACCCGGAGCGAAGCTCTCGGGGCTCAGCATCTGCCTCACCCGGAGGGTTTTGCAGCTGGTCCCCAGCGCCCCCCGGCAGCCGCTGGAAAATAGAGGGTTGCGGAGATTTTTGGAAAAACAACTACCCACGAAGTCCCCTCTGCCCGTCGCCCCACGGGGTGTGGGGGGTATTTGCAGCTGCCTGGGCTCGTTGGTGGTATTTCCTTCTGGTGGGGCTGCAGGAGCAGATTGCTGCTCCCCCTGGGCAGGCGTGCGGGCTCGTCCCTGTGACATAAAATAATGTGACACTTTTGCGCATGATGTCACACTCGTACAAAAATACCCAGGGCTGTCCACCGAGATCTTCGTACGGCCGGCAACAGCCAAATCTGGGGCATCTGCGGCTGTGCTGCCCATGGCAGTGAATTTCCATATTGTCGTGTGCAGTTAATAATTTGATTCATCCCCAGCCCGTCTCCCCCAGGAGCGCGAGGTAGACAAAAGAGGTTCTAGCGCTGCATGATCTGATTTTTGCCAGTCATTAGCAGGGCGGCAGCGGGCAGGCACAGCCACAGCAGGACGCCCCGATGGTTTGGGGGACAAAATGGTTGTCACTTGTTCATATTGTGCGCTGGGGTGATGGCACCGATGGAAGTTATGCACTAGGGGAAGACTGTCAAGGTGGGTTGAGCTGAAAATGCCCTTTTTGTCCCTTTTCTTCTTGTTTACAATTGTAAACAAGCCCTTCAGTGCTGGCCCATCGCCTGAGCAGAGCCCTGCGTGTCCTGGGGAGACGTGGCCTCGTGTCGGAGAAGGAGGGAGAGGGGGGGTGATGCTCTTTGCCTCGTCCTCCAGACGGCACCCGTGTACCTGCGCGCCCCTTCGCTGCGGGGTGCGGAGCTGTGATGTGTCCCAGGATGGCTATGGTCTCTCCCAGCAGAGATGCCTCTTCCAAATCCTGCTCCTCTTCTCAAAACTTGTCAGAGAGCTCCCCCTTGGCCCCTACCCCCCCCGGCCCCCCTTCACCGCAGCACCNCTGCCTGTGCCTGCCCCAGGGGGCTGTGCAGAGACATATCTACACACACGTATATATATATTTTTTTTTAAAAAGGCTGTACATACAGTCTTTATAAATCCATTGCAAGGTCACCTTATCTGACAAAGGACATTAGCGCTTCAGCGTAAGGCGTGGGAATGATCTTGAAGGCTTATCCAGATGCTGTTACGGAGGGTCACTCCGTGAGCGTGGGGACGTTCTCTGCCGAGGCATGTTGCTAATTCATGAGGCAGGGATGAGGCTGCCCTGGTGTAAGCGAGGAGGAGGAGGAAGAGGAGAAGAAGGAAGAGGAGGAGGAGGCAGCAGGGTCAGAGGGGAGCAGGAGGGATGGGGCTGGCCTCTGGGCTCGGGCAGGGTGGTGGACGGTGGAGCTGGGACACGGAGGAAGGGGATGGGACAATGTATAGTTCACGCTTGGCAGAGAGGATGGAGAGACAGGGATTATTTGCGCAGGGGGAGCGGGACTGGCAGAAAGAGCAGATGGCAGTGTTTAGAGTTACAGGGAAATATTTTAAGTAAGTTTGCTGCTGAGGGATAGGCTTTTCTGACTGACAGGGACAATACACGGGGAATGAAGCTGCTGCTGCTGTTTACGGATGACTTGACTGGTAATAAATTAGGTTTTAGAGCGATACCCAAAGGTAGTGTTTAGAATCGTTGCTTGGCACCCCCCTCGTTGTCTCTCCCCCCGCAGAGGCAGAGGACAGCAGTTGTGGGCTCAGGGCAGTGCAGTGTCCACAGGGCAGGACACTGAGAGGCGGCTGTGGTCGGGCAAGATGCTCCTAATAATACAGGACCATGCCCAAATGCCTTAATTTCTCTTTAGTCTCATTTTATTCATCTTACGCACCGTTCCCCCAAGCCAAGCCAGAAGAAGCTGTAGCACGGCAGTGGTGGTGAGATATTTGAAGACACTCTCGTTTGGAGTGGTTCTTCACGGCGGGGGTTGTGCCGAGGATGGCAGCCGGCTTCCCCCCAAGAGCCTCTGCCTCACCGCGTTTGCACAACAGGAAGAGTAAACCCTCAGAAAACAAGCTACCTCCTTTCAACCCCGTGCTGTTTGGAGAGTGGTGGTGGGGCAGCCTCCAGCCCATGCCCTGGGCATGCAGCGAGGGCATCAGCCCACGGAGCCACCTCTGCTGCCGTTGGGTTCACCCCATTATGGTGGAGGAGCTCCCCAGAAGAGTCCCAGCTTTCCCCATCGCCCCCGCTCCCTGGTCTCCTTCCCATCCATCTCATTAACTTCTCCCCCAGTTACCTCCCGCTCACCTCTGCCTGTCTCTGATGATCTCTGTGGACGTCTGCCCATTGACCCAAGCTCCGTCTCCACCAAAGTCATCGCACAGGGCCACAGCCCCACATCATCCCCTTTGGCTCCTGTCCCCAGGCGCAAACAGTGGCCCAGGCTCTGGGTTGATCTCTGGGTTTATTTAATCCTGGGAGCAGCAGGAGAAGCGGCAGCTTCCACCGTTGCAGGGAGGAGAGGTGGTGAGGGACCTGCACGTGGCTGGGTTTGATGCATTGCCTGGGACTCACCACAAAATCCCAACAGCAAATTCTCTAGGATTTCAGCTTTCAAGCACGTTTAGCTCTTCCTCCTTCCCGTGCCGGAGCTAATGGAAAAATCGCTGTTTTCCCATGGTCAGCAGGCTGGAGGAGCCAGGGAGGAGGCGGTGGTGTCCCATCACTGGTTGATGTGCACTTGGGAAGCCTCCGGAGAAACCCGCCCCGTCCAGCTGAGCATTCACCTTGGCTCCTGCTGAGCCAGAGGAGGTTGGCCAAGGACTGGGGCATTTCCACAGGAGTGAAGCCATCACCTGGCTGGGGGTAAGTCCCGTTCCACATCACCTCCAGGACACTTTGTTCCCCAGCACTTTACTGGTGTCTGTTATTGACCAAATCACCCTGCCCTGCATCTTTAGTGCCTGCAGGAACCCGCTTCTTGGGGCTGAGGAGGAGGAGCCACCATGGGTGGATGGTGGCCAGCTTGGCTTGAGGTGTGAGGATGCTGGGGACCGGCCTGGCTCAGACACCCGAGAGCTTCCCTGGACAGGATCACAGCAGAGGATCTGGAGATGGCACTAATGTCCCGTGAAGGCTGACCGTGATGCCAATAAACCCATTAGTCACTTGTGTAATTACCACTCGGAGTCTCTCTGAAATCTGAAATTGCACATTCTTTTCAAATTACAAGGTGGCTGCAAGAAAATGTCATTTTTCACAGGAAAAGGTGCAGGTATTTCACCTTGTAGAGAGCAAGTTTCACGTATCCTCCCCACGTGTCATTTTCAGGAGACCCCGTGGTTTGGAATTAGGAATTTTTAAACACCCGGGAAGGTCCTGGCAGGGTCATCCTCCGTGCTGGGGCTGAGCTGAGACGTTCGTTCTCTCTCCTGCCTCAGCACCTGCGTGGGGGCTGCTCTCAGAGGAATTAGGGGCATCAGCTGAGGAAGTTTGCTGCGTAATCAGTTTCTGAGATTATGATAGAAAACGTACTTTTTGGGTGGCAGAGGTTTGGGGTTTCAGTCTCACACACCCCAGCCCAGGGAGCAGGATCTGCTCTCCCACGGAGCCGTCCTCGAGCCCCTCGGCGTGTTCTGCTGGTGCAACGGGCAATATTTGGATTATTGCAGCAAGAGCAGAAGCCTTGGAGTCAAACCCTTCTGGTTGGATTTCGTGCTGAGCCCCTCCTGCCACATTTTCTGGGAATTTTAAGCTTTTTAAGATGGGTGTGGTAAAAATTGTCATTAGTAGGTGCTGTGAGGTTTGATTTAATTATTGCAGGCACCACTGGAGTCTGAAGGGGCACCATTTCCTATCACAAGTGTCTCTGCTTCAGTATTGCAAAATCGGAATAATTCTCTTTGACAGCTTCTTTCTTTTTATAGCAGTAATTAGGCAAAAAGTGTTGCCGTGATGAGCGTTGGGCAAACCTGGGATCCCGGTTTGAGAGCTGCAAGTCCTGCTGCTCGGCTCAGGAAGGACGGGTCTCTGCAGATTTTAAAGGTGGCAATAACTTCAGGATGTGGGACTCAAATGCTAAAACCTTTCCTCCAGAGGACAAAAACTGGCCTTTTTTTTCTCCCTAAAAGTTGCATTGGCATTTTGAGGCACCTGGTGGGATGCTGTGACCCGTGTCGGAGCCAGGCTGGTCAGTCAGCCCCAGCAGTGATTACTACACAAAATAGCAAAAAAAGTAAAAATAATTTAAAAAGTGAAGACTAGAAACTGTAATTTTTAAAGTTCAGCCTAGGTGGAAGGAGGTAGAGGGATGCAGGGAAGAAATCAGGTATTAAATGTAGTTTTAATCCCAGTTAGTCCCCCCAAAATTACATGATCAAGTCACTGGGGGCTGACGTTAGTGTCACATCGGCAGAACTGTGCGCCGCTGTAACGGAAAGTGTGCTTAAGTGTGGAAAGAATTTACCAAGGAAAATGATGGAGTTTTTGTCTCTCTTTGTCTAATCTGAGTTATCTAAAAGCCATGGGCCTAGTTTTATTGTACACAAGCATTTTGTCAGGGAGGAGGGTTGGCTTATTTTATTCAAAAGATATAATCAGAAGGTCAGAGTTACCCGGTGACTTCAGAAGAGGTGAGCTGCGGTGGAGTTTGAGTCGCCTGTGATATTTTTTTCCAGAAAGCCAAGATGGAATTAGTCCAGCTCGCTGCAGTCAGTGCAATGGTTTTTATATGGCGTGGACCGTGACTGTGTCTGTGTCCCGGGGTTGGGTGCCGCTGGGTCTCAGCAGCAGCAGCAGCAGCAGCGGGGATGGGGTTTAACCCGTGCCCGGGCGCGGGGGATGCTGAGGCTCTGCCGCCCGCTGCTCCCCTGCATCACCAGCCGCAGAACTGAGCAGAAAAGAGGCATTTTCTCTTCCTTTCCCCAGAACTGCAGAGGGACGGATGATATCGGAGAAAATACCTTCAGGGAGATGGATCTTTTCTCGTTATTAGAAACACAAGTGCAAATCTGAGGGGGCTCAGTGCTGCTGCCTGCAGCGGGGCCCAGGATGCACCCCTTCTCCTGGGGGTACCTCCTCTGTGCCCCCCTCCTGTCCAGAGTCTGCAGCATTAGAGGTGCAGCCCTTAACCCCAAACGATAACATTTCCATGTGAAAAACCCCTTTTGAGCTTTATTTTCATGTACTAAAGGCAACATTACTTCCTATTCCCATGCAAGCGGAGAAGAGGAGCAGAACCCGTGCGTGGCTGCTCCTGCAAACGTGCTTTGGCAGCAGGACCTTCTGGTGCCAGCCCGGACCCTCTGCCAGGACACCCCCTCACTGCCCCCGGCATCGAACGGGGCAGCAGCAGCTACAGCCCCAGCCTCATTTTTTGTCTACACATGCATGAGATACAACCAGGCATTCTCTATTCTTCTGTGTTGTGCAGAAACGTTAAGTGTCAGTGATATTAAAATAACGGTGGTTGTCACCGGTAACTATAAAATAGGTTCATCACAGAATGGTATTTTTCAGCATTGCCTTTGGGTGGATGTCTGAGGTCGGGCAGGAAAGGTGATCAATAATGGCCTGTGCTGCTGGCGGGTGGTGAAGGTTTGCTGAGGATGGAGTAGAGCTGTTCTAACCTTCTGCTTAATGCGCAGTTATTGCTGGTGGCCATATGCTGTTCTGTGGATAAATAATCAGCAGAGACTGTCGCCTCAGCTGCTGGAGTGCAGCAATTTGGCACCTCTGGCACCGTGTCCCGGCCTTGGCAAAGGCAGGGGACCAGAGATGTGTTAAGCGCAGACGCTGGCAGCAGACAGCCCTCCCCAGCCCCCTCCCCACCTCTGGGGGTCCTGGGCCCCTCGCCACCCCGGGAAGCGGATCAGCGGTGGGTGTCCCCACCTTGGGACTCACAGCCCGGCCATGCCCCCCTTTGTCCTCATTTACAGCCGGACGGACCCTCTGGGCTCCAAGATGTATTTTGTGCCTGGTTTAAACTGGGCAATAAATATGGTGAAGGGCTTTTGCTAGTTTGATGGTAAATCTGGAAGATTTTGGGCTGGCCTGCACCGCCCCCGTGTCAACTGCGTGGCCACAACCTGTGCTGGGTTTCTGATGGGAGACACCGCTCACTCCCTGTCCCATGAGGTTACCTTCACCTCCATTGACGTTACCGAGGTGCCAGGTTTTAGTCAGTTGGGCGTCAGACAACAGAAGCATCACGTTCACCTCGGGGATTAATGTTGACAGTGAAGTTCACACCTGAACAGACACCACACAGAGTCCAAGGTGGACAAGGATGGGAACTGGGATGCCACCAGGAGGACACAGGAGATGGAGATGCAGAACTAAGAAATCAGCTGCTTCACTCCCCTGGCATTAGCAGCGCTGAAAAATTCTGTTCTATGCCCCAAAAAGACTGCCACTGGCATGCACGAGCTTTTTCCTTTCCACAGTACATTGAGATTGAATTGTGAAAGGGCATCGCAGCTCAGCGACTGTCCCAGGACCCCCAGGAAAACAAAGGACGAGCCTTTGCTGAACGTTTCCAGTCTCAGGGTGCTCATGGTGAAACTGGGGAAGGCGGCCCCTGCAGCAATGCAGAACTGGAGGTCAAATGCACAAGCACCAGAAGGAAATCTGGAGAGGAGCTGCCATCTGCTGGGAGGACCCTTTGATGGGGGTAAATAATCCAGTGGCACCTGGGAATATGGGAAAAACCTGGGGGTTTGTTTGAGGCGAGATGGTTCTTCCTCTTACGTGTGTTATGGAAAACTGAGGCTGTGCCTGAAATCAAAGAGGAAGAGTTGAGCCTGTCAGACCTTGGGCACAGTGCTCAGCACCCTGAGAAAGGGGTGTCCATGACCCGGACAAGCTAGATGGGCTCTCCCAGCAGTTGGACCCCACAGGAGATGCCTCTCAGCCCCACAGCAGACTCTCAGTCCCATTCCAGCCCTGCTCCTCCCGGCAAGCGCTGCGTGGGGGCTCCTCCCTGGTGTTAATGGGCCCCAAGTGGACCCAGCTGGGCTGTCTCTGCTCCACCCCGCTGGGGTGGGACCAGGCTCTCTTTATGGGGAGCAGCTGTGGGGTAAAGGGCCCTTTGGAGCTGCTGGTGTGGATGGCTGTGTGCTGTTTGGGATGACTGTATGGTGAGTACAGAGCTGTGTACAAAGTGCTCTGGTGGTGCTGAGCTCAGTGGGGTGGGAGGTGCTTTGGCTCTCCTCTCCAGGAAAGTGGAGGATTTTGGGTTTTTTGCCCTCTACAGCAGTTATCTCTGAGGTGGGATGAAGGCTGTGAGCTGGAACCTGCTCAGGGTGAGGCTGGGGCTGGTGGGGAGTCATGGGTTTTGCCAAAGAGTTGAGCTTTCAGGGGGTGAAGTATCTGGGAAAAGAATGAGCATCAGTTACTGCAGAGGCAGGATGTTTGTTCCGAGTCCTCATCTCGCTCGTCTGGGAGCTCAAGTGCTTTCCCTCGCTATCACGGGTAAGTCCCAAGGAGCCCCTGGGTGCAGGTGCCAGGTTTTTATGTCTGAAAGGTGGCCCAGAGTCAGCACTTGCTCCTGAGGAACCTGGAGCAGAGAGTGCGAGGGGTGGCCCTGGGTGTGAGCTGTGACCCATGGACTGGGCAGAAAGCACCAAACGCCCAGGCTGGGCTGTTTACTGGACCTTATGGGGGGGGGGGAAATACAAAGCAGAAGAAAGTGGCTGCTGCAAATCATGTCATGTTTCCATCTTGCACCTCAGGGGAGTATTTTTCTCTACTCCAGTTAGAAAACCAGTGATGGCCCTGGGTGGGAAGAAGGTGGTGTCTGGTCCTGGCTGAGCCCCGGGCTGGCTGGGGGGATGATGTTGGGCTGATGGTGCATCCAGGGGGCTCTTGGTGTGAACGGCTCCCGGCCCCCTCTGTCCCGGCTCCTCCGGCGTTGCTGGCTGCGGTGGTCGGTGCTGCTGATGCCCTTCTGGGTTTTGCAATGGAGATAAAGCAGGTGAATTACTGGTGGCTACTCCAGAATCTTGTAGCAAGTGGTTTTCTGTCTGCAGGACGGTGTCTGATGCTGAGTCACGATTGTCTGGGTTTTTGTGAGGTTATAAATAGCTCTCGCAGCCGGTAGCCCGCGGCGTTGGCTCTGAGCGGGGCTGCCCCCACCAGCCCTGTCCTCGGGGTTCATCTCTGCTCTCCCCTTAGTGAGGAAGATGAGTGACTTCAGCCCTGTGAGAGGTGGCAGGAGGGGCTGAGGGGGCACAGACAGGTCCTCCCGTGGGCACTGGGTTTCCTGGAGCTGGAGAAGGGTCTCCTTGTCCTGGGGCTGGGGGTCTCCCTGTTTGCGGGGGATCTGCAGGTGTGGGTCAGAGGGTGGTCCTGGCCAGCACGATGCCTTCGGTTTCTACTCGCTCCGGTTTCTTCAGCTGTGCTTTTTCCTCTACTGCTGTTGAATTCTTTGCCCTAATTCTGACCAGAGGAATAATTTGTAATGATCTCACCAAACTGTGGTCCAGAAGCCGTAGTAAATCCCTTTTAGTCAAAATACACGGTGATACATCTCAGTTTTGTTGAGTTTTATCTTAGATGTAAATACCCTGCAAGTCCAGGGTTGCAACTCGTGAATGTATCCCCAAAACCTGTTCTGCTGCCAGCGGGGCGCAGCCATTCGGGGAAGATTTACTCTATTTGCTCTTTCTTCTATTCTTTCATTGTTGGTGTCGGGACAGGCTGGGCTGAAGCTCTGCTCTGGTCCGGAGGGCAATGTTTTTATGTTCTGGGGTTTTTATAGTGTTCTTGTGTCACTTCTGTGGGGGTGCTGGGGCTGGTGGTGCTCTCGTGAGTGCCAGGCACGTGGTGACATCTCTGCCTCAGTTCCCAGGTCCTGCTGGCACCCGTGGCTCCTGCATTCCCTCTGTCCATTGTCCCCCCACCCCGTGGTCTTCAGTTCCTTCTCTATCATCCGATGGGGACACGTTATTACCTTAATGAAGGAGAAGTATGTATGTGCTTCCTGTTCCCAGGTGTGTGCGCTTCACTTGGCAGAGAGAAAATGTGGATTTTTAATCTGTATTTAGTTTACCAAGCAATTCTGATTGCTCTGTACCGGTGCCCTGGCATCTTCTCATTGTCTACTCCATTTGCTGCCAGCTTCACAGCAAGGCTGTGTTTTCTTGTAAGTTTTTGGTTTAAGTCTTGGGAATTGGATGCATTTTCTCGAGGATCCCTGTTAAACACCCACCCAGTGGTTTCAGCATCCTAATTGTGTTGCAGGCAGCTTTTAATCCATTTAGTGCGTGTCGTGTTGATGCTGTATCATTCTAATTTTTAATCAAAATGTCATGCAATACCAGGTTAAGTGTCTTACGGAAGTCTAAATATATTAAATCAACGCCATCGTCTTTATTAGCAATTTTTAAACTCATCAAAAACTGAAATAGATTTGACAGGGTTCATTTTTCACCAGCCGTGCTTGGTGTCTGTGCTGGTGTCGGCGCCTTGTTTTGGTGATTCCTTTATTTTTCCCATGGGCAGGGTCGGGCTGGAGGGACGGCGTTTGCCCACGCTGACACCGTCCTCTCTATTTATTGGCAGAACCCTCTTTTTCCATCAGACTTTTGGAGCTTTCTCCAAAGAGATGAGATGAGTTTCTGGTTGTAAGGGAAACCGCATAACCCTGAAGTGACTGACTGTCCCTTCCCAAAGAAATTGCAATTTAAATGCTTAAACCCAGAGTCTGACCAGAGTTTTCTCTTTCTGAATGTGAATATTTGAATTCTGCTGTTGAATGCAAACCAGGAGCTGAGTCCCTGCCCTGCAGAGCAGAGGAAATCTAATTAGACATTGACTAATTATTTCAGGTTTGGTCACCTTGAAATCTGAGTGAGAGTAGGAATGTGAGGGGGAAGGGAGTTATGGCCAGGGCTCCTGGAAGGAGACAGAGGTGCTGGTTCTCCCTTTGGAGGGTTCCTTTGCAGGAGCGGATCTGGGGCTGCCTTTTCCTGGGAAAACTGCAGGAACGCGCTTTCCCTCCCGCCTGGGGGGGTTCCAGCCTACCCAAGCCTAATTTATGATAATTATTTTTAATATTGCTTTTATGTGGCAATATATTGTTTTAATTTCATAACAATGCTACATCTGATATTAAGTATTTCCAGCTCGACTCGGAGCTCCCTGGGGCGGTATTTATTAAAATCTCTTTTCGTCCATATTTCATGTTTATTACTGCCATCTTTAATTAAAGGAGGTAAATATTGCTGATGTGGGTTGAGGGGCCTTTTTAACATGAATAATTAGAAATGCACTCAGCAGCGCAGGGTGGAGTAGGAGGGGGAAGCAGCTCTGGGGCGTTATTGCTGCCTCTCCCCGCAGCGGAGCAGGGGACCTCCCGCTGGTCCAGGGCCTGGGAATTTGCGGTTCTGGCTCATAATGACACTTCAGCCCTTTCCAAGGGGATGCCCAGAGGCAGGTGTGGGACCTGGCAGTGGTGCAGACCCTGGAGGGACGGAGCATCTCAGAGCCCAGGTCCCTGGGCTGCAGGACGGGGATGGGTGCTTGACACAAGGTCCCTGTTTCTGCGGCACCTGGGATCTGTTTACTGGACCTTACCTGGGAGGCTCAGAATAAAGTTCTTCTCTGTGGTCCTTGCTTTGAGACCGTTTCTCGGGGCTCTGGTGTCTGGAATCGTATAATTGTCAGATGGGAAAGGAGGAGAGCATGTGGCTGTGGGCTGGAGTGTCCCTGCCGTGCGGCTGGAGGTGCTGCAGGGCTGGTGGGGAGCAGCCTTTGGGGGCACAGGCCCTTGTTCCCCGCAAAAGGAGCTGTGGGGATGGTGCTTTGAAAGCTGGCAGAGTTCTTAGCTGCTACTGCTCCAGGTTGGTGAAAACTCATTATCAACTGTTGGCACATCTGTTGTCCTCTGCTCTGCACATCCCAGCCAGGAGAGGGTTTAATTTGCGAAAATGTCCTTTGGGGACAGATCAGATGTCTCATTTGAGGAGGCATCTAGAATCCAGCCACACTGGGAAGTTTTGGAGATGCTTGCGCTTGCCTGTGCCTAACAGGGTTTTTCTTTTGTCTCTTTTCTTTGTTAGGTCTCCTGTGTTCTCCTTTCTTGCATCTCTTAAGCAGCCGCTGTGGAGCTATTTTGTGAGAGCCGAGTCACCGTTTGGTTTCTCTCTCTCACATCTCCCCTTGCTCTGGAGAAACTCGGTGACAACTCCAAACTTTCCCACGAGTCGTTCTGTCTTGTGGAATATGTTAAGGTTGTTGAAGCCTGTGATGGAAGGATTTTTCCTCTTTAACAGCTGAGGCACAGCCTTGCTGAGCTGTTGGGAGCAGTGTCTTGCTTTCCCTTATTCCCAGGAAAGCTGATGTAGGGGGAGACATGCCTGGCTGGGGGAGCTGGGGGGGCAGAGGAGCTGTTGTGGGAGAGCTGGGGCCAAACGGGTCCTGGTGCAGCCTAGGAAGCCCTGAGCGCCTTTTCAGAGATAACGCCAGGCTCTTTGAACTTGGTGGCAGCTGAGATAAAGTATCAGCCAGCAGCAGGGAGGCTGGAAAAAGCCCATTTCTGTGGTGTATGGGGCAGGAGACCCACGCTGGGAGAAGGTCGGTGCCCTTTGGTGTGGCATGGGGCAAGCAGAGTGGTCCAGCTTTGGAACCTCTGCCCACAGGGATGTGCTTCATCTCCAGCTCACTGCAGAGGGAGGGAAGTGGTGTTGGGATGAAAGCTCGGCGACAGTGGGGAGCTGTGCTGACCCTGGCCACGCCGGGCTGTCCTGGCAGCACTGCTGGCTCAGCTGCATCAAGGGAGACTCTTCCTCCGGGCTTAATCTTTTGTCAACCTTGAGATAATTGGATGTGATAGTGCAGCCACAATGACTTCATTTCTGTAATTGTTTTTGTTTCTTCTGCGGGCCTGTGCTTTAAAATAAACTCCGGAGCCGGTGCATTGAGTTACATCTCCATCTCCTTTATTTCATTTTGCTTAAAGGACTGAGTGTTCAGCTGTTCCTCAGTGCCAGGGTTGCCCAGCTTTGCTTGCTTTTCCTCCTCCTCCAGATTATTGGGGTGGGCTGAGATATTGCTAGGGATTTTAAACTTAAGCTTTGGTCTGAAGGGTGGGAAAGATTCCTGCAGAAGCTGGGACCCCATTGTGACACTTGGAAGGACGGACAATACTTAGAGGTGGGACTTCTTAGGCTTGTGGCCCAATTCTGGTTTCACTTGCCAAGATGAAACCTACTGGCAAGTGCCTGTTTCCACCCCGCTGCCCAGCCTTCTCTGGCTGCGTTGCTTCTTGGGCACATCCCGGTTCTCTGGGTGCTCGCCCACCATTGAGGCTCTCCTGCCCTTCCCAGGTTCCCCATCCCACGCCAAAGCCTTTCCCAAGGAAACGTTCATTTCATGGGCATCTGAACTGGCTCCCATGAAATGTGTGCCCTGTGGGATACAGAGGGAGAAGGCCTCTGCGGGGGGCAGAACAGGAATTAAAATCCTGTATTTGCTGTTGAACTGTCGCTCGCAGAGTAACCTAGTGCTTGGTGTTTGGATATTCAGCCCGCGTTCGCTTCAATCAAGCACTCGATCGGAAGTCTCCTGCCATTAAGTCGTGCGATTCTCATCCGCTGATCTGGGCTGCGGCAAAGCTTATGCAGCCATCTGGGCTTAAAACAATGACTTTCCACATCAACATGAGTAATCCTCCTGCCTGACATCATTTAATCAGTACTTTGTCTGAATGCATTGTAACTGCACGGGGCCGTGGGTGGAGTTTGTGTTCCCAAAGCTGCTTCTGCTCTGAAGGGCAAGCGCCTCGTGCCCGAGCTGGGGGATCTGTGGGGCAGAGGGTCTGTGGTGATAGCCCATGTCCTGCCCCTGGGAGCCAGGGCCACGTGTGCTGAGGTCCCCATGTGATGATGGTGTTGAGGGTGGGTGTCCCTGGGACCCCTGTGCCCGAGGGGGATGCAGCAGGGCCAGCCCCTCCTGCAAACTGCTGCTGTCACTGAAGATCTGTCCTAAAAGTCAGGTTTTGTACAAACTCAGCTGCTTCTGAGCCCATGGGAGAGCCCTGGGCCATGGTTCTGTGGATTTATTTTTATCTCTAAATATGAAATTCTCTCTAAACAGCATTTAAAACTAATGTCATTGCCCTGGTGGTGGTGGCTGTCCAGGACACCAACGTGAGCGTGGAAAGTGTGGATTCTGGCAAGAGAACTCAGACCGTTTCTTTCAATGTCGATGACTTCTAGTATTACCAGGAGTTTATTTTTTCTGAAAGTGATAATTTGTCTGAATGTGTTGGAGTGCTAAATGAACTGGCCGAGCTCATGGGGATGATTGAGCTCTGTCCGTCTGCAATTCCCACGCTCCCTCAGGGAGAAGAACTCCCTGATGGCTCCTGGAGCAGCTCTGCGGTGTGTGCCCTGCTCCCAGCCCCACTCTGCACCTCCTGCCCATGCACATTCCAGTTTCAATACTGGGGGAAAAAAATCCCTGGAGACCGCAGCCTGGCTGTGGGACCAGGTTAAGCCCATCTCTAAATATTGCCGGGCAGTAAATCATCGGCAGGCGGCTCTCGGAGCTGGGGTCTCGCTGGGAGAGGGAGCAGGAATGCACCCACCCGCGCTGCATCCCTGCGGCGCTGCATCCCTGCAGCCCAGTCCTCACCCGGCCGCGGGACCCCTGGCTGTGCCCCTCTTGGTGGCACATCAATTGGTGGCTTTAAAAATCCACTTCATTATTTAAAATAGATGTGTGGCATTGTGAAAGTGGTGGCTGCCCTGGGTGCAGGCAGAAGTAATGCTCTGCCCGGCTCCTGCTGCCCTCCCTCCCTGCCAGCAGGACCCAATTTCCCTCTTATTTCCCCTGGAGTCAGCCCAAATGGGTCCCATCGGGCAGGACACGGGCTCTGCAGCGCAGCCCTGCGTTCCCTGTCAAAAGAATCATCCTGATTTGTGCAGTGAAGGTTCAAATGGCATCTCCGTCATCCTGCTGTCATGTTTTTATCCAGGCAATAAAGCATTGCAGTAATTAGGAAGGATGACCTCGCCCCAATTAGCGTAATGAGGTGGCTGCTCAGCTCAGCCTGCTTGGGGCATCCTCTGGTCAGCTCCCCTGGGTGCCCCTTGCTTTCCCTCCTGCAGGGGAAGAGGTGGGAGCTGGGCACGGGTCCTGCAGATGCTGCTGCACCTCCAGCTTCACTCTGGTGTCCAAATTTTCCTTTCCCATCCTATTTTTAGGGGTGCCACCCCCCGACAGCACAGACACTGCCCAAGTACACCTCACTCCACACCGTGGCTGAGGTCTCTGCCTGGTATCTCTAGGGATCAGCTCCCCTCCCATGGGTGTTCCTAGGGATCTCCCTGGCATTCACTGGCGATCTGGGGAAGGGGAACAGCTTTGGATTTCAATTTAAAATTAAAATCTCAGCAACTGTTAAAACACTTCACCCCTGTGCCTGCTGGCGATGCCCTTCCCTGGCTCTCCCTATGGCTCCTGCCTGCAGGAAAGGCAGTTTTTCAGAGGAAATTGGTCGATTTGGATGTGCTGATGTGAATACCGGTACCCAAAAGTGCCGGGTGGGCACAGACGGCTGGTGTGGTGTTGCAGAGATGGCATCTGTAATTTGCACGGCAATTGATGGGCAGCAGATGGTGCAGGGAACAGCCCTTGTTGGAACCTGCCGCTCCACAGGGACCAGGCACAGGAGCCTGCGTGGCCTCTGGGACAGGGTTTTGTGTGTCGCTCATGGGTACAATGCAGAATGAAGGAATTAAATCGTAAGAACTTTTGTAATTTTAGTAGCTAGAGGTTCTGCAGAAATGTCAGAGCTGCAGCTGGCAGGTCCCCGGTCCCCACGCGCCTCTCCCTGCGGCGGGCAGGAGCCTGGGACCTGGCATTTCTGGGGCTGGGCCGGTTTGTGACCTTGGCAAAGTCACGTCAGGCTGTGGTTCTCCACCTCCTGCTGGGTTTGGGTGCTGGGGGTTTGGGGTGCGGTGGGAGATGCTGGAGCTGACTTCTCTGGGGGACCCAGAGCCTGGTGGGCTCCAGGGGGGGGCTCAGCCCTGCAGGGTTTGGAGACCTTGGCACTAGTTTCTTACCTTTACAGAAGGCTGATGCTTCCCCCAGAGTTGGGGAGCTGGACCCTTACGGAGCCCTGACTGCCCCCAGAGCTGCACTGTGCATGGGGGGCTCAGTGAGGAGGGCTTGGAATGGGCTTCTCGGGGCTCCAGGGCACCCGCCCCTCATGCCTTTACCCTTTTCAGGCCGTGGGCTTGTATTCCTGCGAGCGGTTTGCCCATTAGCCGTGTGGCAGTGCCGCTGGCTCCCCCTTTGCTGTGCAGCCGGGGGTGGTGGCTGCGGCGATGGTGGGTCTGGCACTCGGTTATGGGGGGCCTGATGGGTTCCCCCCTTCCCCTGGGGACGTTCCTGCTTCTTCTGTGTTGTGCAAATGCAGCAGCTCCACTTCTGTGCCACCTCAGCCCCGTCTCGCCGCTTCGCATCTCCAGACATGGCGCTTTGTCAAACATATTTTTTGTTTGTTGAGTGGAGCTGAGAGCCCTTTATTCTGCCTGGTTTTGATATGGAAAGTAAACAAGTTAACACGGAGGCGTCTTTCTAGGGGCGTTTGGTTCCTTCTCCACCACCCTCTGAAGCTGCACGAGTGTTCAGCGTTTGGGGGGTGCTGGGGTGGGGGGGACACCCTACACGGGGAATTAAATAGCTACAGAGAGTGCTGAGAGCCGTGCGCTGCCTGCCCCGCTGCTGGCAGGGGTAAGGTCCCTTGTTTTACAAAACATAATAATGTGGGAGATGCTTTTGCTCTTAGAAATCCGGGCTGGGTTGGTGTGCTTTTCTCCTGCACATCCTGGGGTCCCCACTCCCCCCATTTGCATCCCGGCATCCCCTCCTCCCAGCGATGGGCTGGGGGCTTTGCAAGGAGGCTCTCGCTGCCTTACCAGAGTTTTCCATACCATTCCCCGTGCGGTGACAGGGGTGAGGGGTCTGGGACGGGCGTTCCAAGCCCTAGGTGGGCAGGGGATGGACCCAGCCCCACACACCTCCATGGCTTGGTGGCGTGGGGGGTCAAGCCTTTAGGTCCCACACTTCTCACCCCCTGCTCTGGGCTGTGGCAGAGCTCACACAGCCCCCAGCCGGGCCCAGAACAACCTCTCCCTACAGGAACACGAGTAATTCCTGCCTGGCAGTGGGGAGCAGCCCCCAGCTCTCGGCAACCGTCCCCTGCCAGAGGGTGTGATGGGGCTGAGGGGGTGAAATACCCAGCCATCAGGACAGAACAGAGAAATAAGGTCACTTGTTTCTGTTGGGGGTGGGTGGGGGAGGAGTAATTCTGCTTATTGCTTGCTGTGGATAATTGGATCCTGCCGGCGAACTTGGGAGACGCACGGAATGACAGTTTTCTTTCCGCTTCCCCAAGAGTTTCCCGTGAAGGATGGCACATCCTTCCTGCAGATGTGAACGGCAGATCCGGCCTCAGTCTGTGGCTGGAAATATCAAACTGGCTCCTTATCTGCGTTCGCACTCTGCAGAGGAACGGGTTTATATTTATTTTCCCTGGCTGGGGTTTAAGCTGGGCTGTGTTTCGCTCCCCGCAGTGACGGGCTCTGGATGCCCAAGTGCCCTCCAGCCGCCCCACACGATGCTGGCTGTGGAGGGGAGGTTGGGGGACACCCTGGAGAGGGGGTGACAGTGACAGGGGGGCTGGCATCGGGTGCAGCATCGCCTGCCGGGTGCTCGCTCTGGGCTCGGGAGGACCTGAAATCCCCTGACATGTTTTCTGCAAAATACCAAGGCGCTGTGTCCTGTGGGTGTTTTTGGGGGAAGATGTCAACCCACATCACCATTCCCCAAATCACGTTACCGAGAGAATGGTTTTTTTGCCCTCTCGGGTTAATCTGAAAAGGTCGTGTGTGACACTGGCATGTGACTGGGAGGACAGAGGCCTTTTGGGGTCTTTTCTTTAAAAATAGCAGCAGCTGAGCGATGCCCGGTTCCCTTGCAGCTGGAGATGTCCCAGGAGAGCTCTGTGCTGAGCCCTCCTCTGGGCTTGTTCCTCCATGGCTCAAGCAGGGCACGGGCTGTGGCACCCGGGGGGGCTGTGGGGGACAAGCAGGATGGTTCCCAGAGCAGAGCCACCAGCCACAGGGACACGGAGGGTGACAGGGGCTGTGCAGTCCCTGCAGACCCCAGGGGTTCCTCCATGGCTGAAGGGTGGCCTGAGCGATGCTGTGGGGCTGCCTGGGTGTCCCCGTGCCCCCCAGGGGGAGGGGACTGAGGTGTCTTCTGGGAAGCTGCTGGGAATTGCCATGAATGATGCTTGGCATCTCTGGGGGTTTGTCCCTGGACCTGGAAGAAGCCTGTGGAGGTTCCAGCTGGGGCACCAGTGTGAGCCAGCTCTGACCATCTCCCTGGGCAGTCGGGGTGGGTTTCCAGGGAGCCTGTTCCCTGCAGGAGGCTGTTGCCCCGGAGCACCCTTCTCCTGGTGCCCATCACCAGGATGCAGCCTTGTCTGGGCTGGGGTGGTGGAGAGGGGTCAGGGGTTGATGGCTGTGGGTCACCAGCACCGCGTTCTTCCCAGCACCGCGTTCTTCCCAGCAAGGTCTGAAGTCCAGGTCTTCTTCAGAGGCTCCAATTTGCAGAAGAAGCCAGGGAGAGACAAGAGTCGGCGTCAAAGGTCAACATTCATTTCAGCAAGAGCTTTTGTTGGGTCCCAGGTGAAGCCAGAAATTTGCATTTAAATGAATATGTATTTTGAGACATTAAACCCACAGGCGCAATAGAGGCCTTGCTGAGATGACAAATACATCTCTTCTCCTGCCTGTTCCTGATGTTATGCCAACCAGCCTTTAGAAATAAAACAGCTAAAGCAGTTTTTCTTCCTTTTCTTCTCTGAAAACCACAGCCTGCTGTAAATACTTGATGTGGACATGAGCTACCGAAACTTTAAATGATGAAAGAAAAGAATTGGTGGATTTGCAGGGGGATGTGTGTGATGTGCAGAGAATGGAGCTGCTCTGCAGTTCCAGACGAGCTTCTCTTTCATCCTAAAATCCTAATAAATAGAGAAAAAAATGTTTGGGGGCGGTGAGGGGGAGGAAAGTCAGCTCTGGGTGACCTGGGAAGAGCCGAGTCGGGGCTTTTCACTCCCTGTGGGTGCTGGGCTGGTGTCAGGCATCTCTTCAAGCATTGAGGAGATGAGCTGACCTGTCACGGCAGTGTCTATTGGGGTGTCAAAGGGCTACCCGGGCCACTGGCCAGGCTTTGCTGGGGGAGGCCATGGGCAGTGGTCCTGCACAAACCAGAGCGGGTCTGCAGAGGAGTGGGCACCGTAAAACAAACAGTTGCGGGGCTCCGCCGCTGTTACAGGTTCTCGTCTGAACACATTTTTCTCTCAGATTTCTGATGAATAAAACAGGGCTCTTTGCTGCGCTCTGAACTCGACACCCAGCTGCTCAACAAGCTTGTAAAGCGTTTAGTCAAGGAGCAGAGCTCTGATCGAGTGTGCCTGCTGTCTCCCCGCGCACGCTCCCTGCCCCGGGACCCACAGCTGGAGAGAGTTGCCCCCTGCCTGCCCCCAGCCCCTGCCTGCATCTCCTGGCCATGGCTTTGGGGCAAAAGGGCCAGTGCTGGGGCCCTTCCCTTGGAGGGGTCTTGCTTTGTGCATGCTGCCGGCCAGTGCTGCCCACCCTTGCCGGGTGCGTGGGGCCAGGCGGTGGGTCTGTGTGCCATGGGGCCAGCTGCCCTGCTGCATCCCTGCAGGGACACAGCCCTTGGTCCCTCCGAGGTGATGCTGGGGGAGGATTCCCCATCCAAAAGTCTCTCTGCTTTGCTTTAAGCCCCAGTGCTGCCCAGCCATGCCTGCGAGAGCTGCCCTGACTGCCCTTGGCCAAGCCATCCGTGGTGGTGGCGATGGGGAGGAGCACATTTGCTCTATCCCATCCCAATCCCCCAGATGGGGCTCGCTGAGCAAAGCGAGACCGGGAAGAGGGGACCAGGCGGTGGCTCTTGCTGCAGGACAGTGGCTCCTGAAGCTGCTTCCCCTGTGCCCGCGGTGTCCCTGCTCAGTGAGGGACTGTCCCACCACAGACCGATGCTGGCACAGCCATCCCTGAGCCCCCATTTTTTGGGAAGAGAGCTCACAGCAGCATTTTCCCCCAATTAATGCTTTTCCAGCCCCATGAGGGGCTTCTCTCCCCAAGGACAAGAGATTGTGGGTACCCTTTGCACAGTGCCCAGCGTGTTAGCTAAGATTTATTCCGTGGTGTTATTGGGAAAATAATACTGTCCTCCTGGAGGTTTCCATCACACAGTGCTTGTGTCTGTGTCTCATTTTCTGCTGAAGGCAGAGCCAGATTTATTGGGAGGCTTCTGCTCTCTGTCCCTCTATTAGTGTGGATCATTTACACCCTAAAATGGCTCTCCTCCCTCTCCCTAGGAAGTCACCTTTTGGGAGGATTAACGGTCTTTGCAGTCAAGTGATATCCGTGGTTATAAAAAAAAAAGAAGTCATCTTTGTTAATATTCAGTGAGCAACACGGTGTCTCCGAGGACAAAGATCTTCCCATCGCTGGGTAAATCAGAGTTCATTATCATGTTAATCTGACTGATTACGGTCTCCCGAAAGGATTCCACATATGGTCATTTCTGTAGCACAAATAAGATCTGTTTTGCCTTAATGACAAGGCTTGTGCTCCTTGCTTCCTTGCCTGACTATCTCTATTCTTGAGGTGCAGTTCAGGGAGATTTAAATATTAATTGCTTTTGGACCTGCCCTTAGTTTTGATTCTGAATTGGGGTTTTGGATTTCTGCCTCGCGTTTGGATTTGGGATTTGCCCTTATTTTTGTTATTTTATTTTGATTCTGTCTTATTTTAGTTTTTTGTTTTAAGTCTCTGGGAGCATGAGTTGTATCCCCTCCCCTCCAGCCGGGCGACTGCGCAGACCCCAGGTTTCCTGGATTTTCTGGGAAATCATTTTGGGAGAAGCCGTAGACCTTGGCGTTGGGCTCTGGAGCAGTGGGGCCACGTCTGGCCTGTGGGCTTCTCTGCTCGCTCAGGCCCATACGGACGCTGCTGGCCCCGTTTGCTCCGACACCTACCCCAGGTTTCCTGGATTTTCTTCCACAGCGTGATGGCAAGGGTTTGGGGGCACCTGTGGAGCACAAACAAATTAAACGCCTTGTTCCGTCTTCCTGGGCATACTGGGATGCTCGGGCTCACCTGGGACACGATGCTGGAGCATTGGTGCAGGGACTCCCGGGGTGTGGGGTTTGGGGGCTGCGCGCTCGGGGAGCAGCGGGGATGCTGGAGGGAAGGGTGCCGGAGGAGCTCGTCTGGGCTGTGGCTTCAGTAGGAGTTACTGCAGCTCTGGCCCTGGGCTCCTTCCAGCGCCTCACTTCGCTTTCACAAAAAGTAAATTTTTTATGAACCATTTATACTTTTCTTTCTTTTCTCCCATGAGCTTTTTGCTGCGTTCAGCTGCTGGAAGAGAAGCGAGCTCCTCGGCAGGAACTTTGCCAAGAAAACCGAAGGTTTCCTGGTTGTGACTCGCGCACGCAGAGTTTCATTTTTTGGTTTGTTATATTTTTCTTCGGCTGTGCGTGCAGTAGCACTGGCCACAAAGCGCAGGGCTCTTCCCCACAAGGTGTGGGAGAGGATGCTGCTGGGAAAGGGAGATTTCCCCCTGGCACCTTGCAAATCCCAGTCCATCTGTCGGGCAGGACCCCGGCTCTGACAGCAGCTCGGGACCGCCTGGGGTCCCCAGGGGCTTTCACAGCATCTCTGTGCTCTCTGAGGGCTTCAGGGGCACAAAGGGGAGGGGGCTGCTTAGCACAGCCAATGCCATTGCTGTCCTTTCCCCTGCAAGCGGCTTCTTGGTCTCTCAAGGTCTGACCCAGCTTTGCTGGAGTTGGAGGATGCTGAGCTGGAGATCAGTTGGAGGATCCCATGGGAATATGGGGCTCAGGTCCCGGGGGTGGTTACCGGCTTGCACGGGAACCAGAGCTGCTCCGCAGCCAACGTGGTTCTGGGTACAGATGCCAAGGTTCAGGGACAGCAGTGTTGACACCAACCATGCGGCATCTAACGCAGCTTTGCAGACCAGAGGTTCCCCAGGCTTCGCTTGCTCCTCGTTTGGGTTTGGAAATGCAGCCATCCCAACCAGGCAGCTCTGCCGCTCCCCAGGTGATGCAGCCGTTGCAAGCAAAGCTGTCGCTGAAGTGTTTTCAGTTCTGTGTGCCCCAAAGAGCAGGACTTGCCTTAAAAGATCTTCCTTGCGTGCAGCCAGTAGGGCTGACTTTGTGACAAGGCAATATTCATCACTGGATGATTACTGTGAAGGTGTTTATTGGCCTCTAAATAATAAATAACAGAATTAGTTGCACCAAGAATATTTTGTGTGCTGAGGGGAGCAGAGTGCCAATTTAAACAAGAGCACGCGTGGAGTCTCTCCAAGCTTGCATGGATCAAAAAAAGTGAGTTTGAGCTCTTGGAAAAACCAATTTGGTTTTATGGAGAGAGGTTTTTCAGTGCCTCTAAATTATAGACTTATAAATTCTAAATTTAATTCATAAATGTTACACGGTAGCAAAATGTAAGGTGACATGTCATCAGTCACTGGGACTTAACGTATGGATCGCTGGAGAGCTGCCTTGAGGGCTGGAGGATGCTCTGTGCATCCTCGGGAGGGCTCAGCAGCAGGACCTGGGCTGGTGCCAACCAGGGTTTTGTCACTTCAGGTCGTCATTAGCAGATGGGGACATCCTGCCTTGGGCCAACTGATGTCGGGATGGATGGAGGAAGTTATATTCCTGGTGATGCTGGGGCTCCAGGTAACCCCACGGCTGGTCAGGGGAAACAAGGAAAAAACTGTTTCTTGCCTTAAATGAGCCAGGGTGGTGGATTCTTCACAGAATCAGATGTCGGTGCCTCAGGCTTTGCAGGGCAGAGTCTTTTTTCTTGCCCTCAAACCTTCATGTTTGTGTTTTCCATTGACTCGTTGCACATCGGGATGCTCTGAAGCCCTCATAGATGACCGTGGCTGCAGATGTCACAGGGGGTGGATGTGGATTGCTGTTAGTTGGTATTAACTTCCCCTGCAGATCTCACCGGCTGGGGGCTCTGGCAAAGAGAGCCTTGCCCTGCCCTGGGTTTCCTTTGCAGAAACGGGGCTGCTGGAGATCTGAAGCACAGCTTGGGTTCCTTCTGAAAAATTCTCAGCTCAACATTGGTCTTTAAAGCTGGCTGTGGAATAGCCCCAGGCAGAAATATGGCCCCTCGTGGTGGGTTTGTCGGGAGAGGTGATGGGGTGGGGGTGTCCCACTGGGGGGGTCCCCTCTGCTCCCCCGCTGGCAGCTCCTTCCCTGCCACCCCCCACAGGTGCCCTGCAGCCTGGCTGGCATCGTGCTGCCCACCTGGAAACTGCCAGTGACTGCAGCACTTGTCAGCATTATATTTAAAAAATACTTTTTTTCCTCCTTTAATTTTTTAAAATCCCCTGTATTTAATCCATGATAAATATTTGAATGGTGTGAAACTCGCCATTCTGGCAGAAACTCATGTCGTGCTCGTTCTCAACGGTGACTCACTGAGGAATATTTTACTGCAAGAACAGCAAACAGATGGCCCTGTCGCCGGAGCCGGGATGGGAGCCTGAGCGGGAGAGGTGTCCCATGGAACTGCTGGGTTTATTTTGGTTTGGTGGCCGCTGGCCGCCCTGTCCCCACCGCTCGGGCGCTGGTGTGGACTGGCAGCCCTGCTCGGGACAGGAGTCCTGCCCTGAGAGCGGCTCCGGTGCCTCCATCCCTACCTTTCCAAGGAGCTGGAGCGTGTGGATCCTGCTCCTTGCTGAGAAATACCGGGATTGTGCCCGCAGAGCTGCAGTGCCGGAGTCACACTGGGCTTTGTGGGGCTCGGGGAAGGGACAGAGCAAGTTTGGCCAAGGTGCCAGGAAACCTTCCTCCTCAAACGAGGAGATAAAGCCTCACCAGATGCAGCAGTTATGTGGGGCTGGCATGTTCAAGGAGGAAAAATTCCCTGATTATGATTTAGGATTTAAAAAATGTGCTAAACTGCTGTCCCAAAGTGGATTCTTTCCGAAATGGGGATGTAAGCAGCAGCATCAGCGGCTGGAATTCAGTGATGGAGAGCCGTGAAGGACCTCTCGCATGCGCCAGCGTGTCAAAGGGTTTTAAAAACCTGCTTGTGGATTAAAACAAGGAATCGATAATCTGGAGTTTAAGGCTTGGAGAGTCACTTCATTAGTAACTTTCTTTCTCTAAAGCTTTATAAACTTGTGGAGCAAAGTGCCCTGCTAAGTCTTGGAGACAGAAATGACTGTGTCAGCTGGGGAGAAGGATTACAGATAACAGGGAATTAATACTGAAATGCATATGCTATAAATACAGCAGGATTACATTCCAGTGTTATGCAAAACCCCTTTTCCCTCACTCCAGGTCTCCTCGGGTGGGCAGGTAGCCGTGGGCTCGGGCAGCACATCCCCGTGGGCTGCAGCCTGGGGGGAGCTGGTGGGAGTTGGGGCTTTCGGGGCGCAATTCTGCATTTCCCACTTGGCTGCTTGCTTGCAGCTGCCATTTGCTCCTCAGGTGACTCTGCTCCTGTTACTGCCTTTGCTGAAAGGGATTTTTGTGCGTGTTTGCTGGAGACATGTTCATTTGGCAGATGTGAAAACGCCTGGTGGCCCAGGGCAGGGTGGACTTGCTCCATTCTGCTGCATCCCCAGCAGCTCCCCATTGAGGGGCTGGTGCTCCTCGGGGTCTGCGTGTCCCTGTTCCAACCCCTCCCCAGCCGCCTCCATGGCCTTTCATCCTCCTTTTCCCCTGTGCGTGGTGTCCCCCCAAGAAAAAGTGCTCCCCTCTCACCCTCACCCCTCTGTCCCTTACGGTCTCTGCAGTGGGGCTGGTGTCACTGCGGCAACTGGGTACCAGCCTGGGGCTTGGAGATTTGGCTGGAAATCGCCGTGCTCCCCTCTCTGCTCCCTGCTGCATCGGGCTGCCCGGGGCTCATCCCCTGCTGGGCCTTCTCAGAAACCATGGGACCATTCCTGGAGCGGCCCCTCAGCGCTCTCCTCAAGTCCTGGCTTCTCCGGTAGCTCCGAGAGCATCTTCCCGGGGGCATTTTGTGAGGCTGAGGCTCCCTGGTGTTGCTTGGTCACTTCTGGAAGCGGGGTTTAAGCTCCTGCCACAGCACACTGGGGCACAGCAGGCTTTTGCTGAGCTCTGGCCACTGGCTGGGTTCTCCGTGGGCTGGCTGGGGGTGGGGGTGTCTTGGGCAGGGGGGTGTCCCCGCTCCCCTCCTTGCCACGATGTGGTCCCAGGTGGGCACCTGGTGCCCTGCTTGCTCAGAGCATCAGCTGGTGCAGTAGCAGTGAAATAGCGGACAATAATATATCAAAATAGCAATAATAATACATCAAAACAGGCAATAATAGTAATGCTCCTTTCTGTGTCAATGGAGCAGGGGACAGGGAGAGGGCTGGGGGGACAGGGCAGGAGGAAGGTGCAGGAGCAGCGGATGGTGTGAGAGCTGCATGGTCCCCCGCCCTCCCCCTCGGGGTCACCCAGCCCATGTTGGTGGCCCCAACATCAGGGGTCACCCTGACATTGGGGACCCTCTGGGCTGGTGCTGAGGCTGCTCCAGGGGAGAGAGGGGCCGTCGCAGGTCACGCACCCCTTGGAGCGCTCTGCTCCAGGCAGAGTCACAGATTTCCCAGCTGCTGCCTCCCTCTCTGCAAATAAATATTTTTGCCCATTTCCTCCTCGTGCCGTAGCTGGGCTGAGGCACTGGGTTACTGGGAGGGCTGAGAGCTGTCAGCTGGAAGGACTGTGCCCTGCCTGCAAACTGAGCGTTCACCATTGACTGTCCGAGGGCTGATAAATCCCAGGCTCGCACAGCACAATGCTGAAGTTTGAAAATGAAGCATTTAAACCACAATATTGCAATCAAATTGCTAGCGAAAATCTCTTCACGTTGGCAGTGGAGCTGGTGGGTCTTTGATCTCTTCCAGCTCAGATGTTGCTGCCAAAGGGACTTAAGCTTAAACTTCACTTTCTAAAATAGACTTTTTTTGACAGTTTCCTTTAAAAAAATAATCTTCTCCTAAGCTCAGGAAGCAGGGAGGAATGGCCAGCCCCACAATGAGATTTCCAAACCAAATAGTGCAGAAAGGAGCTGCTTTCAACTGCTGCTATTTCTTCCCTAAATCCTGTGCTTAATCCTCAGAGCGGCGCGGGGGGAATTCACGGCTTCGGCTCCAGGAGGGCACACGTTGCGGTGGGGCCGGGGGTCGGGCAGGGCCGGGTTGGGGCTGGCGGTGGCTGATGCTGATCCGGGCGAGCAGCCTTTTCCTGCAGCCCCGGGGCCGGTTGGGGTCCCGTGGGCTTGGGGTGCTGCTGCTGGCTGTGTCCAGAGCTGGGACGGGGTGGCACTCTGCAAATGGACGCTGTGCCGATGTGAGAGCTCAGCCTGGCGGGTTGCAAAGCCCCCGTGGTCCCTCTCCAGCCCTTTTGGCTATGTCCGTGGAGCAGATCCAGCCCTCCCCAGGCAGCGGGGTGGTGAGCTCGGTCAGACTCTGAACCCCCTTTCTGCCCTGGGTTGGTGCAGCCGCCTGGCATCGCTGGAGCCACAGAGAAGAGCCCACCAGCTTGCATGGAAGGAAATGAAAAATTATTACACAGGAGGGAAGAGGGAATCTGTTATTATGCAGTTTGGAGCCATCTCAGACGATTCTCTGGGGTGGTTGACTGGGCTGAGGTGCAGCAGAGCTGTCACCACCGCTCCCCAGCGTTCCCCAGCTTTGAACTCCTCTGCGCCTCTGGGCATCCGACCTGCTCCTCTGCCCCTGTGCTTGGGGAGATGCAGGATGCCTCCCGGCTTCTGCTGACGTGCTTTTCTTTTCCCCCTGGCAGGAGGTAGAAGGCTCCCAGCCCCTCTGTTTTGCTCCCAGCCCTCCTGCAGCCCACTGGTTGTGGGAATTAGTTCCCGGGAGCTTCCCTGCCATGCAAGATGTGCGTCGTGGCCGCTTCAATAATGCAAATGATCCCCTGCTTTTAGTTCTGATCTGCAGTGAGCACCCCTCCAGCGTCTCCCCATGATTGTCTCCTGCTCCTCTACCTTGCTAAGCCTTGGCTGTGAAGGGAAGGGGGTGGTTGGGGGGATCGGCTGCTCTCCACAGCCCCCTGTGCTCTGCTGGGCTCCTCCATCACCATCTCCCCGCTGAGACCGGCCCTTCCTCCAGCTCCAGGCTCCTGGCTGGGGCAGGACTTCACAAGGAGGACTGGGAAGCATGAGCTGATCTGGTTTGGTGCAGAGTCAGAAGCTGTTCCTTATCTCAGAGCAGAGTTTTGCGGTGTGAGCACACTGAAGGAGAAGGGAAGAACCTGCTGGGGGATTCCAGAGATGTCCCACACCATGAGACCTCTGGTCTTAGCGATGCTCGAGTGAGTACCTGGTATCCAGCCCTCGCCTTCCCCTTGCGAGAAGCACATTTAAGGTTGGCCAAGGGGTTTTTTCCAGCAAACATACTGTTGTGCTGTCCCCGGGGCCGTTGGCAGGACATACCAGGCTGTGGGAAGGGGTCAGGCTGGTGAAGGGACTGGTTGTACTCAGCTTCGTCACAGAAACTGGCCTTGCTGGTCTGGCGTTGGCCCTGGAGGTGGCAGATTTGGTGACAGTGGTGCTGGGGCTGTGGTGGGGACCTTACCCTTTTCTATCACTTTGGGCTCGGTGCCGCGTGGTACCTGATCAAGAAGCTGGAGTGAAACAAAACCATCATGGCATGTGATAAATGGTTCAAAAGAACCAATTGTGCTACCGGCATCTAAAAGCAAAGCTTTTGGAGAGACCTGGGCATCATCCTGCCATGCAAAGCGGTCTCTTCCCACAAGTTCACAGCTCCGGAGCGTGGCCGGAGCACATGGAAGTGCTGCTGGAGAGCTGCCGTGCTCGGCATCACGGGGAATGCTCCTGCCTAAAGCCAGGCACACCATTCATTTTCAGCTGAGCTACTATTTTTAAATACATCTCTCTTCACTTTTTTCTTTTTTTTTTTTTTTTTTTTGGCTATGGATGACCCTAATTTTGGCTGAGTAGCTTAGAAAAGCTAAGAATGCAAGGTTAGTTTAATCTTCTTAAAGTTTAAAAATCATCTGGGATTCTTCTGTTTGATAGTGCCGGAGGCGCTTATCTCCCCGCAGAAACCTTGTTTCTGTTTTCACAGGACGTCGTTCAAAAGCGCTTTTGCAGAAATGGGTGCCAAATCTCGGCGTTCTGCACTTTTCATCTTTGGAAACTTTAGAGATGCTCCTGCTCGGTGTGGGGAGGCGCTGGGGGGCGAGGAGCCACCATGCTGGGCTGGTGGCATCCTTGCTGCCCTCCTGCAGGTCCAGGGCCAGATGGGTCCCAGCTAAAGTTTGGAAAAATCTGCAAAATCCCTGTCGGATCTCCCTGCCATCAGCGCAGCGCTCCCTTTCTGTCCCCCCCTAAAAGGGATGATAAAACTCCCTGGAAGAGCTCCTTCCCAAGGACACTGTCGAACCCGTCTCCTCCCCGAGCAGAGAGCAGTAAATCTCTATGTGAGGCTGTTGCCGATGTGTTGATGCTCCTCAGGTACCTCGTGAAGATGCTGTGGGGCTGGATGGCCCTGAGGAGCAGCAGCACCGTTGGTGACAGGCTCCCGGAGCCAGCCCCGCTCCTCCCCAGGGTTTGTCCCACAGCCGGCTCCGCTCCCCCGCGGGAAGGAGCCCCCCGTCCTGACCAGGGGTGGCAGGAGGGGATTGTACCCAGGCGGCCACCGTGCCCTGGATGGTGGCTCATGACCAGCAACGTGTGTGTGGGGCTGGATGGCCACAGCGTGTCCCCAGGGGACCTTTGCTCATGTCACCCAAGGGCTCGGGGCAGCGAGCTCCTGTGGCTGCTGCCAGGAACACACGTGGCTGTGTCTCAAGGCAATGTGTGCCCCTGAGCCCTTCCAGCCCCAGGCAGTCTTGTCCTGAGGTTGTCCCCAAAACCCCCCACTGCCCCAAGGAGCTCAGCCGGTCTGCAGAGTCCCACAGGACTGCAGAGACCCACAGGCTGTGGGTGCGGAGCCCGATGCAGGGGCTGAGCTGAGGGGGGTCAGGTCCCCCAGGAGCATCACCCCGTGCTGCCCTGCAGCGCTGAAACCACTGGGGTTTTGCCCGTGGTCTGGGGCGATGCGCGGTGTGTCTGCGGGGACCATCACAGGAAAACGTGGCTCTGCAATTCTCTGCCAGCGCCATAACACAGCCCCCTGCGAGCACGGCACGTCTGGGCTCAGAGCAGGGGAAATTGGGGTCTGTTATGAATGGGAACCATTGGGTGCGGTGTGTCAGGAGTGACTGGCAGCCTGTGTCATCCTCAGCTGCCTCCCCCAGGCACCCTCCTCATCCTCCTGCTCAATCACACAACTGAGACTAATAACAGCAGCGCACCGCCCTGCAGCTGGGACACGGTTATCTGCAGTTCCTCAAGTATTTATGTGTCACAGAAGTTTAATACAGAGGAAAGTCACCAGGAGCTGTTAGCATTCAGCCGCGAATTCCTTTGCGTGGTGCGTGCCAGCCCGGCGTGCAGCAGCCCCCCCGGCAGTTGTCTCTCCGTTCGGCTGCTGTGCCCTGAAAGGCCGACCTCAAAAGCTCTCAAACCTTAAGACAGATATAAGTCTTATTTTATAAGAACATATAAAGATCAAACCGGAATATTTAAGCTGATATTATGCAACAGACAGCTCTTTTAAGTTGTGATTTGTAAAGACAGTTCAGATAATTTCCTGAAAGACATACTCATAATGATTAATTTAGGATATGTTTAATTCAAGTTAGAGACATCAAAGGGACAGCGTTTCCCCCTGTAACGCTGTTTGCGTTTTTACCGTTTCCCCAAATTCCATTGCACTGTGGCGGGGGGGTGTGTGACTGATTCGTCTTTGGCTGTGATTTCACTGGGCTAAAACTGGAGAGAAAAGGGTTGTACAGACGTTGCTGCCAACGTGGGACAGGGACAGGGAGAAGAGCCTGGAGCAAATCCCTGCCGGACTGGGTGTAGGGGATGAGGGGGGTGATGCTGGGGGAGGCGAAGGTGTCCCCTCTGCTCCTCTCACCCCGCTGGAGAGGTTCCTGCTTCTGCAGCTTCTTCTGGCACTTTCTGTGAGCCTTGCGTGTAGGAGCCTTTCCCGAGCGGGACCGTGGGGTTAGTGTGAGGGGGACGGAGCCCAGCGCAGCGTGTGGGGCCGGGGCAGGGTCCTGGGGAGCCCCCAGATGTGCTGCCACCGCTGGCAGCAGAGGGGCAGGGGGGGTGCAGGTGCAGCGGCAGCTGCTGCCGGTATAACAGCCCTTCAGCGCTAATTTGGAATAATTTGCCAGTACGTCTTTATTTATGCAACCAGGATTGCCGTTGTATGGTCGGTTGTTTTAACCTCTGCGGCTGCGTCCAGTCTCCCTTTAGTTCAGCCTGTGAAGTAATCTTTTCTAGGGGAAGAAAATAAAGCCAGCATTTATTACTGTTTTCCATATAATGCAGGAGAAAGTCCAGTCTTCCTAACGCCTGGTCAGTTACTTGGTGCCTGATGGTGAGCAGGGCTGGGCTGCCTCTGCCACCGCTCAGGAGATGCTGCCGGTTCTCTCTTGACAAGCTCCGTGTTGCTGCTTCAGTTCTCCTTGAAAAAAAAAATGAATATTGTTTAATGAAAGCACAATAAGGTGCTCTAAGACAGGAGAAGGGATTTGGATTCTGGCAGGTTGTGTTGTTCCTTTCCGTTCTGTGCCCTTGTACCTGCGCGGGGGCACAGCCTGTACCGGGCGGTGGTTGTGTGTGACAGTGATGGATGATGCACCCAGAGACTCAATTAGCCTATTAATAAAGCACAATCTGGGCCACGCTTCTCCAGGCTCCGCACCTAAATCTGTATTCAGGCTCAGGAGTGAGCGGCCTCGTTTCTCGAGTGGGTGCTGGTGAAGGGTCTGGTTTGGGATGGGAAGGGGGGGTGGACACTGCAGCCGCAGGGATCTGGCCCAGGGCCACCCACCTCTGCCTTCCCCACCTGGGGAATGGGCACACCGGCCCCGTCCCAGCTCATTAAATGAGTGTCTCTGTGCTGGGGGGGGTGTGGGACAAGATGGGCTCCAGGGGGAGGGGGGCTTTGCCAGCCCAAGGAGTCACCGTTGGCTCTGGTTGTGCTCAGACTCCGGGTTTCTGGTCCTTGAGCCATGGAAAAGGGGACATGGCCAGCGTGGGTGGCCCTGGGGTCCCTCCTGCTCCCCATGCGTCTGCTGTCCCCACCGTGGACTGGCATCTTGTCCCCCTGGGGTGGTCTGAGGGTGCTTCCCGAGCAGGGGGCAGCACCGGGGTGGCCGTGCCCATGGGCTGGGCAGGAGCTGCTGTGTGNGGCCCATCCTGCGTGGCCACAAGTCGTTGAAGCCTTGTGGCGTCGGTGCCCAGCCTGTGGCTTCTCCAGCAGGTCCGTGGCTGTGGGGCTGCCTCAAACACCGCCGACCTGCGCGGCTTAGGGGGGGCGACCAGCACCATCTCGTCATCCCGGCAAGGGCCCGGCTTGCAGGGCATCCTGTGGCCGGCGGCAACTGGAATGGGAGTTTTGATATCTGTGTATGGAAATGGGAATATATCATTTTTTCCAGTGCTGGGGGTGTTTGGACACCATGGCAGGGGTAAGGAGCAGCTTTGCTGTTCATCCTGGGAGGGGATGCAGAAGAGGAGAGCAGGCAGAGACAGTTCCTGACATTTTAGCTCCGAGCGTGGATCCCGCGGGCTGGCAGGACCCACTGCCTGCGGGGAGCTGAGATGTGGTCTCAGCATCTCCCGGGGCCGGGGGTGGCTCTGGAGGCACCGCTGCCTGCTCTGCTCCAGCCCGGCTCCCGGCCGCGCTGCCTGGCTTTAACACCCTCTGTGCAGCAGTCAGGGCATAAGAATCCACCCTTGGCTGCATCCCAAACCGATCCCAGCCAACACTTTTGCCACAGGAGGCTTTTTAAGACCTGACCTGAGCTTGGCTGATGCCCGAGCTTTACTGGGCGGCACCGGGGTCTTCCCCCTGCCGGGCACAGGGGCTGTCTGTCCTTCCCCCTCCTTCTGTTCCCTCCGGAGCTGGAGTGGGCACCACACGCCCCGCGTCCCCCCCAGCCCCCCCGTGCTGCCTGGCCGGTTCTGCTCCCCTGCGGAGCTCTGTGACTGCCCAGGATGCTCCATCAGCCGTTGCTGCTGGCCGAGGGCCAGCGCTGCAGCAGCCGGGCTGGGGATGGACGGGCTGCCCCGCGGCCGCTGCGGAGGCAGGGTTTGTCCCCCGGGACCGGGGTGACCCTGCTGCAGCTTGCCCGGGGACCACCAGACCAGTGCCTCCCATCACCTTGTTGCTGCCCTGCTGCCTGCCAGGCTCCGGGGGCAAGTCATTTTAGCTGCTGCATAATCCCAGCCTGGGCTTCGCCTCTCTCCAAATGAAGCACTGTTTATTTAAAATGCCAGAGATGTCTGTCACACCGTGCCGAGCCCCAGGAACGGGTTAATGCCAGACCCATGGGGTTCCCCCACTGCAGGGCCTGTGTCTGGGAGTGATTAGTTGATCAGATAATGCACGTGTTAAATGTGTTTGTCGGGAAGCAGAAACTGGTGTTCGCTGAAGGAGGCAGCGGGCGGCCGTCAGGAGCAGCCTCTGATCTGCAGGGACGCCACGGTGGAAAGCGGCTCCCCCGTCGACTGTGGGTAAAGTGGGTCCCCCGTGGACTGCAGGTAATGCAGGTGATTGCAGGGTGAAGCGTGTCCCCCCATTCCCGGGTCCTTCTGCAGACCCCGGAGCACAGTGAAGGGCAGGCAGCAATGGGGGGCTGAGGGGCCGGACCCTGCCTGTGTACCCCCGTCAGCCCGGGCACCTGGGGCAGAGACAGTGGGGTCCCAACGATTTTACCTCTTCTCCCTCTCTGGCCCCACGTGAGGGGGTTTCCCAGGGCTGTGTCACTCAGTTTAAGCTTTTCAGAAAGAAATAAAATACCGGTTTTGATCCCAAACCTGGCACAGGCTCCTTATCCTTCTTGGCTTCCTGACTTCAATCCTTTAGTGCATAGGAAAAGCCTTTCTGGATCAAATAGTGACTATCTTTTTGGCAGAGGGGATGCACAGCCCATCTCCAGCAGTGGCCCCGTGGCCAGACGAGCTGTGAGTGGGGTCCTGGGGGGCTGTGAGTGGGTGTCACTGGGGTCCCGGGGCCCCCCACCTCTCTTGGGTGCTGCGTCTCCACACCAAAGGCAGGAAGGACCGTGGTGTCCGGGGCACAGCGCTGCTGGGGAGCAGCTCACAATTAAGTGCATGCCTCACTCTCTGCATGACTGGAAATTAGATTTTTAGTAATTTTGAGATGGATCAGGTTTTATGACTATAATACTTTAAAATTCCCCATTAACGTTCAGTCCAGCACTGTCTGTAAGTTGTACTGGCCCCCAGGACCTCATAAAGCTGTGATTCTCGTTGCTCAGATGCTCCCCCTCTCTCCAGAGTGGGGTCTGGTGGCACAGACGGGTCGTGGGAAAGGTGGAGATCGGTGGAGCCCCCCTGGCGCAGCCGCAGCGATGCCCAGGCACAGCCCCCGGGCCCAGGGACGGGGAAAGCTTTTTCCTAAAAGCTCAATAGCAGAAAAAGGCACAGAAGAAATCAGCTAAAAATAGGCAGGTGGGCCCTGGGCTGACGCCGCAGTGCCAGACCGGGGAAGGAGTGTGTAACGGGAGAGAGCAGAGGCGATGAGGTGATGGTGACCTGCGCTGTGTCTGCGGCGAGGGAGGCCACGGGGGTCACCACAGCAGCAAAGCTGTGACTTCACTGATCTGCCTGGAAACAGACCCCAAAATTCACAGCTTCCCCGCCAACGCTTCGCTCCGGCTCGTGCTGCCGGGTGATTTCCAGACACGCTCTGACCTCGGTCACCATTTTCTTTATGCTCTTAAAATACCCTGGGTGTCTGGTGGTGGTCAGGCTGTGTTTGGGGTGGTTGCTGTTCTGCTGCCCCACTCATGCTCCATCCACACAACTTCACCTCCCCACCGCTGCCTGGAGTCACCTGGACCCAGTTGTTGTCCAAGCAATGGTGGGTTTTGGCCGATGCTGTGGTCTCCTGCCAAACCCTGGGCAGCCTCAGCATCTCGCCGGGGTCTTGGGATGGGAATGGGGGACGGGGACCAGGGCACTCCATGGCATCCTGCTCCCGGCTGCTGTGGGGCTGCCCCTCGGGTGGGGTGGGAGACGGTTCTGAGCTGAAAATATCGCTGGTGAAGGGGAAGTTGGTGGGATTTGCACTGTTCTTGGTGCCACCTTACAGATTTCGGACCCTTCACCCGCTCAGCATCCCTGAGCTCCTCAGCCCCACCGTCCCCCTCCTGCCGCTCTGTAAATGGGCTCCTTTCTCTTGCAGAGAGATGCCAAGGGCCAGTACCTGTTCGACCTTCTCTGCCACCACCTGAACCTGCTGGAGAAGGACTACTTCGGCATTCGGTTCGTGGACCCCGACAAGCAAAGGGTGAGAGCCCATCCCGCCGGGGCTGGCTGTTGGGGGTTCTTCCAGCTCGGTGCTCTCAGGCATGTCCTGGCTGCTGTGGCTGAGAACCAGAGCGTGTGGCCAGTGGCCAAAAGTCGGTGTAGGTGGTGATGGGGGACTCTTCCCCACCTATTCTCCCTGCCCTGGTGCTGGGAAGGGGACAAAGCCCAGGGGGTATGGGTGGCCTGATGGGGTCGTTGCTTTGCCTGTGGGAAGAGCAGCTACTTATGGTCTCCCTGAGCATCCTGGGGGTCTCCCCTGCCCTTTCCCACCTCTTTGGCCAGAGCCAGGGATGGCTCTGGTGCTCCAGCCCCGGGGAGGGGGTGCCAGGGTGCACTCGGGCTCTGGCAGTGGCAGCCTCGGTGTCCTGGCCTCGGGACACGTCCTCGGCACCGAGGGGAATGTGTGAGCTGGAGGAACCCGCACGGCTCTCGGAGCCCCAGGCGAGCGGTGAGAGCATCGGGCCTTTGCAAAGTGAGAGAGTGTGATGCTATTGCCCAGGCGAAGAAGGACATCTCCTGACAGTGGGTTTGCAGGACTGTTTCCAGCGCAGAGCTGTGTTTTAACACCGAGATTAGGCCAAGTGACAGCTTTGTGCCCAGAATCCAAACACTTGTGTGTGTTGCCTCAGGCAGAGAAGAGTGAAACAAGACGTGGCAGTGCCTGGAGCCAAGAGCCCCACGGCAGGAGCTGGGCTGACCCAGCAGGTCCCGGCAGGGATCTGTGAAAGTTCCACTGCATCCCTGCTGCCTGCCACGGGTCTGGGCACAGGGTGGCACAGCGTCCCCCAGGGACAGAGCCCCACCACGCTCCCAATGTGTGACAGCAGGTCGAGGAAGGTCATCCCCCCACTCTGCTTTGCCCTGGTGGGGCTGCATCTGCAGCATTGGGTCCAGTTCTGGGCCCCCTAGTTCCAGAAGGACAGGGAACTGCTGGAAAGAGTCTGGCAGAGGCTACGAGGATGATGAGGGACTGGAGCATCTCTCTGCTGAGGAGAGGCTGGGAGACCTGGGGCTGTTCAGCTGGAGAAGAGCAGGCTGAGGGGGGATCTTATCAATGCTTATAAATATCTAAAGGGCGGGGGGCAAGAGGATGGGGTCAGGCTCTTCTCAGTGGTGCCTGATGACAGGACAAGGGGCAACGGGTACGAACGGGGGGACATGGGAAATTCCATCTGAACATGTGGAAAAACTTCTTTCCTGTGAGGGTGGCAGAGCCCTGGAAGAGGCTGCCCAGAGAGGGGGTGGAATCTCCTTCTCTGGAGACATTCAAGCCCCCCCCCGGACATGTTCCTGTGCAACCTGCTCTGGGTGCACCTGCTCTGGCAGGGGGTTGGACTAGATGATCTCCAGAGGTCCCTTCCAACCCCTGCTATTCTGGGATTCTGTGATTTCCACGCAGAAGTTGTGTGAGCGAGTCCTGCCACTTCTTCAGGGTTACCTGTCCACGCTCCTTTTACAACACGCAGAACACAAGTTGTGCACACACACATGTTAAATCACTGCTTGCCATTAGAGCCCTGGAGGTTTGTGAGAGAGCAGTGCTGTGAACGTGCTGACAGCCGTAACTATTAATAACAGTCTTGTTATTAATTCCTGCTGATCAGTAGAAGCCAACAATTTCTGCTCCCCCAGGCACCTCCTGCCGTGTCTGTGGTGGGGAGCAGCTGGAGCTGGGCCGGGGAGCTGCTCCCTCGCTGCCACCCGTGGTGGGATGGGGCCGATCCCAACCCCTCGCTCCCCCCTTCCAGGGGCACACACTGACCCTCACGTGGCCTTTCTCGCCCGGAGCAGTAGCCTCCTCCTCCTCCTCACCCTCCCCACCTTGCTGAGTTGGAGCCACCGGGGAGCGTGGGGTCCTGCTGCCTCTCGTGGGGTCTCTGGACCTCACCCCCCCTCACATCACCAATGCCCCCCAACTTGTGTTTTCTGGGCTCTCTCCCTCCCGTCTCTCCAGCCTCGTCTCCTGGCTGTTGTTGTCATGAGCCACCAGCCTGCAGGGAGGTGGGTTTGTATTTTTTCCTGCAGGACCTTGATTTAGGCTTTAAAAATCTCATCTCCAGGTGACCGGTCCACGCGCTTCTCCCACGCCAGCCGGGGCACACGGGCAACCGTGTGGCACCAGCGAAGGGGGGGATTTTAGGGTGATTTTAAGGACTGGGGACCCTTGGCTGCTGGTGAGACAGGCAGGGGCTGCAGCCCCCTCCCACCTCAGCACAGGCTTTTATTTCAAGCAGAAGGGGGGTTGTTTCTTTAATTTTGCCCCAAAGAGTCAATGTTATCAATGGAAAGCGTTTGTTACCGAGTTGCTTTAATTGTCTTCTCTGTTCTTGCAGCATTGGCTGGAGTTTACCAAGTCGGTCGTGAAGCAGATGAGGGGTGAGTAGTGCTGCGAGCGGACGGACAGGCGGCCCGTGCTCCTTCCCTCTTAGATGTGTGCCCATTTTCCCCAGTCCTTCCCCTCCTGGGTGCATTCCCAGCACATCTCCCAGAAAAAAGGGCCCTTTTTTGATTATCCACCAAGCTGTTCTGCTAGATCAAAAGTGGGATCGTTCCCCACCGGTCCCGCAGCCAGCTGGGACCCCCCAGCACATGGGCAGAGATGATGGGGATGAGCAAAGGGGGATTTGTGGGCGCCAGGGCCATCCTGGCGAGCAGGGAGGGATGGTGTGGCCAGCAGACAGTGCCACGGGCTGTTGGGGAGGAGGAAGGGGACAAACCCTGCTGTTTGGTGACCGAGGTGCCGCTGTTCTCTCTGCAGCCCAGCCTCCCTTCACCATGTGCTTCCGTGTGAAGTTTTACCCCACGGACCCCGCTGCCCTGAAGGAGGAGATCACCAGGTGAGACCCTGCCGGGGGGGACCGGGCAGGAGCACGCCCTGCCGAGCTCCGCATTACAGTCCAGGGAGACAGTTTGGGCACAAACTTGAATATAAGAAGTTCCACCTAAACATGAGGAGGAACTTCTTTCCTGTGAGGGTGGCAGAGCCCTGGCAGAGGCTGCCCAGGGAGGTGGTGGAGTCTCCTTCTCTGGAGACATTCAAACCCCCTGGACATGTTCCTGTGGGACCTGCTCTGGGTGGACCTGCTCTGGCAGGGGTTTGGACTGGGTGGTCTCCAGAGGTCCCTTCCGACCCCATGGGATTCTGTGAGACTATAACAACAACAGCCATTCCGATTTCCCAACAAACCTGGCTGTTTCTGGGTTGTCCCAGCTGTGGGGGACAAGTGTGGAAATCCCTGCTGTGCTTTGTTGGGGTGTGGAGCGCGGGGGCGAGCGCTGGCTCTGGGTTCAAACCCACTGACATGGTCTTTGGCTGCAGTCGGTCACAAAACCCACATTCCCAGGGCAAAGTGCTCCGGGTAGAGCTCTGCTCACCGTAATGTCCATCGCGGCTCCCGAACCATCCTGCCAATGCAAGAGCTCCGGGGCTGCATCAGGAATTTCCCCGCAGCTCCCTGAACTCTCCTTCCAGCTGGGACCCCCCGGTCCCGGCCAGCGCGAGGAGGTGGGTTCCAGCAGGAGCAGCATTTCTCCTGGGAGGGTGTATTTCTGCCAGTGCTCTTGACGCTTCTGAATCAGCCGTCAGTGCTGCTGCCCGAGCACAGCCCTCGCTCAGGGTGTCATCAGGTGTGCTTGGTCCAGGGCTGGAGTGTCTCCGGTCCCCTTGCTGTCCCCTGGAAGCAGTTCGCCACCTCCCTGTTACGTAAAGGGAGATGAAGGCTCTGGGAGAAATGGATGATAAACTGCGCTGCAGAGACTCGACAGTGCTTCTCTCGAGTTTCTATCTTTAGGGGCTCTTCGTGCCGCTCCTCCTGCCAGAAGGAAGGACGTGAAGAGCACTCGCTGAGAAATTGCTGCAGCTTTGGGAAAAAAAGCCGAGACTGTGGATCTGTGAGGCACGACAGCCCAGTGCCCCCCACCCGCCGTGGGGTGGAGGGTCGGTCTCTGCCTGAGCCAGCCGGGCTGCCGCCTTTGCTGAAGGTTTCTGCATTTTCCCCCTGAAGCCTTTGCCCATTATTGCTGCAAATAATTCGTAGGGGTTTTTGCACGGGGTTTGTCAGGGAGAAGGCAGTAAAAATGGTGCGGACTGGGTGCGGGCAGGCAGTGTGCCATGGCGTGGGCATCTCACTGTCCCCCACCAGCCAGGGACCAGGGCAGTCAAAAACAGGGACAAAAGTAGCCCCAACTTCTCCTGGTGTCTTCAGAGAAGGCGGTAAATGCCGTGTTGCACTGTGGACACTCAGCCGCTGCGGATTCTTCAGGACCTACAACCTCTGGGCCCCAAATGCCCTCAAATGGTGGATGTGGCCCCTGTCACTCCCCCAGGGTGGCTTGGTGCCAGCAGCCTGGAGCCGCACACCCCGAGTCCCTCTGCGCCTCCGGGTCCCGCTGGGTGGCCATTTCCCCTGTGCCTGGGGGACGATGCTCTGCTGCCGTGAAATATTCCCCATGAATAGCGGGGGTCCGTGCTGAGCGCGTCAAGAATTAAGTCGGCTTACTGATAGAGCTAAATATATCCCAGGATTTAATTCTCGGGATTTTCAGTCTGTTTCTGCCGGCAGCAAAGGAGAGGGAGTGTCTGGGCTCGGGCAGCCTGCTGAGCAGTGTTTGGAATAGACATGGGCTCAGCTTTTTACTTCTTCAATTTTGCATTAATAAACTCTGTATTTCTGTTTGGCAGATCAGTGAGAAGAAGCAGAGGATGGTGAGGTGTTTCCAAAAGCCGAAACTAAAAAACCACCCTCAGATGTTGTTTGGAAGTCTGAGAAAGTTTCAGTTCTTTGGGTCTGACCTCAGATGGGGGCTGCAGATCAGGACGAGTTTGTCAGGAGCCCTGTGTGCGTTTGCTGAGCCTGTTTGAGGTGTCCTCATGCCCGGAATGCTGCTGCCGCTGCCAGCACATGCGCTGTAGCCGCTTTCTTGGGCATGATTGATCTGGTTTTTCGTACAAACACACTTTAGGGGACCCACAGAAGTCGTTTCACACGGATCCATCTCCTTGTTTTGCTGAAGAGGCATTTAGTTTGCAGATGTACCGTTTCCTCCAGGGACTGCAGCCTGCGCAGCCACCAGGCCTTCATTTAAATGTGAAATGGACAAAGCTCCGTCTCTGAGTAGTGACAGCTCTGATATGGGCATTAAGCTGCGCGTACAATGTGTTAATTGTATTTATTTTCTTTAATCGGAGCTTAGCAAACATCTGCAGTTGTCGGGCACAGTAAGGAGAATTGAAATGCAGGTCAGGGATTTATCCTTGCGAGGGTGGGGGCCGCGGGATGGAGCCAGCCCCGGGGGCTCGCTGGGAAGCTCGGGAATATTCCCCTCAGGAGTATCTCCCGTCTGTAATGCCCTTTTCCAAGCAGCCTCATCCCCCAGCCCGGCGCTGCCCGGGAAGCTCCCCTTTCCAGGGGGTGTTTGCAAGGCACGGCTTTGGCAAACCTCTGTGGCACCCGCTGCGTGGGTTTGGTTGGTAAAAGCAGCTCGGACCTACAGCCTTTCCCTGCTCAAGGGGAACGGGGGGCTCCGGGGGGGTTACACGATGGGGCTGGGGGGCTCAGCAGGGTGAAACCCACTTGGTTATGCATTTTTGGTGAGGTCTGTGCTGGGGTCTCCATCCCTGCCGGCCCCTTGCGGGTGGGCTCGGGCAGCAGCAGGGTTTGTCCCCCCGGCCACCAACCGGGGCTGTTGGAGGTGATTGGGGGCACTGGGAGCAGGAGACCCATGAATGAAGGAGTCCCCCAGCTTCAGGGCTGCAGCCACCTCCATCCCCTTCTGTGCTCTGGGGGTGTGGAGCCCTGCAGCCCCAGGCTCTGGCTGTGTGGGGTCAGGGTCTGACAGTCCCCACAGATCCCCAGGGGTCCCCCAAGCATCAGGACGAGCCCACGGTATGTGGCGGCTGTCCCTGCTCACCTCCTGCAACTGCAGCTGAAACCTGGGCTTAAAATTCACTTTCCCCTGGACTGAGTAGTCTTTAATATCTGGATTTCTCTTTAATATATTTTATTTGAGAAAATTAGTGATTTATCTCATCATAAAGAGGAATTTGAGAGATGAAGCGTGACTGAGCTATTGCAGAGTGTGAGGCTGTTATTCAAACACGGGTCTGAGCACTCTGCTTCCAATTCTGCTCCTTCAGCTCTGTGACTTACCTTTTGCCATCAAAAGGTTTCCCCAAGTGCGCTGCCACATGACTCAGCCCACACTGCTACTTGGGTTTAAATTTATGCAAATATGTCATTTTCCGACATAGTTTATCTCTTCACTGGGCTGTGGTGTGTGGAGATGGAATGGGTGAGCACAAGAGGTGGCTCGCTCTGGGTGACACGGTGATGATGGTCAGTGAGGGGGGAGGAGGGAAGGGGGGGCGTACGCAGAGACCTGGAAGGGTACAGAAAGCTGGGGAAGGAGAAAATCACTGGAAGCTGAAAATATGGGGAAGCTGAGCAGCTGGGCGAGGATGCAGGACTGGGAAGCACAGCAGTTGCTGGTGGGCTCAGGAACCCCTCCAGAGCATCATCCCTGGGCACCCTCAGCCCCGTGATGGGCTGGGGCAGTTGCAGTTGCCCTTGGGCACCGCTGCCCAAAGCAGGGCGAAGCATCATGGGGGACTCTGGGGGCTGGTGGGCAGAGGGGACCTGTACCAGCATCTCCTTGTCCATGAATTTCCTCCTTTCCATGTTTTCCCTGGTGGGAATGCTCATCCTGGTATCTCCCTGCCCAAGGGAGCTCTTGATCTCTGCAGCAACTCTGCCCTGCTGTGGTGGCCATGCCAGTGGGGAGTGGGCTGGTGGGGACCTCCATCAGCCCCCAGGGTCAGGTGCCAGCCCCGGGGCAGGTACTGTGTCCCTGGGACACGGAGATCCGAGCCCCAGCACCGGCCCTGATCTGGGGAACAGCCCGGTAATTAGCACTTGTTTGCTCCTCGCAAGTGTAATGTCTTGTAAATGGGCTGCTCGGAGAGAAATGTTAGTGCAAGTGTCTCGTGGCAGATATTCCACATCTAAATTGCCTGTTTAGGTAATTTAAACTTTGCTTAATAAATGGACTATCTCTTCTGTCCTCAGGTATTTAGTCTTCCTGCAGATAAAAAGGGATCTCTACCATGGCCGTCTCCTCTGCAAGACTTCGGATGCTGCTTTGTTGGCCGCCTATATCCTTCAAGGTAATGCTTTTTGACAAGATAAATTTGCTTTTCATGCTAAGTACTGATTACATTATTTCACTTACAACAGATCACTGCACCTAGAATACCAATGTCGTCCCGCCGGCGCGGGGCTGCTGCTCTTGGCGGCTCTGCGTGTGCCTTGTGCTGGGCAGGAGGGGGGTGAGGATTGATGGTGGGGGCAGAAGCACCGCGCTGCCGTCTGCTCCCCGAGCTCTGTCCCTGCCATTCGGGGCGGCAGCATCCCCGTAGGTGTCCCCTGGGCTAATCCGGCCCCCGTCCCCTGGTTCTGTGATTGCCTGGCACGGCAGCCCTGGGACAAGGCACTTCTCTCCCAGGGGCTGTGTGTGGCCGGCGGTAGCTCCGGCAAGAGCCAGGACTGCGGTTTGCAGTGGCCCAGAGGGCTCTGGGGCTACCGGTGGTGTTGCCGATTGCTGGGATGGATGGAGATGGCTTGGGAAAGCTCATCGCTTGCTGCTGAGTGGCCTTTGTCAGCAAGTCGCAGAGGCGCTGCTGGAGTTCGGAACAGGAGGTGGGAAAACCTCTGACAACCTTCTGCCTCCTGCCCATTTCCCTGCCGGCGTGGCTCTGCCTGCTCCTGCCTCCACCGTCCGTGGCACGGAGAGCACCAAGGTGGTCGGCATCGCTCGGTGTGGTGCTCAGCAAGGTCCATGGGGCTTTCTGGTGGCCCTGGCACGGGGAAAGAGCTGTTGGCACCATGATGCTGGCCGTGCGAGTGGGCATCCCCACCCAGGGGCGCAGGGCTTGGTGCCCTGCTGGGTCCCAGTCCCCCAGTGCCTGCGGTCACATCCCCGGGATGAGCTGGGGAGATGTTCCCCAGCAAACCAAAAAGACAAATTTCAGCCCCAAAGCATTTTTGAGTTATTTTGCAGTGCTGGTGCGATTCACCACTTTTCGGTGTTTTAAGCAGGAAACATAAAAATTAATGTCTCATCATCTCCATCTCACGTAGGACCTGAGCCTGGAGGGAATGAAATCAGAGCAAGGTCCTCTCATCCCCGGTGGCGGTGGCTGCCGGTCCCGCGGGGTGTGGGGATGGGGAGCGGGGATGGGGAGCGGGGATGGGGAGCGGAGCTGCGTCAGCCCCTGCCCCGGGGGGAGCAGATGNCCGGGGGGAGCAGATGATTCCCGAGCCCAGAAATCAGGTTCTCTCGGGTGTTTCTGCACCTCGGTCTCAGGGTCAGGGCCACTGGGAGAACGTCTTGGGGACAGACCCCCTTTGGCTGTGCTTGCCCAGGCTTGAGGCAGGTTTACCGGGGTGGGGGGGAACATTCCCATGGCAGGCAGCCCCCCTGTCCCATTGCTGGGGCATCCTGTGCCTGGCAGCACTTCCCCAGGGCAGGTAAAGAGGGAGAAGGAGCTTTTCTCAATGTCACTTTACAGATTTCCAACTAATTATGTTTTTTCAAGGCACAGTCACATCCCCTGGGCGAGCGGAACCTGCTTGCTGCCTTGGATGGGGTGGGGGAGCCCCCGGGGTGCTCGGGGCCGGTGGCCACAGGGCTGCCATCGCACAGCCCCAGCTCCTGGCGGGTTCTTGGCAAGGAGCTTGAGGAATTAATAAATTCAGGACAGTGACCATCTGCTGGCGGGTGCTTCCCAAGCAATCGGTGAAATTAATTGGACGCAGTTAATGCTTTACAAATGATCCTTCCTAATGGGAAGCTCGGCCGGGTCGGAGCGGCGTTCCCGGGATGCTCTGAGCCCCGGCCCTGCTCCCGGTTGCCACTGGCTCAGCTGCCAAGGGTTGGGGATGCCGGGGTGGGGACACACACTGCAGACTAGTTCCTGACCAGTTGCACTGCTGTTTCTGACCAGTTCTGTCTCCCCCCAGCTGAGATCGGGGACTACGACCCAGGGAAGCACCCGGAGGGCTACAGCTCCAAGTTCCAGTTCTTCCCCAAACACTCGGAGAAGCTGGAGAGGAAAATCGCAGAGATCCACAAGTCGGAGCTTAGGTAGGGCTGGGGTCTGGCTGGGCAGGAGCAGTGGATGCTGCAGGGATAACTGGTGCTTGGCTGATTTTTGTCCCTGTTCGGGATTTTGAGCCGTGCCGTGGGATGAGCACTCAGGGCTGTGGGATCCAGTGGTGCCCTTGGTGGGGTTGGTGGCAGCAGAAATGCCGAGCGGAGCTGGCTTTGGGAATGCGGGTCGTTGGGTGGCGTGGAGGCATCACAACAAATCTCCCTGCGAGAGGAGCTGCCGTGCCCCGCCAAACCCTGCTCGCTGACAGGAAAATGTGACGGAGCGGTCAAGGGCACTCCGGGGGAAGTGCAGGCAAATAAAAAAATACGCCAGCAATGCGGCAAAATCAGCCCGATCCTGTCCCGGGGGAGCGAGGGCTCAAGAGCCTTGGCTCAGCCGGCACAGCCGTGGGGGTCCCTGGTCTTCCCCAGTGGGATGGGGACAGTGACCACCCCCCCGTCCCCCATAGATCCCCCCTGCCATCTCCCCTCCTGCTCTGGGGACAGGAGGTGTGAGAGACCGTCACCAAAGTCCCGTCCTCCCGTGGTGCTGGCAGTGCCATGTCCCGACCAGGCAGTCCTGTGCCCATCCCTGGGAAGGACAGGGGAGGTTTGAGCCCCCCAGAAACCCAGCAGAGCCATCTCTTACGTGCCGTGGGCTGCTGCCATCTGCCCGGCAAACTCCCGGTTCCTCTCCCCTCAAAGAGACGCCTGCACTGCCTATAGGAAATCCAGCCCTAAATTTTGCGGATACCCCTCAGATTTGGTCCTTTCAGGCGGTGCTGGCTCAGCAGATGGGATCTGCCGTGGGACGGGGGTGGTGGGAGACGAAGGGGTGGGTTTGGGTACTGGGTTCCTGCTGCAGATGGACTGTGCTGAGGGATGTGATGGGGATGTGCCACAAATGATGCCTCTTGTGACCAGAAACCCTGCAGCCGAGGGCTGACTTTCACATTCATGTCTTCCATGGAATATTTGGGGTTTTTTCCCCTTTTTTCCGTCCTGCAGCGGGCAGACACCAGCTACTTCAGAGCTGAATTTCCTCAGGAAAGCCCAGACTCTGGAGACCTACGGGGTGGACCCGCACCCTTGCAAGGTAAAGCAGTTTTTCTAAGGCTGTTCCTTGTGCTGGACTCCGGCTCCAGCCGGTGCCAGGACGCGGAGGTGCCGGTGACCGGTCCCCGGTGCAGCCGGTTGTCATCTGAAAAACCAGCCCCAAGTGGGGGGGTGTGCAGAGGGGGGAGCGGGGAGGGTCAGCGTTCCAAAATCGTAGAATCATAGAATCACAGAATGGTTAGAGTTGGAAGGGACCTTAAAGATCATCGAGTTCCAACCCCCCTGCCCTGGGCAGGGACACCTCCCGCCAGAGCAGGTTGCTCCAAGCCCCCTCCAGCCTGGCCTTGAACCCCTCCAGGGAGGGGGCAGCCACAGCTTCTCTGGGAATCCTTCCAGAGAGTATTTAGGGAAGCGGTAGGACAGCGTTTTCACATGCAGACAGCTATAAGAGACAGCGGCTGATCATCTTCTGCTAAAGCATGTCATTTGGAGGCAGGAACAGGGTCAGTAATGTGTCTGAGAAACCAACAGGCATTAATCTGCCCGAGAGAGTCTATCGCTTTGCTCTTCCCTGGCCAGTAATCCAGTTTTCTGTTTGAAATGCTTTTTATTGACTCTAGATGTCATTGCGTTTGGCTGTCTCTGGTCCCGTCACATGCAGATGGATGCGGGATGCAAAGCAGGGGGAGAATTTTACTCGAAGGGCAGCGCCTGCTCTGTGCTCCCCCAGGGCTTTTAACTGAATTATGCCCCTTAAATGGCCCCTTATGCCTTGGGTGGGGGGGTTTCCCACAGCTGCAGCATCAGCCATAGCCAGGGTTGGGGTGTCAGTGCTGGGCTGGGGTGGGGGGCTCTGTACCCACCCAGAGGGTACGTCCCTCTCCAAGACGCTGCTTCTCCCATTCCCCAAAGTTTTCCCAGGCTGGTTTCTGTGAAGATGCACCGAAATCTCTCTCCCTGCGCAGGAGAGGGCTCTGCAGCTCGGACACCATGACTCTGGGGATTGGCATCTTGCCTTGTACAGGGCGTGGGGCGGGCGTTCAGGGCGCTCTGCTTTCGGCCATTCACCCTTGACAGATTGAAGTGGATTTTGGATCTAATTTGGATTTAAAACCAAATTGTTCTGTGCTCATATTCAGAAGATCTCATCACAGTGCTGGCTCCCCCAGCAGCCCCAGGAGGCCTTTGAGGTGGCTGCCCCTGCCCCGTGCCAGCAGAGTAACCGAAAACCAGCACCCGGGGTGGAGAGCGAACGGCAGAGAAGATCCTTGTCTCTTGATTGACCTGGGGAAGGGCCCAACTGGGGGCAGAGGGGAGAGCTATGCTCCTGAGCAGGGGATGTCCCAGGCTTGGGGTGTCCCAGGGGCGAGCAGAGCTGCCCCATGGTTGCCCCGTGGATGCCACGCTTTCCCCCAAGGAAACATCACAGGCACCAGACGGACGTTGCTCTTCTGCCACCGTCCCTGGGGAATTCCTCTTCTGCTTTTCCTGCCCCCAGAAATCCCGAGCCTGGCATCACCTTCCCGTCGGCTCAGCATCCTTCGAAAGCCACCGGAACATCTGCCAGCCAAATTAAAGTCAGGGCAAATCTAACAATTACTGATCGGCCACAGCTGTTTCATAATATTTTTGAAACCGAGCGTATCTCTGTTTTTTCCGCGCACACCAGTGCAGTTAATGATTACTTCCCTGGAGTCTAGACGTTATGATTAAGTTAAACTGCTGCCTTGCTCCGTACATGACACTAATTATTGGTTTTAAACTGTCTCGCTGCCGCCCAGCTGCACTGGCTGTGCCGGGCTCTGAGGGGAGCCAAGTGTAACGGGGTTTTACCATCTTCTGGTTTAATTACTAGCGAAAGGGCTGGTGAGGCACTGCCTTTGCTGTTCATTCCTCACCAGTAAGCGGATTGGAGTGCTGGGAGCTGTACTGTGGTTTCTCCCCATGAGTGCTGCTGGACCAGCTGCCCCGTTACTCAGCGGTGGGTTTTACAGGGTGTTCGGGGTGTCATGGTCCACGTGAATCCCCCGGGGGCATCCCACTGGCGTGGTCGGCACGGAGGGTCCTGCATCACCACCGCCTTCGGGGCCCAGGGTCGCTGGCGATGTATAACCTTTGCCAGCTCGGCGACGTTCTGCTGAGGGATTGCTGTTGCCTTCCAGGACGTGTCGGGGAACGCGGCGTTTTTGGCCTTCACTCCCTTCGGTTTTGTTGTTCTGCAGGGAAACAAGAGAGTTCACTTCATCAAGTGGTGAGTTCCTGCCCCGGCACGGCCCCCCGTGCCTGGCTCGCTCCGGCTCACGTCGCCTTCGGGGGATGCTCGGGTGGGCTCCTGCAGACCGGGTGTGGGGGTGATCACAGAATCACAGAATGGTTAGGGTTGGAAGGGACCTTAGAGATCATCGAGTTCCAACCCCCCTGCCCCGGGCAGGGACACCTCCACTAGAGCAGGTTGCTAGAGCGGTTGATCCCCACGCCGGGTGACTCCCCCCACTCACACGGCAGCGGGGCAGGGCGATGTGCCCGCAGGGGAGCGCACCCAGCGCCCACCCTGAGCCGGGACGGGGGCCGAGCAGGGCGCACGGAGAGGAGCGATGCTGCGGCAGCTGGAGAACCCACCCGGTGCCCCGCACACGCTTGCACCAGCGCAGCCGGCAGCTTGCACACCCACAGGAGGGAAGACGGGGCCTCTTCACGCTGGGACTCTCTGGAGACCGAGCAGAGCCTGTGCTGTGCACTCAGGGTGTCACTTCTTGCTCTGTCCCACCCGTGGAGGAGCCCAGGAGCCCGGCTGCAGCCGCACACTGGCCCGCTGGCTCCCGCTGGCTCCAGGGTAGCCCTGGCCCCTGAGCCCGCCGCTGGCCACTCCGCAGCGGGGCTCCGTGTGAGCTGCACCCTCCCTCCATTCCCTTTGTTGTCCCCTGACTTCTTATTTTCTACGTTTGTTGACATCGACCTGCATCATCCCTGCGTTGACCGAGTCCCCCGAAAGCCCCCCCACCCCTCCGAACCCGGTGGCATTGTTCTTTGCTGGGTCTCGGGTTTTGGCCGGTGTGTCCCTCAGGGCTGTCACTGCCACCCGGATGGTGCCCCTGTGCTGAGATTCCAGTGACTCTGGGGTGCCCCAGTCTGACCCCCAGCTTCACCCCAGGGCGTCCCCCTTTTCCAGCGGCTGGTTTCCGAGCCAGGGCTCCTCTCGCCCCCGGGGCATCTCCCAGGGACGGAAAAGAGGGTCTTGAGGCTGCCCCCCCCGAACACCAGCTCGTGACCTGTGGCTCCCGACAAGTGCCTTGGCCGGGGCTGTCCCTGTCAGCCGGGCTGCGGGGGGTCCCTCACCTCCCTCTCCCTGTCCTTGCAGGAACGAGGTGACCAAAATGAAATTCGAAGGGAAGACTTTCTATCTGTACGTAAGTCAGAAAGAGGTGAGTGCTCTCCCTTCCCGCGAGGCTTCCCGGGCGCAGCCGTGGCCATTGCTCCCGCAGGTTCCCGGTGCCCCGTGCTGCGGTGCGGGGGCACGGTCAGGGTGGCAGCAGGGGCTGCAGCTCGGGGTCACCTCCCCGCTCCCCGTGGCACCTTGCTGTGGGCGTTAGAGCCCACAGATGCCAGGTCAGCCCCAGGCGGTGCCGTGGCCACAGCCCTGCCCTCAGCAGTAGCCTGGGACCTCTGGCAGCCTCTCCCTGTGCTCCCCCCCAGCCAAGTGCTGCCTTTGGGGTTGTTGTGGTTATTTGTTACCGCTGTCCCCCTCGGGAATGAAATTCACCCCCCTGGTGAATGAAATCAGCCCAAAAATCTCTGGCTGGAATTGGCTCCTGTGCAAGCCATCAGCATGAGTTTTTTAAAAAAAGAAGTTTCTGGTCATTGAAAACTGGTGGGGGGGTGGGTGGCAGGTCACCGGCACGCACGGCTGCCCATCCCTCGTGCGAGGTGCCGTGCCGGGATGCTGGCTGATGCTCCGACGTCTCCCTGTGTCCTGAGTGGCTCCAGAGCAGGATCTGCCCCGTTCCAGCACCGTTCTCCAGCCCCGGCTGCTCTGTCCTCCCTCCGCATCCCCAGCGTCCTGCCAGTGGCCACCACTCGCCCGGTCCCTGACCAACCCCTTCTCTTTCCCCTTTAGGAGAAGAAAATTGTTCTCACCTATTTTGCCCCGACACCAGAAGCCTGCAAGCACCTCTGGAAGTGCGGGATAGAAAACCAGGCTTTCTACAAGTAAGTGACAGGGCACCCGGGTGTGCCGGGGGGCTGTTCTGTGTCCCCTCCGTGGGTCGGTGCTGCCCCACATGGCACCTGCCCGGGGGCTCCATCCAGGCACCAGGAGCTCGGGCATGGGCTGTCACCGGCAGCGTGGCCCCAGTGGCCCCAGCAGAGTCACCAGCCACCAAAAGCACCGATGGCCCCTGGACAAAACCTTTGATCAGGAAATTAAAGCTAATTGTTTGGAGATCAGACCTTTAATGCTGAGCAACCGGAGCAAGTCCTGCCAGCAGCAACACCCGTGTTTTACCATTTTCCCTGTTAATGGCAGCATTTTTGGAGCCGGCTGGTGCAGGCAGATGCTCGGGAGCTGCCGGTTCGGTGTGGGAGGCAGCAGGGACGGACTGAGGGAATGTTCTCTGACCCAATATTCAGGGATGGATTTTCAAAATGGCTTTGTGTGGTCTGTTTGTGCTGAATCCAGCGCGAAAATCCCCACTGAAGCCGAGCCAGCGCCCCGGGGTGCTTTAGAGATGCCTGCCTTTAGAGAAGCCTGCTTTTAGAAAAGCCTGCCTTTTAATGAGGAAGGTTCAAAAACTTTCTGAAATAATCTGCTTCTAAGCTCTTTGGGAACAAGTTAATTATTCATGGGAAACATTCAAGGGACCAGGGGGTGATGCGCAGCCTGGGCTGCAGCCACGAGCTGCTGGGGACAGTGGCTCGAGGGACCGTCCCTGCAGCTGCCTGGCTTCGGGGGACCCCCGGGCTGGGGGTGTCACCGGTTCTGTCCTTCCCCAGCAGCTCTGGGCTCCCCAGCTCATGGCCACCTCATCGGCTCCTCTGCCCCTGGTGTGGCTAATTGGCTAATTGGGTTCAGAAAGTGGAAGGTCCCGGGCTGGATTGTGCCAAAACACCGGGGAGGTGCCAGGTGGAAGGGTTTGGTTTTACCATCCTGCTCATGTTGTTATTCAAAAATAGCCTGCTTTGTGCTTTGTAATGAGTTTTATTTTAATCAGCAAGATGCGAGATTTAGCGTGTGATGTATTCTCTTTGGGAATACTGCAATCAGCAGCTGCAATCAGCAGGTTTCATTTCTCATTATATTAACATGAAATGAAATTGCGATATTGCTTTACAAATCTTTTTATGATTAATGGTGTCAGTGAATTACTGCTGGATGATGTGCCGGTGGAGTGGACCGTGGGCTCGGCCGAGGTGCTGCCGGGCTCCCGCTGGGGCGAGGGATGGGTTCCCCGGGGATGAGGAGGAGTCGGGACTGTCCCTCCCAGCAGCGTCACCCACCACTGGCCCAACTGACCCCAGCTGGTGGTGGCCCTGGGGGACCAGGTGTGAGCTGCAGCCCGAGCCCCCTCCAGCCCCTGGGATGGCTGTTGGCAGCAGAGCCCGGGCATGGGCTGGGCAACGCTCCCGCTGCTGGCAGGGATGTGCTGTGCTGGCCGAGAGGGCTGTGAGGTGATGCTGTGATGGTCCAGGTGCTCGTGTCCCACCAGCTGGTGTCACCCCACCGCTGCCAGGGGCTTGTTTCATTCCTGGTGGTGTTTGGCATCTCCAGGGCTCTGCTCCTGTAATGTGGCCTGGCTGTCATTTGCCGGCGGCTCTCGGCTCCATCCCTCTGGTGCCGGGGTCCGTCTGGCGGGGATGATGCCGTGCCAGCACCAGCAGAGCGGTCAGTCCTCGCCACCGGCATGCAGGGTGCTCAGGCAGCTCTTGGTACTGTTGCAGGTTGGAGAAGTCAAGCCAGGTCCGGACGGTGTCCAGCAGCAACTTGTTCTTCAAGGGAAGCCGGTTCCGATACAGGTAAATAATGACAGTAAGTAGCAGTTACTGGATATATTTTGGGATGCTCCTTTGGACGTGCTTTGGGGAGCAGTTTGAGGCTGCAGTGGTCTGAGGACTTGCTGAGGATCCTCTTGTCACCAGAGGTCTTCCCTCCCGCTTTGGTGCAGCCACCTCAGCAAGGCCATCACCTCTTTGTTCTCTGTGTCATGGCTGGCATCCCTCTCCCCAGCCCTGGGACGGCAGGGTTTTGGAGGGACAGCAGAGGAGGAGAAAGGACAGGGGGCTTTGGGGTGTTCCTGGGAGGGTGTTGCTCCTCCTTGGCCCTGGAGCAAGAGCCTGGACCTGGAACCTTGTATCTCTGCAGGACAAGAGACCTCAGTGCATCCCCACCTGGGAGGTGCACGATGCTGGTCCCCTCCTTGCTGGCATGGGAGGGCCCAGGCACCCATGGCATGTCCCCCCCAGAAGGGAGGTGACCCCCACAGAGTCCAGTGCAGCAACGCGTGGTGGCAGAGGTGTCAGCCCAGCCTTTTCCTGCTCTTCCCATCACCCTTATTTCCAGCAAACATGTCTCTGCTTCCCCCTGGAGCTGTGGGCAGACCCCCCACTGGCCCATGTGGTGGGGAGGGGGCCAAGGCCATGCCAGGGCACGGTGGTGCCATGGGGGGAGCTTGTGGCTCGCCGGTGTGGTGATCACATCCTCAGGCTGCTGTTCTTCACCTGCTGCAGTGGCCGCGTCGCAAAGGAGGTGATGGAGTCCAGCGCCAAGATCAAGAGGGAGCCCCCCGAGATCCACCGGTAAGAGCGGGGCAGCAGCCGGAGGGGGCAGAGCCGCCATGCACCCGGGGCTCTGCCGCCCTCCGGGGCTCTGACACCGTCCCGCTTCTCCTCCCCAGGGCAGGGCTGGTGCCGAGCCGGAGCTGCCCCTCCATCACCCACGGCCCCCGGCTGAGCAGCGTGCCCCGCACCCGCAGGAGAGCCGTCCACATCTCCATCATGGAAGGTAGGGCACGGGGCGGCTCTCCCTGACGCTGCCGGGGCTCGTGGCCGGGACACACAAACACCTACGCATCCGCAAGAAGCAGACACACACACACACGCATCCAGCTGGTTTTTGTAGCCCCTGATGTGGGGACACCGGGGCAGGGAAGGTCCCTGTTGTGTCCCCAGGGTCCCTGTCAGGGCAGAACATCACCAGATGTTGCTCTTGTACTCAGCCCTGGTGATGCCACACCTGGAGTGTTGTGTCCAGTTTTGGCACCTCAGTACAAGAGAGATATGGAGGTGCTGGAGCGGGAGCAGAGGAGGGCAATGGAGCTGGTGAAGGGCTTGGAGAACAAATTGTACGAAGAGCAATTGAAGGAGATGGGACTGTTTAGTTTGAGGAAGAGGAGGCTGAGGGAAGACCCCATCACTCTCTACAGCTACTTGAAAGGACATTGTAGAGATGTTGGTGCTGCTCTTTTCTCACAGGCAATTAGTGATAGAACAAGAAGGAATGGCTTCAAGCTACAAAAGGGTAGGTTTAAACTGAACATTGGGAAGGAGTTTTTCACAGAAAGAGTGGTCAGACCCTGGAATAGGCTGCCCTGGGGGGGTGGTTGAGTCACCATCCTTGGATGAGTTTAAGGGTCGTTCAGATGTGGTGTTTGGGGATATGGTGTAGGGGAGAACTTTGTAGAGTAGGGTAGATGGTTGGACTCGATGACCCCAAGGGTCTTTTCCAACCTGAATGATTCTATGATTCTTGCATTTCGGGGACAGTTTGGCAGCACAAGCTGAGCCCAGGCAAAGCAAAGGGCCGGTTGTGGGGCAGGAGTTTCCAGCACGGAAGCAAAGCAGAGGAGAATTTCTCAGCAATGTTAATTTAGGTTAAATTGGAAATCCAGCAAAAGTCTGCAGGTTGCCCTGAGGGCTCTGAGCCGGGCGAGCGGTGAGTGAGCCCTGCTTTGAGGGTTCCCAGCAGCCCCATCCCAGTGTCCCTTGCTCTGCTCCTCCAAACGTGGCCCTGGTGTGAAAGCAAAGCACTAAAAGCACTGCCTGCCCAAAGTGACAGGTCCCTTGGAGTTTTTTTCCATGGAGGGAGCCCTGGGCTGGTGTCTGCACTGGTTTTTGGGTCAGGAGCCTGTGGGGCGGCTGTGGCAGCCCCTGCAGCCTGGGTCACCTCCAGTGGCTGCCTCCCACGCGTGCTGTTGAGAAGTGGCAAGAGCATTAAATAGCCTCCCGCAATAAATCACCGGGGCTGGCACGGGGTCCCGGCACCACCCCTGCCCCGGCAGCTCTCGCCCTGCCGGCAGCTGCTCTTCTTCCCTCTCACTTCAGCTCAGTCCCGTGGAAATGCGGGAGCCCAAAATAGCCCTGGCCCAGGGGCCAGCGCCACCAGCCCGGCTTACGTCAGCCGTGCCGGGGGGCCAGCAGCCGTCCCTGCTCCCCGCCGCAGTCCCCGCAGTCCCCCCGCTGCCCGTGCCACCATGGTGAAGTGCCTGGTAAAGATTAAAACCAAAGTCAGCGTCCACCTGCGGCTCATCAACCACTGCTGCCGGGAGGTGAGGGTCCGGGTGCTGGCCCTGGGGCCGCGGCTGCTCACCCGGGCTCTGGGGATTCTGCCGCTCCTCCCGGCTCTCCCCGCCCTCGGCCGCGACGCCCCGCACGGCCCCGGGGACACCCTCGTGCCAGGTAACGCCGCGCCAACGGGCTGTGCTGGGTCTGGGCTCTTCTTCGGCAGGAGCGTCCCCGGGGGTCCCCACGGCCACAGCCCCGGGGGGATGCGGGAATGTGGGGTGCGGGACACCGTGCCGTGGGGAGCAGGCTGGGGGTCTGAGCTGGCTGGACCCTGGGTCGTTATTACCACAAAGCCGCTCAAGTTTTGGGGCTGGACACAGCGTTTTCCAGATTCTCTAGCTTTTTATGGCAGTCCCGTGGAAAAAGCAGGTTGGGGGGGAAAGACTGGGTTTTGGGGGAGGGAACTGGCACCGCTCTCATGGCACTGGTGAGCAGGGGGACCCCCAATGCTGCCCTGCCCGGGGAGCGGGGTTGCTGCCCACCCTGGAGGGTGCCCACCCCCTCGGGAACACAGCGAGTGCCACGGGGGGATGTTTTGTGGCCCGGCTGCAGACATAGCTGTCGGGGTGAGAACATGTTTATTCCTCTGCCGCGCTTATCACCGGAGCTGCCCCCAGTGCCGGGTGCCCGCTGCGGCACTGGCGTTAAGCCGGGCTGAGCCGGAGGAATCCGGGGAGTATTTACAGGCAGGAGGTGGCAAAGTCCAGGGGAATGCAGCAGGACGGCCCCCGGCCCTTCGCTTCACCCTCCAGTAAGGCGTGGGGCCAGGGCACCCCTTTGGTGCCCTCCCCGCCAGGGGAAATGCCCAGCCCCGTCCCCCTCGCAGCCGGGTGGCACTGGGGACACACTGGTCCTGGCCACCGCCACCTCCAGCCACCCCCCTGACACTCGGAGGGTGCAACGGCAGAACTGCCCAGTCCCCCCCTTCGCCTGCCCCTCTTGCTGGGAAAACTGCAAGGAACAAGTCCCACATTTGTGGGGTTTCTTCGAATGTGGAATTTGGG
>VXAK01011915.1:19954-30973 GCA_013399435.1 Arenaria interpres | reverse complement strand
CCCCAAAAACTCCCCCAGTTTCGCTCAGAAACACGGGACTTCCCCAGAAACCAGGTCCAGGGGCATCAGCACCCCCCCCCGTACCCATCCTTCTGCCCCCAGGAAGGGGTTTAATCAGACCTCAGACATGTTTTGCTGAGGACAAAGACCCTGAGGACCCACTCCCTAAAACCCCACACAGGGGGCAGAGAGCAAGCACCCCACATTCCCTAATGAAAATGATTAATTAGAGCCTCACACCCGCAGCAAGTACCCTCCCGAGGCAGGGGTTCTTCTTGTTTTGGAACATGACTTGAGTATTGGGAAAATATTTCTATTTTGGATACAAACCGTCAAAGCAGGATTAACTTTTTATTTTTTTTTTTTTTTTAATCAAAGAAGANCCCCCCCTTAGTTTTACCTGTCTTTATATTAAAATGTTGTTTCCATAGGTTCTTCTATCAGAAAAAGAAATAAATCTCGTACTAGCGTACTGCATCTTCACGCAGTAGACGGTAAAATACCTGAAAATGTGAATTTCTTAGTTTTCATAAAAAAGAAAAGAATCTAGAAATTAACCTTTCATGTGCCAAATACTGTAAGTTACATTTTTTCCTTCAAAATGTACCTTTTTCTACATACTCAGTATCTTAGTTAGCATAAAAATCATTGGTGCCATGAAAAGTATTTTTAAATTTAAATAAATATTTAAATATCACGATCGCCAGCGCTGGTCTGGGCTTTGTTCAGGAGTCACTGTCAGCACCAACTCATCACTTCAGTGAAATGCTGTCCCAGTGGNAGGACAAAGACCCTGAGGACCCACTCCCTAAAACCCCACACAGGGGGCAGAGAGCAAGCACCCCACATTCCCTAATGAAAATGATTAATTAGAGCCTCACACCCGCAGCAAGTACCCTCCTGAGGCAGGGGTTCTTCTTGTTTTGGAACATGACTTGAGTATTGGGAAAATATTTCTATTTTGGATACAAACCGTCAAAGCAGGATTAACTTTTTATTTTTTTTTTTTTTTTAATCAAAGAAGAGAATGCCAAACGTAGTTTAGAAGATTTATTTTAAAGGTTTTAAAATATACTCTTGTCCTCAGCAAATGCAGTTCGCTTAGAAACAGCTTCACAGGGATTCAACAAATTTAATGCAAAAAGGAAAAAAAAAAATAAAATCTGTATTATTCTTCTTTGAACACATGAAGGCGGCCGCTGGAGTTGCCGCCCACCAGGATGTTCTTACTGGGATGGAGCACGTTGATGGAGCAGACGGAGCTGAGGCAGTCGGGGTTGGAGAAGGAGTGCAGCAGCTCCCCCGTGTCCTGGAAGACCTCGACCTGGCGGGGCCGCGCCAGGCTGCCCACCACGAAGCAATCCTCCCGCCTGGGGTCCCAGACCGCCTGGAACCGCGTCAGCCAGCGCCCCGTGTTGTTGTTGTGTCTTCGGGGAAACAAACAGAGAGTGGGGGGAAAAAAAAAAAACCAACAACAAAAAAAAGAGATGAACATTCCTCTTCTTGCAGACAGGATTTTTAAGTATCATCATTTATGTCATAGGTGCTCAAACCCATTTCCTCGCCTCCTAAACCAGCGGCGTTCCCAAGCTGGGCAGGTCCCGCTGCTCACACCCACCCAGTGACCACCAGGCTGGGACGGGAGAAGGAAATGGAGCAAGAGGATAAAGCAGAGGGTACTTTGACGTGATTATTCATCAAAACAGTTATGCTTCAGGGTTGCACACATCAGTAAAAATAGGACAAACAGGCATCAAGCCTGTCAATAAACCGCAAATGAAGAATTTCCAAGCCAGCCGCTGGTCTAATTCCAGCCCCTCAGCAAACAACCCCGGCAGTGACGCCCACTGGAGCACAAGGGGGTTCTACAAGCGTTGAGATTTTTCCCCAAACCACACACTTTTCTGTTCAGAGGCCATCACAGCACCCCTGCAGGCTCGCAGCGGCTGTGCCCCCGCCGTGCTGTATGGACAAAAGGCACCCGTGGGGACGAGGGTGAATTCCCAGGTTGGAGGGTGCTGGGGTTGCTCTGGCTCCCGTCACCCCGGGGCTGTTGGGGACCATCGCACCCACCAGGGAAACGGCCACAGCCAGGGCTGTCCTCAGCCCCGGCGCCTCCACTCACCTGATGGTACTGAGAGCTCTGACCGTTGGTGACAAAGACGAGGTGTCATAGACCCTGGAACACAGAAGAGCGTGTGTCAAACCTGGCAGCTCTCTCCCCCAACGCCCCTCGCGCAGGTCAGCACCAGCCAGATCACACGGGGGTCTGGGATGTGGTGACAAAGGGCTCAGACATCAGCTCCCAAGCACCAACATCCCACCTGCCAGTGCCAAATTTGCTTTTTTAATTGGATTTGCTCTTAGCTAGAATTGAAGGTCATCCTTTCTGAAGGCGCTTTGACAAGGGGGAAAGGTTTTAACCTGAAAGAGGGGAGATTGAGCTGAGATGTGGGGAAGAACTTCTTTGCTGGGAGGGTGGTGAGAGCCTGGCCCAGGTTGCCCAGAGAAGCTGTGGCTGCCCCATCCCTGGAGGGGTTCACGGCCAGGTTGGAGGGGGCTTGGAGCAACCTGGTCTGGTGGGAGGTGTCCCTGCCCAGGGCAGGAGGTGGGACTCAATGATCTTGAAGGTCCCTTCCCACCCAAACCATTCTGTGATTTCTAAGACCAGCACGAGAAGGACTGGCTGGGACAGAGGAGAGGCTCCCCTCACCCTGTGTCGTCTGTTCCATCACCGCACACACAGGCTGCCGGGGGAAGAACACAAGAGGACACTCGCCCCTGGTGAAATCCCACCACCTACAGCCCCAGGGCCAAGGCTCCCTCCCAGGCGTGGGCTGGGCTGACACAAACCATCTCAGCTCTCCCGTTCCGGGCTCTCCTTCACCCCCAAGAAACTTTTAGGATCTCAAAAACGCTAGAGCAAGAAGTTCAAGAGCTGCTGGGTTAAAAGCTGCTCTTTTTTCTTTGGAGGAGGCAGCGAATGAACGATCCTGTATCTGTTTCTCCCTTCTCTTGAGTAAAAATATTCTGATTTACTCATAGCCAGTTCCTACTCCAACACTTGCTCTGTTAGTGCCAAGGATTTATGATTTTCATAACAAAGCAGACTAGAACAGACCTTCAATTATCTACAGTAGCTAAATCACAGGAAAGCAAGGTTTACAGCACCGCTCACCGAAGATCTCTGTCCTGGGTGCGTGGAGGGGGAAGGAAGAAAATCAAGTTTCCAGGCAAAACAGGGAATGCTGTTACAGCCTCACCACGTTGGGGTTCTTTCCAGAATCCGTGCAGTTACCCCGGGGTTTAAAAGCCCTCGCAGCCTGTAGAGCAGAGGCCGGATTTTCACCCTGGCCTGAGCTGGGTGCTGCGTTTTGTACCTGCTCTTCTTTGGCACAGTTTGGGAACCGCTCACCGCTACGTGGTGCATACGGAGCTGCAATGGGGTAGTATTCCCATCAATAGATTGCCTGAAGTATGAGCACAAAACTACCCAGTAGAGAGAAAAACTACATCTCTAACACAGCTCACAGCAGTTTGAATTAACAAATGGGAGCTAATTACAAAAGAGCTAATACTGTCAGGCTTCTAACTACCAGCAGCTAAAAATAAATTTCTAAGCATTTTGTATTCACCAGCCAAGTTTTTAACTGGTTGGTTTGGGGTTTGTTGTTTGGGGGTTTGGTGGTTTTTTTTGTTCATTTATTTGTTTTAATGGCTGACAGCACCTGTATGTTTTACTGTTCACTGTTAAATATTCTTCAGGAAAATGAGAATTAGGAAAAACCACTCAGAACATCACACCATGCAAGTAAGTATCACTTTTAAAAGAGGCGATAAAGACAGGAAGCTCTCCATGATGGACCATGCAGACAAGAAATACTAATAAAACCCCCACCGGTTGGTATTTTCTACAAAGATGATTCCCCTTGGCCGTACCTCAGTTTGTCGTCAGCACACACCGTCACCACTCTGCTCCCCGTCACCGGTGAGAAATAGGCGGAAGCGACGCTTTTGGTGTGTCCCGTGAGAGAGCTCACAGGCCTGTTCCCGCTGGACTTCAGGTACCGAACATCGTAAATGCAAACATCCCTGCAACACAACACAGACAGCACTTCAGGAGGTGACAGGTAAATAGCTAATATTCGTATGTTCCTTTTACCAAAACATGCTGGAGACACGGCAGGTTTCACGTGAGCTGCGCTCAGAAGCTGCCCCCCAGCAGCACACATTCACTGTAACTGCCAGAGGCTCCACGGGATTCCGAGAGCACCAAAACCACCCCAAACCAACAGCTCAATAAAGTCCCTCTACACTGTCACCTGACGTAAGACCATTTTGTACCCATTACCAAAAGCGAAAGTCTCGAGTATGTCACACTTAAAATCCTGCTAAGAACAAAAAACTTGTTTTCTAAATAGATGAGGAAAGCTTTGGCTGTAACTGGGGCTGCCGAATTGCCTCATCGGGGGCTGCTCCTGCTCCAGCCGCGCCATTCACAGCTGGTGTCAGCCATCGGCGCGGAGACAACCCTGAGAACACTCAGAAACTGCAGCTGGGTTTGAGCTACCTACACTGAGCCAGCAGCGATGAAATACTGTTTATTCACGGGGTGAACATGGACCGTCCTGGTTCTTTTGAAGCCGATGTCCGCAGAGAGCTCTGAAGACGTTCCCGGGGTCCGTCTGTCCACAACAGCAACGTCCCCGTGCCAGTACCCCACTATGGCACTGCAGGCGTTATCTTCCAAGAAGTCAAACGAAGACAAATCTTCACTTCTGCATATCTGGGCATAGGAAAGGTCCAATGTAACTGAAACTGCTCAACACAATACGCTGAGTTATTCCTGAGTGACCAAGGGCAGACGCTGCCCACACCCCTGCCAGAGTTACGGTGCTTAGAAGGGTTGGGGAAAAAGCACTTTAAAGTGTTGTAGCTTGTTCTGCTTTCCAGCGTGGGAGAGCTGATCAGTGCAGATCTATCTGTCAAAAGATAAGCAAAGCGAGCGCCGTGAAGCTCCTCTGTAGCTGCCTGGCTCACCGGGAGACACTCACAGCATCCTGCTCACTTCAAGCCTGAGAAAAGCAAAGTCAGCTCATGCTTTGTGTTGTTTTACAAAGTTTATTTGGGTGGGGGCTTTTTTTGGTAAAATTTAGTTCTTTAAATCGCTCTCGTTTCTCATCGTTAGAACACCCTGCTTTTGTAAAGATGCACATATTGCTTAAGTACAAAGATATGAATTTAAATTCAATAACTGCAACTGCCTCTGCGGGAGGGAAATGGAGAGTGCCCAAGCTGTTACTGCATTTCATTGAGTAGAAGCATCTCCACATTTTTATGATGCTAATTAAAGGTTACTACATCTGTCCTTGTGGAAATGGAATCTTGAACTTTCTTGCTAACAAACCAACCAACAAATAACAGCCTGGGCAGGAGACCGAAAGCCCCCAGCAGCAGACCCCAGGAGGTTCCCGAGGCTCCTGGAGCCGGGGGAGCACTCACCTCATCGAAGATGGCCCTCGTGACGTCCCCGCAGCGCAGGGACTCTGTGCTCAGGGACAGCAGGTGAGCGGGGTTACAGGGAGAAAACTTCATGCAGGTGACCGAGAAGCTGTGTGGGACAAAGACATGCGCCCCTTCTTCCGACGTGCAGCTCTGGAAAACAATCGAGACTCAATGGACACAGACGCTGATCACTGTAGTCATTTCTGTTAATTACTGCAGCTGTCAAAGCAGTCTCTGTTTTCCCGACGTTCTCGCCCTGCCCTGGAGAACCGTAGGAGGCGGCAGCGGGGTGCCTGACGTGTGGCCAGCACAGGTAACAAGCCACAAGCCCACCCGGGGGCCCAGGCAAACGTTGTACCAGAGCAAAGGGGTTTCACCTCCGTGTGGGAGAGCTCAAATTTAACTCAAAAGAGCACTAAGAGTTTACTCTGTTTCAGAATTCTGTTTCCTAATTAGGAAGGGCTGCCACTTCCTCCTGTAATTAAAGTGCATTTTATCTGCAAAGCCCTCAAAAGTTTTCAAAGCACCAAGTGCTAAGCTATTTTTCAGACAACGTAAGCAAAAACGTGCCAGCATATATATACTGGCACAGCAATTCCATCCCTGCTGCCTGGGACACACAGCGACCCCCTGCACCTTCCCAAAATCTGTACAAACTCAAAAAACCAATACTCCAGCATCCATGTCACCTCACTCTCCAAAACCGAGCTGTGGTACTGCTGCAAGGGTACTGGAATTAGAATCCCAATCCCTCAATGGTAACTTGGAACTTTAACTCTCATTGATAATATTGTTTCAGCCCGTGATCCATTTTCTTCTGCTCCACCCCCAAAAGTTACCAGTGCAACCTTTCCTCCCATTAAACCTGGCCTTGCCAAGGACCAGAGAGACCTTTCAAGCGATTCTGCTGAGCTTCAGCCCAACAGACACCCTGGTGTTACCCGTGAGAATGAGGGAAGTCTAAAATATAACCGCTAGCCTGACAAACCAACGCCCCAGGCCGTGCCCCCTGCTCCCATCCTGCAGCAAACAGAGCACCCCAACACCTCCCCAGCACCCACTCCCAACACCCCAACAACTCACCACGTTCCAGAGCCCGACCTGCCCGGTCTTGTCCCCCGCTGCCACAAAGAGGAGGCTTTCGGAAGGGTGGATGGCCATCGAACACACTCGATACTTCACCACCTTTTTCACATTCTCTTGGCTGAGGACCATGCTGTTCAGGCTGTCTTGGTACCTACAGAGCATCATTAACGCCTTAGTTATTCAAGGAAGGAAGAGAACAAGCCCACACCCAGTTTCTAGCTGCTGTTTCAGGTTACCTTTTCATGTCACACGTGTGCTCTGTGGGATCCTTAGCTTTCATCTACAGACAGAGAGGAAATACTTATCAGAATTAGATTCCTTAGAACCCAAGGTAAATGACTTTATCCCAAAATAACTCAGTAGTAATACCTCACTTATCCTCATCCACGTAGTCAATAATTCCTCTGACAATTTACTGCTCTCCATCTCATCTTCTGGAACCATGGGCAACGGACCGGCGGGAACCTGAGGCTGGAAGGACATGAGCAATTTCCGTAACTCAAATCAACTACAACTACAAACAGAGCAAATTGTTACTTTCCACACACCAGATGTTCTGAGAACACACCTGTGATAACACCAGAAATAAACATAGCAACAAAAAGTTTGCATCAAATGTTATTAACAAGATAAACAGAACTTTACTAAACACAACAGGGAAGACAAACAGTTTCCCCCTGGTTTTTCCTCTCCTCTCCGACACCCAGCAAGGCTCTTCTTCAGGAACTACACTAGAGATTTAGCTGTGTTCTACAGCGCCGCAGAAGATTTAAACTCCCATCTCTCAGAGCAATAGAATGTTTAAATACTGCTATATAACTGCTTCAAAGAGGTAGTAAATATTGCAAAGGAAAATAAACTAGATCAAAAGTTACAGTGAAATAACATTAAAACAGAGTAATAAAACTCTGAATTTAAAGCGGCTCAAATCTATGGGCTGTTGAAAGACGCGTAATGTTTTACCTCAGGCCCCTTCTGATCATCCCAAACTGCCCTATTTCATCAGCCCGAGTCACTGCACGTGGACCAACGTTTGGAGAGGCCGTGGGAAGGCTGCGACTCGAGGGGCTTGAGGTTGCAAGAATTTACCTTTTCTTATTGCCAGGGTAGAACGCACCTTTCCAAACGTCTAAAGGCTTTTACAACAAGCTCAGCTTATTATAAACAACTGACGTGGTATCAGTCAGCAGCATTTCTATAAAGCTGTGTATAACACACACACACACACCCCCCTCCTCTACCCCTTCCCCATCTCACATATTCCTCTGCTCCCAGCTGGGCTGCCACCTCTGCCACTGGAATTCCTGATGGCTCCACTCTTTGCAAGCGCATAGACCTTCGCCGCACCGTTTCATCTTCTGCCTTCTTAGGCTTAGCCCTAGAACAATTAACACATTTCTGAATTACAGACACGGGGGAATAACATGAGCCCCCTGCGTGTAAGCAGCAGGCTCCAGAGGGGGTCCCAGCCCTCCAGCCCAGCTCGCTCCCACCCGCTCCGGGAGGGTGGGGGTTACGTCTGCCTGCAGCCACGGTGCCCCTCACCAGGAGCAGCACTTCCCAGTGCCTGTGTATGTACTGCATCTTTGTTTTGCTTGTAATACATCCTGCCACTGTCACTTTTCTCCCCAGTCCTCCTTATTTATAATTCATCCTTCCATTCATTGATCTAGTCATCTTTTCCCACTTCCTTTCATCACGTATCTCCCTCTGGTTTGTACCAAAGCTCGTTTTGCTGCTCCGCCTGGCGCTGTTCCGGCACTGCCAAATGTCTTTTCCTTTGCACTAATTGGTTACTCTCCCCCCTGCACCTAGTTCTCCCCCTCTCTTTCTTTCCCAAGCCTTTTCCCATCATTTGTTTTCATCATTTAACGTTTCTTTCTTTAGCCATCATGCGAAAATATCACCAGAAAAAAGAAATGGGCTTGAAGTACCTTAATACAAATATCACAAAAAAGAACATATTCTGTAATTTGAGGGAAAAGGTATTACTGCTGTCATTCTCTTTCCAAAGGCCAGCAAGGAGAGGCACCACCGAGAGGAGTCACCTGTTCCTGAAGTCACTCAGCTCAAGCTAATCGGTTATTCCTGCTTAGTTTATAGGGAGACTCCTCACTAGCTCCCCCTCTTCCCACTATCAGGTATGTGCAGAGGGAAGCGCTAAAAGGGCAAACACACAACGAATAAAATGGTGATAAAAATCTCATATAAAGTTATTTTACCTTTTGGTGACATGAGATTGTCTTTTAGTTGCAATCTGGTGAAGTCTTGCAGCTGACTTAAAAGAGAAAAAAAAGATTAAAATACATATAACAAGCATAAGAGATCAACCTGTATAAAATATAATTATCTAAAGGCTGCAATAAACAATATTACACTTATTTATAACAATAATAAAAAGGGATTTTTAAACACCGAGCTATGTTGGGCCCGCTTCACTTCCGTGTACCAGACCTGTCTTTACCGACCTCTCCGAGAGTGACTGGAAGAAAAGGAGTTATTTTCACTCCATTTCAGTCTCAGTGGTTAAGAGCTTCACTGCCCATGGGACATGTCTCGCAGCCGGGTGTAATGACCACGCAAGCACACGGGCACTCAAGGAGGTAATTCACTACCTGCTGCCAGGAAAGGGATGTATTATGGATTTAAAGAAAAAAAAAAAAGTAATAAAGAGTACGGAAAGAAGGGCAGAGGTTTGGATCTACTCATGTGACAGCACTTGGAATCCTGTGACCTGAGCTTTCCAGACAACTTCTCCAAGGTGGAAAGAATTCTGATGACTAGCCAGGAGGGGGAAGGCACCAGCAGCACAGGCCCTGCAGGCCCTCCCCGAGAGTGTCTCTGGCACGGGGGGGTGAGCCGAGCCCCCCGACAGCCGCAGCCACCCGGTGCCCTGCCCTTAGATAACCAGCTGCATCTCAAACACAAGAGCTCAACGCCCTGGGCGGGAAGGCGGGCGTGGGGCAGGGGTGGGGGCACACGTTACACAAGCGAGCAGGCCGGTGCACGTCCCACACTCACACAAGCACCTTCAGGAGAGCATTTCGCCCCAGGGTCACCTCCCGGGCCCAGCTGGGTCTGGGTCGGCAGCGCAGGGACCACTGGCACTGGGTGCTGCCGGCCGGGAACACCGTGTCCCTGCAGTTCTGCTCTCTCCACTTTGTGTAAGTTTAAGCAGTGACCTCCCCTCTTTGGGTAAAGCCAAACAGCAAAACAACACCCCCCACCCCCCCACCCCTGGTTTTTTACACAGTCAGGGCAGTCCTGATGGCTCAGGACACTTCATGGCTTTCCTCACGCACGCCACTGTTAGGGGAGGGTTTCACAACCAGAGGGATGACAGCACAATTACCATCACACTTGGAGAAAGCCCATTTTGAAGCTACTTAGAATCTGCACAAACCTCATGCAGCTTTAAAGCAGCAAAGAATTTGGCATTTTCTGTAATGTTCTTCAGTCTTTTCCTTTCGTAAGCTGACAACTGCGAGTGTCCATCCTACAAAAAGAAAAGCCAATTACTCCTAATCGCACAGTTACATGGCACACAAGATGTCCCAGGCTTCTGGGAAGTGAGTCTCTAAATTGATTGACTAAATTATTCAGAAGTGGTTCGACAGACTTGTAATAAAACCACGCCGTACAAACCGGGGTGATCCTCTATCAGTGCCCAAACTTGTCCACGTGGGTCCTAGCTTGCATTCTACAACCTCCTGCTAGCATCAGTTCTACAAAAAGGGTCAGTTCATCAAAATCTCAGCAGAACGAAAACAACGCTGAAGTGATCGATAAACAACTTAAAACTTCAGCAACACGGCAAATATTGCACATCAACGCAATACAGCCTTGGATCATTTTATTTTCCACAGAGGAGCAGGTGGACTTGACAAGTTGAAATGATGATTTAAATATGAATGAACATTGACAAAACTTTCCTATCTTATGACTGCATCCATCCGTAAAAGCATCTGGAAGAGGGTTATTGACAGCACAAGAGCACACCGAGGCTTTTGCTACCAGGTTTTAGCTGCTCAGACCGACAACAGGAGCGTTGTGTTTTCATCCCTCAGACACTCAAAGGGCAAAGTGAAGCTTTACACTGCCAGCGGAGAGGTCGAGGGGAACCGGGAGGGAGGATTGTGCTGAGAGATGCTTCAAACTGCTCTTACATCAGCCTCACACACGGGCACCTCGGGAACCCCAAAACCCCCGTCTTTCCCCCTCCTGTTCGCGGCCACGGAGCCAACAGCCCCCGAGGGACGGGGGGCTGCGCCGGGACTCACCGCAGGAGCCTCCGTCCCCGCGTCGCTCCCGTCGCTCTCCGCATCCCAAGCGCCGTCCCGGCCGGTTCCCTCGGGGCTGCCCGCGGCGGGGGGCGAGGCGGGGGCCGGTTTCGGCGGGCCGGGCTCCGGGCACGGCCTCTTGCCGGCC
>VXAK01011915.1:0-19282 GCA_013399435.1 Arenaria interpres | reverse complement strand
CGGCCGGCTCCCGCCTACGGCGCCTTCCCGCCAGGGCGGCCATTGGGGGGGCGGCCCCGCCGGGCCCCGGGGTGCGGTGATCGCCCCAACGGCCCGGGGCCCGTGTGGTGTCGGTGTCCAGGGCTGCGGGGTAGGAGACCGAAGCCATGAGAGAGTTGGGGGGGTTCAGCCTGGAGAAGAGAAGGCTCCGGGGAGACCTTGGAGCCCCTTCCAGTCCCTAAAGGAGCTCCAGGAGAGATGGGGAGGGACTCTGGATCAGAGAGGGGAGCCATGGGACGAGGGGGAAGGGTTTGATGCTGAAAGAGGGGAGATTGAGATGAAATCTGGGGAAGAACTTGTTTGCTGTGAGGGTGGGGAGAGCCTGGCCCACGTTGCCCAGAGAAGCTGTGGCTGCCCCATCCCTGGAGGGGTCCAAGGCCAGGTTGGAGGGGGCTTGGAGCAACCTGGGCTGGTGGGAGGTGTCCCTGCCCAGGGCAGGGGGTGGGACTCAATGATCTTTAAGGTCGCTTCTGACTGGAACCATTCTGTGATGGACAGACCATGGGCGGCAATGAGGAATGATGTGGTTACGCTCCACCAATACGCACTACAGCTTGTTATGCTCAGGAGGGTAAAAGTGAACATTCTGAAGAGTGAGGTTAATTGAAACGGTCTGAGAGCTCGCGAGGTGGGTCATAAAATACAGAAGACCAGTCATCTCGGAGTCGCTGCTTGGCAATAGCTGATGGGATCCTCTGCTCCAGCCAAGCGAGTGAAGGGCTGGTCCTGGCCCCACCAGGCATCTCTCCAGCCCACCTCTGAGCACACCGGGCCGCCCTGGCAGGGCAGGACAGCAGGAGGCGAGGGCAGCTCAAACGCCCTTCACAGGGTATAAAAATAATGAAAAAATTAACAACTAAAAAAGAAGCAGACCTGGGGCAGGGCTTGGCTCTCTGGGGAGGCTCTGCAGCCCCTCTCCAGCCCCAGAACCTGGGGAATAAAATGTGAAACGTCCAAACGTTAATTATATTTTCTGTCTCTGGAGAAGGCCCCGGGCTGAGGTTTTGAGACGAGCAGCTCAGCTCTGAAGTGCTCACACAGCCAGGGAGGGAGCGGAGCAGAGGCAGCCCCAGCGCTGGGACACACAGCTCCAGTCACTGCTTCTGATGTGTGGTCCCCGGGGGCTCCCGAGGAAGCTGAGGAGCAGCCCTGCACTCCTCCGCGCCGCTGGAACAGCAGTGCCTCCACAACCCGGCACAGCTCCTGTCTGCTTACAGCAGAAAGAACCGTCCAAATAAGCTTATGAGTTAAAAAGCATTTATTTAATGTGAGGTTTTGGTGCTTGACAAACGTAGAAGTCTCAGAAGGTTTAGCAAACGAAACAAAGATTTAATGAACAATGATTACATCTTCAGGGCTTGCTATTGTACAGTATTTACACTTCCCGAGTTACAGCACTGAATACGAAGGCTGAAGGAATTGCCTGTTTTTGGGTTTGGGAGGTGCCATAATCCCCAGCTTCGCGGCGGCTCCCTGGGACGCGGTGACGGTGAGCGAGGCCGAGCTGCCGCCGGAGGGGCCGGGAGCCCTGGGGCCCGGCTGGCGTCGGGGCCTCCGGTACCTGCTGTGGCCCCTGCACGGGAGGGAAGGTGTGTGTCAGACATTGCTTTGCTTCCCACAGCCCATACATATACTTAGATACAGATTTTCTAGAAGACTATGCTTTCGTTTTTAAGAAGTTTTGAGGTTGGGGGGGAGTTGGGTTGTTTGGGTTTTTTTTTAAATCACAGAATAGTCATGGTTGGAAGGGACCTTGGAGACCATTGAGCCCAACCACAAAAAAAAAAACAACCAAAACCCCCCCCCCCAACCCAAACCAACACACACCACACCCACCCACAGGCAGCCACAAACCAACAATCTCAGGCATTACAGCAGGCCCTGAAGTGCCATGTCCACATGTTTCTTAAATACCTCCAGGGATGCAGGTATTAATACACATGGCTGCAAAATACCTTTGAAATGTAAATGGCGTGTAGCTGTTGCTCTGGCATCCGCCTAAGGGCTGAACCACTCTGACTCCCATTAATCCAATTAGAGTATCAACATTAAGTGACAGTTCAGGGTCAACAGCATTTAATGACTAATATTTTAGCAGATTGGAAGGTGAAAAGGGTGGGAGGAAAACCTACTGAGCCGGGATCTGCTCTTTGCTACAAAGAAAACAAGGACCAGAACGAGGGAAGACAGGGCAGAGGAGGAGAGACACATCCTCGGAAAGCACAGGCGAAGGCAGAACGCAGGGGGTTTGAAGAAGGCACATGGTATTTTCTCTTTGGTGACGAATGCAATACTAAAGCAGTAAAATGTAAGCCGTTAATATACCAATAAACCTGAAGGGTCTTTAAAATTCATGGGGGGGTTTTACAGAATGTTCTGGAGAACACATTAGTACCAGTTAGAGCTGCTCTTCCCCACGGCCTGAACTCCTCCCAGCTGAAAGGTAACACAATTCCTGGGACGCTTACGGACTGAATAAAATCCTATTCAAAGAATTCTTTCAGAAATGCAAGAGGTGGGTTGTTCATGTAACTGCTCTTTGGTTCCTCACCTTCTCTATCTCGGACTCTGGGCGAGGTGCAATACCTCAGCGAGGGGTTAGGTGACCTGACCGCACCGCAGTGAGGAAACTTTTATTTACGGCCTTTTTGTGCCAGGGCAGCTCTGAGCACAGCCAGCCTCTGACAGGCCTGACTGTAGAACCCAAATAACAACTTACTGCTCCAGTTTTCCAGTGTCACACACATATTACCCTACCTCTGTTTTTAAAGAGGGTTTGAGGAAGGTGGAATTTCTCCATTTCTCCTTTTTTGGTCATCCCCTTTCAGCACTGATTAATCAAGTTTTGAGGCACAGACATTCAGCACAAACTGCCACTTGAGTTACTGCACTACTAACTACATGAACTGTTAAAATAAGGTCAGATCTCAAAGGACGAGGCCCAGCCTGGCTCCTCCATCACCCTGGAATAGTCGGTGGTGGATCTGCCCTGGAAGCTCAAGAACAACCAGGCTCCTGGATCCAAACCTTATGGTCTTGATGCAGATGTTGCCTCATATGGGACAATCGGAGGGAGGAGTTCTGAGTTAACAAGGGGCTGGGAACTGAAGTTCAGATGTTCCATCAAATCTTCAGTTTCGAGCTGCCTTTATGTTTCCAAGCCCAGAAGCCGGTCAGGATGTTAGTGATAGTTACAGCAGCACACTGAAACTCAGGGTCACTACTCGGCTTGGGGCAGTCATGAGTGAGAAACAAAGGACAAGTCCTAAACCCCCTTCCTCACCAGGAGCTTTCTAAACAAAATGGTAGGAAACCAAAGCAGAGCAGCTATTAGCAAGCACCTGGTTCATTTTCATGCCATTCTTAAAGCCCGTACTCACTCAAGAAAGCACAGCAGGATGACAGTGCAGTTCTGGGATCATCATTGGGCTATTCTGGACAAAGAGAAGTTACAAATTACCACAACAACCTACCCTTTGGGATGGAACTGCTGGCTACCGCCAGTGCTTGTCTTTTTCCTCTTCGAGTCTCTGAAGTTTGGCGGCCTTTTCCTTTTCCTTCTTTCGTTTGCGTTATTGCAAAAATAGCTTGAGGTGGTAACTACGTCTTCGGCTTCTCCCTCGCTCTCGGGTGTGCCCATGCTTCCCACGGCCGTGTCCACGCTTTGGCCGACAGAGTCTTCTGCAGACAAGAGAGTTAACACAAATGAAACCAAGGCATGGCCTGGGCCAGCCAGAACTGCCAGCCAGAGCACACCGACTGCACCAGAACCACCGTCCTCGCTGTTCCAGGCCTCCCCTGCACCGCCTTCACCCTGCTCCAGGCTCAGCTAAAGGTGGTGTCAACCAAAACTGCCCTCTCTCCTTGCTTTATCTCACACCATAAGAGCCCCGGGCAGCCCTGTTTCCTCTAGCTTGGCTTCTTGTCTACACTATTTGGTAGCACTGGGCTTTCTGCCTTTACACTCCCTTCCCTGGGTCATCTGAAAAGAATTATGGAATATACCATAAATATTACAGTCAAATCTGGCACTTGTTTTTAAACCCAGCACCAGGAGACACTGAAAGGCTCAGGGAGCCCAGAGCTCCTTCTCAGTCAGCCACGATCCAGAGGGACGTGATCCTTTGCACCAGCAGTAGAATAAAATACTTTAAAAATGAGGTTTGTCGATAGACATTTATTCACATTGCAGTGTATGAAAGCACAGCCTCCTTAAATGTAAACATGAATCACTTTAAAATTGCAGGCCCCAGTGTCTAATCTGATAGCCAGGCTGTGTTAAATACTCTGATTACAGGCTACATGCTACACTCGGGGGAAGTTAACAGATTTACTAATCTCGGGGCTCAATTTGCCATTATTCAATGCTGCTCCCATTCGGTGCTGCCATTGTCACCCGGTCATGAGTTTCACACCAAGCTCTGAAAGTTCTCCACTACTCAGTGAAGACCTGAACTCGCTGACCTCAGTTACTATGAAAAAAAAAAAAGAGGTGGGAGTTACTGATTTTCTGCCAGCCCATGACGTTACCCCATACGTAGGAGATGCAGGTGTAAAGATATGCAGGAGGTGCAAGACCTGTAACTTTAAGGTCAGAATTGTCGTTATGAGTAAGCATATTACATAAATGGCAGTAGCTAACAGGTTCAGAGCAGAGCAGTCTGCTTAGGTCTCATTTGCCTCTTTTCCCTTTCAGAGACACGCTGAATTTAACAAGCAAGAAGATAACGAAGATCTTTGCATCTTCTGAAAATGTGCAGTCACTCCCTTTTTGTAATTATTAAGCTGCAAGAATTAGTTGTGATCCTCAACTTGTGATAGAGGAGGAGAGAAGGGTGTTAGAGAGGAGAGTGCACATTTAGGTACAGAGTGTACTAAACCTGGTACGCTCCACTCTGAGTACTTATCCATCACTTTAATTATTTCTGCTCCGTATTTTTCCAGTTTATCTTCTGTGACACCATCAATCTGCAGTAGAACTTCCACATCAGATGACAAGGTCTCTGTAATGGAACAAAGTACCAATTAGACATGTCAAACAAACTAACTTTTTTTGAAGAGCTTCTCCAGGACACGCTCAGTTATTTGTACTGAAACCTGTTCTCTCTAAATGTCAGAAACTGCAGAGTTTGCCACAAGAGGCTCCAATCGCACGTGCAGCCAATGGGGCTTCCGAGTAAGGAAAAGCTGACCTTACCTGCTATTTTCTTTAGTGTTGAAGTACTGAAAATATTGAAGTAATGCACGTCAAAGACTTTCCCAAGCGTTTTGCAGGTGTCCGTGAGTTCCCCAAGGCACTTTTTAACCATCTCTTCCCGCTGGGACACCTTTGCCACGGAAGCCCTTTGCTTTCTGATGGCACTGGCGCTTTCTGTTTCATGAAACTCCACCTGAGCCATCAGGAGAAGAGTGAGTGACGGATTGAGAACACAGGAAGACAGGGAAGGAAACCGAAAGAATTCTCTGATGCACCAACGCAAGCTATTTACCCAGTACACCCTTTTAAAATTATTTTTTACAGGCTCTTCAACCATCCTTAAGTTTCTTCTACAAAGAATTAGCAGAACGTACACAACACAGGGAAAAATCCTGAGAACACCAATTACAGCTAGATTTAAAGAGCAGTCACTAGGCCTAGCGCTGAGGGCTCTCTCTGCTCCAGACAGAGCACTGATGTGAAGGTGACGCTGCCTCGAGCATCTCCAGGACTGGTTCCATGACCTTCTCCAAGTGCATTTTCCATCACAGCTCACCAATGACCAGGGAAAAATAGAGCAGAAAATGCAGAAGGTAGCGCTGCTCCTTCTTCTCACCTTAGCTTTTTCTGTGTTGGCCATAACTTCCCTTTCTTGCCAGGTGGGAATCAGGTGGATGAAGGAAGAGCAGCAAGATTTCACCCTCTCCACTCCTCTCAAACTCACTTTTTGCTTCACAATGTTATTATTAGAGTAGTGGACTAGAAATCGTGGTGGTTGGATTCTGTTCCCTGCATCTGCTAAAGACTGGCTCCTGCACTGCAGCTGGTTTTAGCTGTCCTAGGGCAAACGCTACAGAGAAACTGTAGCACGTCCCTTATAACAATATATTAGAGAAAAACCCCAGCCGTTACACACCTGCAGTGACCCGTTGAGCACCGCCTGAGCTTTCTGTCCCAGGATGACATATGCCACCGCCTGGTCGTTAGCAGTGATGTACAAGTCTTCATCTAGAATCTTGTCCAAGACCAGTTTTCTGAAGAGCCTTTCGGCATTGTGCCGCGAGTAGGCAGCTCCCTTCCCAAATATCCCAGACTGAACCTTCGCGCTCTTGGTACCTGTGCAAGAGAAAGCACGGGGTTAGCCTGCCATTAGAAACCCCACGTGTGTGTGTACTTAGACCTGTGGAGGGTTCCCAGGGGGATTCCATAGTGTATGTACATAAAGAAAATGCATGTAAGCACCAGAAACTCCAAGCACCACCAAAAAACTAATATTCTCACTATAGCAACCTGAAACGGATTAAAGCTTTAGTTTCATTTATTTTGGATCATTTTCCACAAAGAGATTCCTGTGACAAGTAATTTTCCAAAATATATCTTCTTGTTGACCACTGCTAGTGTTGCACAGAGCTCCTGATACTTCATCAGGAATTTAGGCACCGAGTCTTTCAGGTGCTGTTTCTGGAAGAACTGAACTCACCCAAGAAGATGTCTACCATCATATTCAGTGTGTATCTTCCAAAACCTGCATTTCTTTTTGCATTTGTTGGTCCCATTTGTCCACAGTGCTCTTGTACAAATCTCACAATGCTCTTCACGTCATCCGTTACATCTCGTGATTTGTAATCCTATTAAAACAGACTCAATTAGGAAACAACGTTCTGTGGTTCTGCCCCAATGCAAGTTGTTACTGACAACCATGGGTTTCACTACTGAGCTTTTTTCCAGTCATAAATTAGTTTTGTTCCAAACAGAGGAATAGTGATTTTCTAGTTTGTACACCCACAGTGATACAATATAGTCACAGGCATTCTGTGTTTGATAATACTCTGAGAAATACAATAATAGGTACCAACTGAGTGTATATAGCTCTGCTGTGTTAATTGTAGAGAGTGAGCTGCAGGATTGCTGGGTAAACACTGGTAATCAAGGCAAATCGTTTGGAAAGCACTCCCCTAATTATTCTGCTGCCATGCACTAGGACTTACCCTTCAAATATGCATGGAAATGAGAAGACTGGACTGAACATGCACTGTTCTAGTCAAGTTCTGTTACAGTGACAGCATGTAAGGTAACGCTTCAAACACGGGACTGAGAACCAGTATCAGCAGGTATAAAACTGAACCAGTTTACAGAGACCAGTGCCCTGGCCTGTCTGCTTCTCTTCCACTCCTCTTTGTGCCACTGACAAGTTTGCCTCAATCCCTGAGGCACAAGCCTTAACCCTTGGGCCACCTCAGGCAGTTACACCTCCTCCGGTGGCACTCGCCGCTCTGTCAGCACGGAGCTGCCTTGGGAACACGGCAACAGGCAGCTGAAGGGGCTCCCCACAGCCCTCCCGGGGGGTCTGCTATTCTCTCTGCCTCCCGTAAGCACCGCCGCCAAGAAAATGGACAGCAAGGAGCATCCTTGCACCTCCTAGTCCTCCTCTGGCAGAAACAGGAGCATCATAAGTCCATGGATAGTCAGTGTAACTCTACCCTAGGTTAATCCCAGGAAATCATTCGAAGCCCCCAGCGTCACAACAGCACAAGACGTCTTAAACATTTTCTCCATTTGCCTTCCCAAATGTCAGGAAACCATTTTTAAACGCAGCTAAATGCAAACTCAGTTTAACAACACTATAAATAAGAGCCATGGCTTTTACCTTCTTTCTACTGCAGTTGTCGCAAGTAACCTCTGGGTGATCTTTACAGAAGGTGGGATTAAAATTAGTCTCCCCAAAGTAGGCCAAAAGCTGGATTCTCCGGCAGTCAACCAAGTTCTCGCAGTAGTGAACCATACTGTACAGATTGTTAAAGTGGGTCTGCCTCGTGTGACTGTTCCCATCCTTCTCCACTGAAAGGCAAGAAATTCAATTGTATTTGTTAAATCTGCACCTCTGCAATTTTACATATTATCAGGTAGACAAAACACAGTGTTCACTTTTGCTGAAAAAATGATGAGTAGGTTTAACCTAGGACAGATTTTACCTTTAAAATTGTAAAGGCTGGAGAAGGGAAAGATGACTAGAATGACAAGAATCAAGAGATGGATATGAAGGAAAATGTTTTTGGCTCAAATTAAGTGCAAGTGACAAAAATCTTTCATTACAGGAAACCCTTCAGGTGAAGACGTCCCGTTCTCCCATCCTGGCCAGACCACGCTGTATGTGGCACCTCGAAATGAGAAAATAACCCAGTCTAACGAAACAGAGAGTGGTGACCGTGTGACTGCTTTAACAGTCTCCACTAAGTCAGAACGGGAGGACTCACTCAGTATCAGCCTCCGGAGCCGGGTGACGTCGCTGTAGCTGTAGAAGAGCAGACAGTGAGACATTTCCCCATCTCGCCCGGCTCTGCCGGACTCCTGGTAGTACCCTTCCACCGACTTGGGAAGGGAGGCGTGGATAACGTAGCGCACGTCAGGTTTGTCGATTCCCATTCCAAAGGCAATCGTTGCACATATCACCTGGGAAGGAAATCATCATCTGTTACACAGAGTTATCCAGGCAGCACTCTGCACCAGAAACAGGCGACCACGATTATGAAACTGTGCAGAACCTGGAATTCCAACTGTAACCCTGCAAGATGAGTACGAAAGAGCAGAAACACCTCTCCTCTCAGAAGGGCTGTTCCAAAGAGAAAACTCCGTGTGAGTCTCAGCATACACTCAGCAGCACGTCGAACGCTGCTTCAGAAGCCTTGTGCTGCTCAGCTCCCTCCCGGTGTATCATTGTGAAGTGCGGTGCTGCAGTCTTTGATTGATAAAATTCCCAATAAAAAGATGGGTAAGGTGTCTGTTTGGGCAGATCTGTCCGGATCACTTACTTAATGCTGCATCCCATTTGGCAATAACGTTACACAACTCCGCTTTCATTTTCTAGGCCAATAGGGATAAAAGTGCTCTGAATTCTATTCACTTTTTTCCTGCAGTTGCTTTCCTTTTACCTGGCATCCTTCTTGGTTAATCCACTTCTTCTGTACCAGATCCCTGTTGGAGTCAGTGAGACCGGCGTGATAGGCCAGCGCAGCAAGGCCTTCCTTCTGCAGGATAGCCGCTGTCGTGTCACACTCGTGTCGGGAAAGGCAATAAATGATTCCAGAGTCATCTGCAAATACATAAAAAGATCTGTGCTACAATACAGCTTTATTCCCTTTCACTTCCTTAACGGTCATACCTGTCAAGCATATTCATTTATTCCCCAGGGGAGAGGTTGGTAAGTGTAATGCAATAACTGCTTAATAATAAAGAAAAGTAGTTTTATTAATATCAGATGTTTTGTTAGTTTCTCCTCACCCAATTTCCTGGGTCTTTTTGGTAAGCTGGAATCAAGAAAAGTTTCCCTGCTCAGTACTGTGCAATCTCAGGATTTAAAATACATGAATAAAGTAGATAAATGAAGAGCTAGAGCAGTTTAGGCAGTGAGACACCAGGTTGGAGCACAGAGGAGCCATGGGGGAGCCTGGGACAGGGACCTTCCAGCAGCAGGACTCCAAACAAAGCCTCAAAGATAGGAATCTCTGAAGGTATCTTCAGGGGGAACCACAGATAAGCAGACCAAGGGAATTAAACAATTAAAACAGTACTGATATTACATGACTTCTATATACAACTTCTGGCAGCCTCCAGAACGGTTACTCAAGAGCATCACCATAATTGTCTTTTCCATCTTGAACTCCGAACTTTAGGATGCCCACAAACCTCATTCCCACTGTCAATAACATCATTTTGCCTCCCACTTGGTTTTCTTGTAAATCTATTCATGGCTTACAGAGAGGCACAAGTCTGGGGGTTTTACAGCATTAGAAAAGCTTTTCCTGCCCTAAAGAGCAGTTCATGAAACACACGCAAGCGCCCCGTGCTGCTCAGTACTCACGTGGGTGATACTTTTTAATCCATTCCAAGCAATCCATTGCCACCTTCTTTGGCTTCTTGGGCAACACGTCATATTTCAAGTTATGCCTGTTGAAGCTCATGGTAAACCTAAAACATGACAGTTCACGGGTGTCAGCTTTGTGGGTGCAGTGACAGTTCCAGCAGCTGGGTATGGACTGGAATGTCCCACATGAACCGCTGCTCGGGCTGGTTATCTGAAAAGGAATTTCTGTTCCACTATCCCCACCGAGATGCACAGCACGCAGACTTTGGGTCTAAAACTCCTGCATTTTTCCTGTGGCTGTGAAAAAACCACATCTGCGTGGCTCTACGGAGAAGGAAGAAACACCCATAAACCAAACACTCACATCACGATTTGCTTCACCTTCATTTTCCTTTTGAATATTTGCATCCACATTTGACTGATCAAATTTGCCAAATACAGTGTCACCTCCCTCCTTCTAACCCAAAATACCTTGCTAAAATAAGAACTCTAACAAAACAGAATGCTTTATTTTTCCATCACATACAATGAAAACACAATTCAATCTGGGCCCAGTGGTACCTCATTAGCTACTTTGCTGCCAATGCTAATTAAAAAACACTTCCAGCTTTTGCAGTTTTCCAGCATTCTCATGAAAAGCACCCAAAAATACAACTTGTACATTTTATCAGTGACACAGAAAATCTCATGATGTTATTTTCTATTAAACAGCTTTCTTTATCATGTAAGGAAGAGTTTGGTGAGGTTTGTTTTTCCTTCTTACTTTAATATTTTGCATGTAACTCACTGTAAATCCCATGCACGCAACCTCTTTTAATCAGCTACAACTACCTAAGTATCCCAGGTGGACCAGTAAGGCTTTTCTTACTTTACTAAGTTTTCCACTCAAAATTCCTGCGGCACAAACAAAGGGTATCAGGAAGGTGCTGAGCAACTCACACTTGTGGTTTGAGCATCTCCAGCTGGTTCTGAATGTCCTTCTGGACTCTGGGGTTGGCGGTGGCCGTAAGAGCCATCATGGGCACGGAGCGAAACTTCCTGCGCAGCATGTTCAGCCGCTTGTAGTCTTGTCGGAAGTCGTGACCCCACTAGTTTAACAACAACGTTTAAGTGTAACTGAGTCAGATGCTCCCACTGAGTCTCTTCTGCCATTTCGAAAAGCAAGAGAAGTCTTTTACCTGGCTGACGCAGTGGGCCTCATCGATGACAAAGCGCTCCAGGAGTTTCCTGTCGTAGAGATTTTCCAGGGCTGACATCAGGCGGTTGCTGGCACAAACCTGGGAACAGACCCACCAGCAGCGTCACACAGACAGACAGACGGAGCGTGGCCCTTCCTGACCGAGCCCAGAACCACTGCTCTGTGCAGCAGAGCTAATCCTGCCTGCATGGGTGAAGCCCGTGGACACAAAGCAGATGGTGACCAGCTTCATTTTCATTGGCAAGGAAACAGCTGGTGTGGGATCCCCACGAGGTTCTAGGATTGTCTGTCCAGAGGTCCTATGATCGCAGTGAACTTAAATGACTTGTGTCACCAAAGACAAGTAACGACAACGTTGAAGAGAAATAACCAGCACACTGAATAGTGCCTCTTACAGAGCTCTTGGGGAATAACATCACTTTTAAAGGCAACATATCATTAAGAACAAGGCAATCTTTGACAATCACCTATTACCTCGACAGCTTTTTCCCCTGTATTATCCTGTTCATAGTACCCTAGATTTTAATAGCTGCTTGACAGCAATTAGCCACTCATATGTAGTAAGATATATTGAAATGGATGGGCATGGGGTTGTTCTTCTAAGAATTTAAATTGTACAGACATACTCAGCCCTCATTCTTGGTTAATTATGGATTGAAATTACTTACATCTGTAAAGAGTCATACTCAATTATCGAAAAAATATTTAATAATTTTTTTCCCCTACTCTAAATTCAGCGTTTCCCCTTTCACCCACCTCTTGCTGCCTCCAGGATTTTACAATTCAAATCAAATACAAACCTTCTCAGGGGTAACATACAGAAGCTTTATTACAGGATCTTTTTTTGACAGTTGCATATATATTTTTGAAGCATCAGCATCTGTTCTATCACCAGTCAGATATGTTGCAGCAATCTATTTTAAAAAAAAATAATTGAATTTTAATATGCACAATAGAGAAGCATCTCCAAATATAGTCCTACATCTAGTTATAAACCAGATAAAACGTGTATGCAGTTGTACTTAGAAACTAAGTTCTGATAACAACTACACAGCAGCATCAGTAAGTTCACGAGTCAGACTGCCCACATGTTCTAATTCATCTGATTTAGTTCTTCCTACACAACTTTGCCTTTTACACTTTCCATCTAATCAATTTTTGCCATTTATATTTGAGACATAAGACTTACTATAAAATTCCAGATTTCCTACTCACTCATCCGGAGTTCAACCAAACAGAGTCAGCTGTTGGAACTTACATCTAAAGTCTTCAGTTTCTGAACTTGGTCTATTATCAGGGACCTCAGTGGGGAGATAACGATGGTGACTCCAGCAGAGACACAGGCTGGTAACTGGTAGCACAAGCTTTTCCCACCACCTGCGAGGATGGAACACAACACACCAAACGTCAGGTACCAAGAGGAAAGGGAGACTCTGGAGAAGAAGCAATAGGTCTCCCTTTTCTGCTCATTTCCCCACTTTGCAGCACTTTCAGAAATAATGAACTTTTCCCAGTGAGTGCCTTCGACATGATACCTGCAGGATAAGGAAGAGCCATCATGTGAAATACTATGGCAGGCAGAAACTCAATCCCCTCATCCAAAACACCGTAGTGCAGACAACGGTCCTGAAATCCTGCAGCCACAGAATTCGAGCAGCACAACTGATCGCCACCCCGACAAGGCACAGAGAAAGAAAAGAGTTTGGCAAGGCCCCCACCAAAGGAGCTGTAGGTCTTTATTTCTCAAGCCCGTGCTCAAAGGCCTGGGGCTGCATGGCCCATGGAGACACCCACCCGTGGGCATCAAGATGAAACAGTCTTCACCCAGCAGAGCAGCGTTGATGGCCTCCAGCTGGTTTGTCCGAAAATAGTGCAAACCAAACTTCTTGTGAAATATATTCATCATTCCTTCAGAATGGGAGAATTTCATGCCCCTGAAGCGGTCCAGCGCAGGGTTATCGGCCGGCGGGTCTAGGAGACACAGAAAATGCACCTACAGTAAGTCACAATGTGAAGTTGTGGATCCCTCTGGCAAGGTGACACTGCCTCGCTGTAACACACGGCTCAGCCACCACCACAACCCTTTGAACCTTTTAAACTCAAATCATGACTTATTGAACAAAATTGCATTCATCTAGAAGTTAAGAGCATCTAAAGTGTGAACTCTGACTATATGCAAATCTCTGGAAACAAGCTTCTTCCCTGTGACTGTACAAATGCCTGGTCTGTTTATGTTTCCCATAAACAACTATTAACGAGGTCCCCGTTCGTGGTTACCCAAACCCAGGTGCCGGCTGAACCAGCAGCAGAGGCTGCTGGAAGGGGTTGCCATTTTCACCTCCCCCTTCACCAGCCCCTTCCCTCAATAACCACAAGTGACACCAACCCCCTGACCCCAGAGGGATAGGTTTGCTTCAGGAAGTGCCCAGTTTTGAACATTTTGCATAAACAGCTACAACTGTTGCACAGCTTTGAATTAACAACTGCAGAGTCGTTACTTAATTAAAACACACAAACATTCTAGTTCCCCTTTTTAGCAGCTTCATCTTCCCAGCAGCCTGCCACCTGCCTGGCAAATAAACACTCAACAAGTTTGGAATCACTCAGAGGAAAAAGAGCAGAAGACTTTGGAGAAAAAAAAACAAAAGAGATTTCCACAAAACCAAAAGGCACTGACGTAATCTACAGGAAGTCACTTGGCCTTAGGTTTAAAAATAAGTAAATAAAAATTTAGAAAGGGAAAAACAGTAATTCCAGTGAACATCATTTACCTGAGTGGTTCTTTGTTGCCATCAAGAAGCTGGATTTCGGAGCAGCAGGGTTTGACGCAGCAGCCGAGCCTTTGGTTCTGGACAGTATCTTTGAGGAGAGTGATCTGGCAGGAGGCCCCTCCCTGACGGGCTGATACAGCGGCGCCGACAGCGTCTCGGGTACCGAAACATTCACCGAATTCTCCCAGTCCTCATCAAGATCATCGATATCAAAGTGATCGAGGTCAAAGTCCGTATGGTTCATCCCCAGACTGTCCTGCCCAGGGATGCTGGCGGGAGCCCTGCCCTGGCCTCGCAGAGCGGTGCTGGTGAGAGGCCTCTCCAGCAGGTGACAGCTCTCCCCGTTTCTCAGCCCCGGTTCCCCGCAGGAGCTGCTGTCGAAGGACATCTCAGGGTGAAGGCTGAGGGAAGCTCTGTCTCCGCCGTGTCCCCGGGAGGAGGACGGTGCTGCAGTTCCTGGGCAGGTAACCTCCTCGGTACTTGGCTTTGAAGCATAAGAGGTGTCCAAGGTTTGATTGTTTTTGGTAGAAAAATGGCTTGAAGGAACAGTCCCGGGAAGGCCAGAGGGGAGGTTTGGGGACTGGGGCGAGTTCCTGCCTGAACTGAAGCTCCAGGTTGGGCCAGAGCCCGGAGCAGGAGGTGCAGGAGAGCCCCGCTCCACGCACCCCTTCCAGGTCCCAGGAAAACTCTTGTTCATGGCGCTTTTGTTCAAAGTGACAGAACCAGCCAGCAATCTGCTCCTGGAGAGACAGCAAGGGAAGGAAGAAGGAAAAAATGTATTTAGTCACAAGCAATGATTTATCAAGTTCTACAACATATATTAAACAGTTTTGTCTCTCTCCTATGAAAAATACTAACGTGTGGTGGTTACATTGAAATATTTTTAAGATATAGCGACACAGAATGCAAACTAATGTAGGGAAGAGAGAATAAAACCAAAACTCAGTTGAACAAAATAATTACAAAATTACAACACCTTCTCTGCAGACATAAAATGAAAGAATTCCTAATAGCAAACAACTGATCCAGGCAAGGGAGAGCTTAAAATAAAATAATTTAAAAAATCTTTAGAGGCATAAACTTTAAATATGCTTGAACCAAATTATGTTTTTATGTACTTTCTAAAAACTGTGTCTGACTACAGTAAGAAGGGGAAATAGAATAAGTTCTTTTTACTGAGAATGTTCAGAAAAAGCACATAGATCCAGGCCAGTAAAAAAACCAAAACAAAATCCCAAATCCCAATGCTTTGTCTCCGTATCGTGCCATCAGAGTACACAGAAGCTGAAGCAGCAGCAATGATGAGGCTGAAAGACGACAGGCACACAGGTATTAGGAGAACTCATAGTCACTGCAGTCAGCAAGAGCCAGTCTCAGAGAGAGAATATGAAACTAACGCCCGGGGTGACAAGGACCGAGGATGGCACCTGGCAGGTTCTATCCTATCACCCTGCTGCTTTGGAAGCAGCTGGTTCTCATCACCTTCCAGAGAAGAGACACAAGACACCTGGGCCTCAGACTGAACGTGAACGGGATCCTTTCTTCCGGCAGAATACTGGGATTGTTAACACTTTCAGCAAGTTTGGGGGGATTTTTTTTTCCTTTCAGTTGGTCAGTTAATTTAAGCTTTTTGAAAAAATCCTTCCATGTCATCTTCTCGGTGTGGTGGAGACACCTGCAGGCACCACACCGCTCCACACAGAGCAGGGAAAATCCACACGTACCTGAGATCTCGCTGCTGGAGAAGTTCCTTCGCGCAGGAGAGCGCCTGCAGCTCCTGGAGCGGGATGGCATCTACCAGGTCACAGATGTTGGTCATGATACCGAAGAGTCGCTGTTCCAAAGGCAGGTCCTTATCTGTGAGGTGGAGTGTTTTACCATACAGTAACACTACCTTTTATTATACAACAAGACAGTAAATTGCAATAACTAAGTCAAAATAATTTACTTTCAATTGATTTTTTAAAAGTCCGTTCACATAAAGAAACTGTTTCTGTGTGTACAGATTCAGTCTACGTGTCTTTGCCCTTGCCTTTTAATTATCCATCTGTCTGTATTTTCCAAATCTCCCCACAGTTCTTTCCCACTTATTTTGAAAAAACACTCAAGTTTACACGTTTTGCTTCTCTCAAATTACCCCTCCCCAAACACACTGGAACACATCCTATCAAAATATTACCTTGCAATTCTAGTATAGAAAGTACCGTGGAAAACCTCCCACAGGTGAAAGTTGGTGTTTGTCACCTCACAACCTTCCCTTTCAAATCTGGTACCACAGAACCATCTGGATTTTGCCCTGGAACTGCACGGGACCCCAAACTGCTGCTACCGGGCTGTGACCCCCCAGAAGAAATTCCAGGCCCTGCTGCAGTTGCCCAAGTCTGATTTACCCGGGGGACAGCAGGGTGTCTCTCGCCGCCACCAAACCCTCCCCACTGAGCAGGACATACAACGAGGCAGAGCCTGACTAAATTAATTTCCAGAAAAGCATCATTAAAACATAAACACACTGCCCTGAGCATTTGTAAACACGAAGTTTTAAACAACACTGGTACACGTGATACACTGATACGCATCTGAAAATCCTGTCCCAGACAGTCCCCTGCTTCCTCCTCCTCCTCATCGCTCACTCTCAGGGAATGCTCTCAGAAATGGGAAACCAAGAAGAATTTGTTGCAAACCATCCCCAAAACCTGAGGCATAAGATTTCCAAACATTTCCCATACCTGCACCCTCCGCACCGGGGTCACAGTCAGCAGCAGGCTGCTCCGTGGCACCCGGCCCAGGCGTGGACTCAGTGCTGCCTGTGGACCTTCCACTGGCAGGAGACTCTTTGAAAACACTACTAGTGTTAAAAGAAAAAGTCATTAAAATACAGATATCCGGAAAACAAGGCATTTCCATACAAGAAGTTTGTCTTTTAGAATAGCAACATTTAAGGTGTGCGTAGAAGATAACCAAATTTCTGAAAACCCAGTTAAAATGCAGGGAGCTGAGCACTTTCTCACTCATCCTCTGTGCCACTTGCTTCAATAATTGTTTGTCCCTCTGATTATGAAAGGAAAAGCAACTCTTGCTTTTTCTGAAGCAAAAGCCACCTTTAACATCGGCCATGAAACACAAAGTATTTCATAAGGCATTAACAACAGCGTCAGCTCTTAACGTGACAAACAATCAACTCAGTCTGCAACGTTTTAACAAGCACTACTTTCATGTCTTTTTTTGGTACTCTTAAATCTTATCCTAAAGACAGACAGTTTTATCAATGAACTTTGTTTTACCTAGTGCTTTTTACAGAAGGCAAGAAGGAAGGCAGCTCTTCCTCAGGGGAGGGTGGAACGACATCCAAGTAATCGTCCTCCTCGAGCTCAGGGAACGGCTCGATGTCGACCGCGTCCAGTTCCAGGGGGCTGCTCTGCCCCCCGCCGCCCGGCTGCTGCCTCCCCCCGCGGTCAGCGCCAGCCGCTGGAAGAGAAGCGTATTAATGGTGTTGGGTAACGCTGTAAACTCATTCAGGTGCAAACAAGAATGTAACTCAGCAGAGTGAAAAAATCAACAGCAGATTTCAAGACACTCATTTAATAGCTTCTGACTTTTAAAAAAAATTATTACTGCTCCCTTTTCCTCCTGCATTAAAAACAAAGGGACAAAAATCCCACAAACACTCTCTTAAGTGGAAAAGCTGTATAGCTTGCCTCTAGTTACCTCTCCCTGCCAAAAGAGAGGTATCTCTCCTACAAGAGATTTTATAGAAAAGTATTGTTACATGAAATACTAGCTCAAAAAGAGTGGAGACTCATCAACTAGTATAGTCCCTCTGCGGGAATTAGAAGGTCAATTTACACGTATAGTGCCTTATAAGACAAATCCTACAAAAAAGGCCAGTATTGTCAATATATCAAAATCCATTCACAGGAAGAAGGGAAAAGGTAACAAAATATTCTTAAGGAAAATACAGTTGATAAACCCTTTCACCATTTAGTGTAACGGCAGCACCACAGGACACTGATCAATATCATTCAGTTGCATAAACACATTAATTTCACAAATAAAGATGAAAAGTTACAAAACAACAGGGAGCTGCCAAGGAAGCTCTGACTGTGAGTCACAGACTTTTTGCTTACAACTGAGGGCTGACATTTTCGTTTTGTTTTAAATTGAAAGATCTCTTTTTCTGGTTTAATATTTCTCATCGTCACATTTAGGCATAAGATGATTTTCTGTCTCTTTTGTATTAATTTTAAAAGCGTTTTTCCTTCTATAACATCCCTGTAGATTATTGCTCTTCACTTCTGGAACGGCAGATGGGAAAGCCTTGCAGCTCCCAGCGCTGCCACGTAACCAGCTGCTCCTTCTGCCACAGAAACGGTGCTCCACTGCTCACAGCCCTGGTTACCCAACCCAAACCCACCTACCCATGGCTGCTCCTCAGACACGAGCATACAGCTCCCTCTGATTTCTGAAAAGCCAAGCCCTTTGTGTGCAAACACGAGCATATTTTCCTCTAGCGCACCGGTACTTTAAAATAAATCATTACCTGGGTGAGCCTCTTCCCTGCCATCACCCAAAATCACGTCAGCAGATAAATCCTCCCAAAGGTCCTCACCCACAGCCTTGTTATCGCCGCAGGGAGCTGAATCCTCAAGGCAGATCACAGACTGCTGCGAGGAGGGTTGTTGCTCGGCCTCTGTGGAGGTCTCCCCACGCCCCGGGGTGCCGTGGCTGCCAGGCCCCGTGTCGTGGCCCACAGTGCTGGGGGAAGAGCCAGGCAGCTCATCCCGGCGGGGCTCGGGCCTCTGGGAAGCCTTGCAGGTGGCCCGCTGCCCCTTGGGGGACAGGACCAGTGGCCTGCAGTACTTCTTTTCGATTCCCGACAAATCAAAGTCGTCAATGTCGTCCCACTCATCCCCTACGGCGACGGCAGGGGCAGCCACGGGACGGGGCACAGGGGTCCCTCGCAGCCCCTCACTCACGCTCCTCTGCCCAGAGGCCACAGGGCCTCTTGACGCCTCCTGAGGCCTAGCGACCACCGGGCTGGGCTGGAGGCTGCATCCACCGGACGCCAGGGGAAAAAAGCCCTGGATTTGCGTTTTCTTGTCCTTGGAGACAGGGAGGGGGGAGGCCGGCGCAGCCAGGGAGGTGTTAACATCCTTCTCCCTCAAGGCGGAGGCGGCGGGGAGGCCCCGGGGCTCCCTGGGCGGGCCGCCGGCCGGAGA
>VXAK01011912.1:1942-17143 GCA_013399435.1 Arenaria interpres | reverse complement strand
CTCCAGTCACAGGATTCATCCCAAANCATGAATAGCCACACTCCAGTCACAGGATTCATCCCAAAAGGTTTCAGTAATGGCCACTATATTGTAGCTTTCCACCAGCACAGTGGCTTCCAACTCCTCCTGTTTGTTGGCCATGCTGCATGCGTTCATGTAGAGGCACTTCAGCTGGGCTGTTGGCTGTGCTGCCTTCTTAGAGGAACACCCCTTGGGGTGTTTCATGGGTGTTTCCCTGTTGACTTCAACTACCTCAGGAGCCCCTGACTCATCTCTGTAAGACTTTGACTGTGATGCAGTGTCCCCAGCATGCCTCAGGGCAACAGGCTGAAAGCCCTTACTAGCACCCCGTCCCTCTAACCCTGATGTGTTATCCCACAGCTTGACACAGACAAGCCTGATCTTATTATCCCCTTCCCCCCTTCACATCTAGTTTAAAGCCCTGACAATCTCTTGGGCAAAGACCCTCTTTCCCCCTTTGAGAAAGCTGTCTTCCATTTGATGCCAGCAAGCCCGGTGCTGTGTAGGCCATCCCATTATCAAAAAAACCCAAAATTGTGGTGGTGACACCAGCCACAGAGCCAGGCATTAATCGACTGGATCCATCTGTTCCTTCCAGGGTCACTGCCTGCAACTGGAAGCAGTGAGGGAAAAATAACCTATGCCCCAGACTCCCTCGCCAGCCCTCCCAACGTCCTGAAGTTTCTTTTTATTGCTTTTGGACTAGGAGTTGCAGCTTCCCCTCCTACATGGGAGATGAATAACGGGTAATAGTCTGAGGCCTGTACCAAGGCAGGAAGTTTCCGATAGGTGCTCCTGTTTCTGTTTCAAGGAGGGCAGAGCCTGGCTCCACCAGTCTATTTCTTGTTTAGCCTCCGTAATGTTCCTTAACCTTTCAACTTCCTCTCTCAGCTCTGCCACCAGGCTGAGCAGATTGTTCACCTGTTCACAACACACAGCAGTTCTTGTGGCTGCCACCGTTTACCAGTAAAAGGCTCTGGCACTCCCTGCAGCCTGTGACTTGCACAGCTGTAAGCTTCTGTGGGAGCTCTCCCACATCCGTTCTGGCTAAGGTTGAGAGCATGACCTTCTTCCAGGTCGAGAGCCCAGCTCTTTCCAAGAGGGTAATGACCACCAGCAGGACACTATCAGTGTTAGGGTGAAAAAAAGGAAGCCTGCTTCATTTGTCTTATGCGTTGCGTTGCAGATACTATATGTTTTGTTAAAACAGCTGAAGAAGGCAAACTGCCTGTTCATTTCAGGGGGTGCCTTCCTCCATGGCAACACAGTAGGTTCAGCTGAATCAGCGTATGCAGTGTAGGGCTGTGAATGTGGACAGACTCAAAAGTCAGGAAGCCTGAAGTGTATATGGCAGACTGAGACACTCCTCTGAGAAACAGGGTACTTGCTTGCATCAGACACCAGACCCATGGTCAGGTTTCAGAGAAGGAAAGCTTCCTAAGGACGCAAAGGGACTGTGGTGATTTTTCACTCCTGGACTGAAAATAGTGCTGAAAAGCTGCAGAAGAGGCTGATGCTTATGCTTATATTCTTGGTTATTCACTAGTACAAAACTATTGTAAGCCCAGCTTAATCAGCCAAATAAAATCTCTCTGCAGTTGCTTTTGCATCATTAAAGCGTAATAAAACAGCTGGAAGTTACAAAGGCTTCTGGTGTAAAACACCTGGCCATTGTACCATTGGTACTTGCCATTTCATGTGTAATAACAATTTAGCAGTATCTGCCCAAAATAAAATAATTTTTTTCTTTTTTTAACTCAGTCTCAAAATGTTAATGTTTACTAGGCAATACACTATGCCTTTTCATAGGAAAATGGAGGAACAAAGATTTTATATGGGTAAATCAGAAAAAAAGGGAAAAGAACGAACTATGGTCCAACATCTTATTGAAAAAAATCACTAATTCTCCTGCTGCATGTTTTTTTAAAACATTGTGATGAAAAAAAAAAAGGGTGCAACATTTTTCTTCTCATTTTTCACACCCAACATTTGTTCTCCTATTCAGAGTGAAAAGTTATTAATTTTTGTCCATGATGTTCAGCACTGCATTCTTTGAGCGCTTTAACACCATAAATTAATCTATTTTTCAAAGGTCGGCATGAGATTAGGAAGTATTACTACCTCCATTTTGTATTCTGCAAATCAGGACACCAAGAAAGTTTAAAGCCAACAATCTCCAAAGTTGCCACTAGTTCTCAGTAGACATGTAAGAGAACCTTAGACCTTAATCTGTTCAATGTAATCATGTGTTATGTTTATTCAAAGAACTGTTTCAATGATCTCCACTTCCAGCTATGAGTGCTGTTTTTCTGCAAATTCAGCTGTACTTCTCTCAGCTGACAGCAGGAAACAAGGCACACCAAGTTACAGGCTACCTATAAAAATATTCTATTTGCCAACCATCACCAAGAAGCTCTGCGACAAAAGCAGGAACAGCAAGAAGACAGCAGTCCACAGGCTCCAGAGCGCTCCCTTCTTGCCATCCCAGCCTCTTTCTACACACAGATCTCTCATCTTTTGCAATACCTGCAGCAAGGATCCTACAGTACACCAGTGATTGCTTCTGCACACACTGTATTCTCTGAAGACTATTTATCCTGTTTTCTAACTGGGGCAAGATCCCTGTGGGGAGAATAATATGCCATCACACTAATGGTATTGTTACTAGTCATGTTTTCTGGGTAAAATGAAGGGAAAAAACTAAGCTTAAATTCTTTCTATTGAAAGAGACTGCACAGATTCACAGTTGAGTCACCAACTGGATTCACGGATGTAGTTTTGCTGTTCCAGATTACAAAGGGGAATGCACTTTAGTGGTGATAGATAATCCTGTTCTGTCCCAGAAGTCCTGTGCCAGTCAGAGTTTTTACTCACCCACCCCCTAGGTCTGCATTTCACTGGACCTCACCCTCTATGCTTAGCTCTTACCTCTTTATTGTCCTCTCCACTACTGTTCCCCTTCCATCTTATTTTTTTCAGAGTAACTCAGCCTAAGCTGAAAGTGTCCCATGGCAAATTTCAGCTTTAAGAGTAACACCCTGACACAACTATAAACAACTGAAAATCTCCCAATGAAAACATCACCAAAAGCCTTAATTACAAAGTATTTACAAGCTCACCCTAGCACAAACGCCCTGTAGACATATCTATAGCTACACATATTAATTAGGAAACAATATAACTGCTTATGTGAACAGCAGAAGAGAACACAACACTCACAGGTGTTTACCTCTTTTTCTCTATCAGATTAACACATTGTACCCTATGAACACTATTTTAAATGTTATCTTGTGAACTTTAAAATTCTTGTCTTATTTCTAAGGACTAATTTTACTTGAATTAAAAGAGATTCCAAAGAATCCAATGTACATTTGTGTGACATACCTCTCTTCTACTGAAACTTCCTTCAGCTGTTGATGAGGTTTTGTCCCTTCCATTTCTCGGATGCTTACTGCATAGATCTTAGTGGTATAGTCAATCGCTTTTTCTCTTGCAACATCACTATCATAACCTTAGAAAAATAAAACATATAATAAAACAAACTACCCTTGTTTCATAGTGGAAGAGTGGAAAACAAGAAGATCTGCACCAATACAAGGAAGGAAACAAATCCTACCAGCACTCCCTACATAGAACTTTAGTACGTGAAAGTTTCTTGCCCACTTCAACTTAAATGCCCGTGTGAGTCTCTGTGGAATGAAGGCCAAATTAAAGATGTGTTTTATACAATCCTTTTTACCTCCATCTTCTTCTGCATCTGTGTCTGATTCTTCACTATCAACCAGCTTACTCTCCTGAATGCCCAAAAATTCTCTGGTCCAGATCATCAAAGCTGTATCAGCACCACCTACAGTCAGCAGCACAGAATCATTGTGTAACCACCGCACGTTGGTTACCTGTGCACTGTGACCCACATACTTCTTGAATTTTGCATGTTGGCCCTGTAGCACAAAGAAACCGCATATTAGCGGTCTGACATATTGCCAGCAGTGTCCTCCTTAATTCCTTTTCTTGCACAGTTTCTAATCACAGACATAAATACACTTATTACCTTCACAGGATATGAAAAAAGCTTCACAAAACCGAAGTCATCTCCTGTAGCTAATAGTGCTCCATCTTTTGTAAGACTAGCTGCATTGACAACGGTGACATCACTGTGCATGGGCCAAATTCCTTCACAAGTAGGACCAAGAACACATGTCCAGGTGTCCCACTCAATCTTCTCTATCTGCAATCAAAAGTTCCCCAAAAGAAGTCATCTTAATACATGGCCAATACACACTGCTTTCATGCACATATATTTCTATGCTTGATATTAATTTTTTTAGTCTTTTTAGAAAGTGTTCACTGTTTCCAGCTAGTTAATACAAACTGCACATCTTCATCAAAAGCTTTAAAACTTTAAACATCCCTGCTTTCCCAAAGTAGAGAATGATTTGGATACAAATCACCTTAAAGATCTTCTGAAGTGCTAAACATGGGCAATTTTGTAGAAGAATTATGTGTCACAAATAATCAACACCCTTAAAGGCCAGGTCATACTGTTTAAAGATGGTTTATAACCTGTATGCGCACCAATTACACAGAAAACAGGTGATTGTCCAGGAAAGGGGACTATGGGGAATGACTGCTATTTAACAAACAACAGGAAATTTAGAGATACAAACAGAAACTTGCAAGTTCCACCGTTACAAATGCTAGGAAAGACACTATATAGAGTGATTAAATAATTCTAAATCTAACCACTGTAAATATAGTATTTTAAAAGTAAAAAATATACCATTTGAAGACAAGCTATGCTAACAGTCTGGAAAAATAAGTTTCACAGTAAAAAGTCCAGTAAGCATGATTCGTACCTCAGCAATTCTTATAATATGCCTTTTCCCCCTTGGTGCTTCAAAAAATAGTTGTTCTTTGGCACCAGAATTGACTTGCAATAACTTTCCTGGATACGAAATAAGAGTTTATTATGAATCTTATTCATTACTATGAATATTATGACCTTTCTTTTGACTGAATGAAGAGATTTCTGAGGGCAAGCTAAGGAATTGTCCTCCAGAGAGTTATTCATTGCAAAAGTAAAACAGATGCTTAGAATCACTCTCATAAGAATGCGGTACTCCTGATTCACTGCAGAAGTAATATTTTAAATATCATTCAATATCATTAAAAAATTACTGTCTTGCAGCAAATCACTTCTGATAAGAAATATTTTGCTTTTGTTTTCATCATAATGATAATGGAAAATAAAAAAAACTATTAAAATGTGTATGTGATTCATTTTCATAGCAATTTTGCAAGACAGCTTTGCCAAAAGTTAAAAACTCTCTGTTTTGCACTCCCTAACAGCTACACACCAAACTGTCCTTGGTGTTCAAGGCCAGGTTGGGTGGGAGTTTGATAACCTGGTCTAGTGGGAGGTGTCCCTGCCCATGGCAGTGGGGTTGGAATTCAATGATCTTTAAGGTCCTTTCCAACCCATCCCTTCTACGATTATGAAGTTTACCATACCCATACAAATACTGTGATATTAGCAAAATAATCCTGTATGCAATTGATAGTTATCAAGTATTTGTGCATGAAGAAGCAAAAATGCTTTCAAATTCAGTTTTCCAATAAGAAAATTAAAGGCATTTTCTGAATTTTTCAGATTATAACAACTATGCTAGTGTAAGAAATTCTGTGGGGATTTATTATCGTAGAAGTAGCTCTACAGTATTGAAACTGCATAACTGTAAAGGGAAAGCACTTTTACCGAGAAACGCTGGATTGGATTATCAGCCGATATTAACTAGTGCAGTTCCAATGTTGCTATATTTTGACTGGGCATCTTGCCCGTTGTTAGATGAGCTATATTCGGTCTGATGGAATCACGGAAAACAAGAAGTGCAACATGGGACTACAGCAGAATTATGCCCTTCATCTCTGAACCTGTATAAAACTGGTTATACAATTTAGTATATTAATCCTTTACCTCTAGAAGTTCAGTTAGAGTTTCCAATAAATACCATAAAGGACACAAAGAATTTTCAATTTTCTTATACTTTATGTCTGTACATGTAACACATCCAAAAAATGGCTACTACAGAGATATCGGTAGTATTGGACAAATGCTATTATTGTGCATACGCCTATCAGTAGTCAGATTATCAGGGTTGAAAGCAAGCACACCGTGCCAGCTCAGCTGCAGCGTGGATTACTAGCTCTAGAACGGCACCCAGACCTGGACAGGTTCTGAAAGGAGGTTAGCTCCTGTTGTTGTCAGTAAGCTTGCACCACATTTTGGGACTAGTGCAACAGGGGAAGCAGAGCTCAGATGCACAGGTGGTTCCACACAGAATCATATTAGGCCCAGGAAGGCTTATTTGCATGAGCTCATTATCAATCCTGCTAGACTTAATTAGTTCTGACAATAAGGCTCTCTAACTTCACTGCTGTGATTGCCATGTAATGCTCAGCAAAGAAGAAAGGAAATTGAACATAAAAGGTGGAAAAGAAAAATATGCCACACGCTACAAAACCATAAAAAGAACAGAGCAAAGAAAAGCAATATTATATTCATAAGCAACATTCTAGTCATTTGTTGTCAGCAGCGAAGTATGATGTTCTCTGGTACAAATGCTACAAGTGAGGATGAATTCCACCAATAAATGTAATTGCACTGAACCTATATGGTGCTTGATGTTGAAAAAACACTTGCATTAGTAGTTACAGTTTATCTTAGTAACTGGTATGTGAACAGTTTTCTGATATTCCATTTTATAGCCATTTTAAATCTGTATCTCTGGTCAAACATTTTACCTCTTGAGTCCCAGTCAATGTGTGTGATATAGCTAGATGCACCTCTACAAATGCCAACTCTTTTGCTGGTAAGAACATTGTAAATATCTACAAAATTATCATGGGAAGCCACAGCCAGGTACTTTCCTGATTCTGTAAAGAAGAGACATTGAGTTATTAAAGGTGAACATGTTATAGCTATTATTGTTATGCAATTTTATTACTGTAGTGCATCCAAATGCTCTAGTTAGGGGTGGTCCCCATTATTTCTGGTCTGCATACAAACATACAGAATTGTAAAGTATTTAAATGCATGGAGCGCATATAAAGCCAGTCCATTTTGGGAAAATTCAATGTTTTGTCTAGAGGAGAAAAACTCCAAGATAAACATTGCCCTTTCACCTTATCATATGATTATACCTCGTGAAAACTTTATATCTGAGATCATTTCCTTTCTGTGGTGAAAAGAGACCATATCTTCAACAGTGTCAGCATTTACCACCAGAAAACTCCCATCATTCAACCCTACAGCCAAGGCTTTCCCATCAGGAGAAAAGGCACAGCATCGTCCACCTACAGATGAAAATGGAAAGGAGTATCTTAAGGGTTACAAACTTAGGATTGAGAAAACCATCACCAAATTGCAAATGAAGTTTTTACATCAAGTATATAATTTTAAAATAGATTTTTTATTTATTAAAACAAATATGTGATAGGAGGACTAGGAATAATGGGAATATACCCTCTATATAGGCTGTTTGGTGATTTGATTAGTCTTGAAATGGGTTTAGGTGAAAATACCACCTTCCAGCTATGTTCTAAATACACCAAAGATAGAAATAAAATTAATTAAAAAAAAAAAAAAGAAAATAAAATCAAAGAAACCATACAGAAAGGAAATCCAATTGAAAAATTCAAAGACTTACTATGGACAGCATAAATACATGCTTTTCAGAGATACTGAACTTGAAAGTTCATTATATGACTGAATAATGGTTCTTTTCAGGTGGAGCACATTTAAAACAGAGAGTTACTACATTTCCTCCACTTACTTTTTCCCTCAACATTATTTCTGACCATACTCTTATACAGCTACCCTCATCTGTCCCTGAGTTCACCTCTCCAAAACATTTGATTCTGTTTTCCCTGAGCCAGTTAGAGTTTCTGTGCTCTGGATCTGTCACTGAAAACGAAGCATGTTGAATTTCCACCATAAAATTTCCTGAAGGGTATCGATGAATAAATGAAATAAGAGTAATTTTGAGAAGGCAGAATTGCAACATAGCTCATCTAAAGTTATACAGAGAGATGGCTGGAAAACTGTTCATTTTCAGAGAAGTTGGTATAACATGTGAAGTGTATATTGCCACTGAAAGGTGATTGTGCTCAACATGCAGAAAATTTTACATTTGTATCTATAAAGAAACTTCTTAATGTCAGCAACAAATATTCTAACCTTCAGTATTCTTAGGAAGGAAAATTATTCTGATGCCCTTGGAATCAGAGGAAGATTAAAGTTCATTTTTTTTATTATTCATTACAATAGATTATAAGCCTTTTTCTTTCTACCCTTTTCATTGACTTGACAGATGCCAAAGGCAATTTATTTCCTGTGCCTCCAATTTCTTAATGACTGTGTGGTCTTCTGACTTAATTAACGTCTGCGATGTGCACCGAAAGCAAAGATGGAACTGTTACAGAAATAGCGTAGTATCATTACTATCATAGTCTATGGCCGAACGAGAATTACCTTTTTTGAGTTTCCTTACTGCCAGCATGCGGTGCTGGGATGAAAGTTCCCAGATTCGTAGTGTTTTATCATCACTCACTGTTGCACAGACTGGCAAGAGAGGATGAGCTGCCAAGCCCCAGACTTCTCCTTCCATATGTCCCTAAAGGAAACCATTTAATATAAGACAAAACATGTGGGTTTATGTAAAAAGTTCTAGCACTTGCCTTGCCTCCTTTTACAAGTCTCAGGTGATAAAGATTTTGCCATCTTTTCAAAAATTTTCCACATTCAGACAGACCTGAATGTCTGGTCTATTTCCTCTGATAATTATCTAAAAGATACTTTTCCATAGTCTCCTCTACTATTACTATCTGTAATTCCTGTTGCTCCAATGCTCCCTCTTCCAGACTTGAACAGGAAATAGTTATTCCCCAAACAGGACTTTATTCTGAAATCCTAATGTGGGCTAATATGTCTTCAAGGGTTAGGTAATTTTTTAGATCCTGGAGAACTTGTTTGCCCAACATACACATACTTAGTTTTTTTAATCTTTCCTCAGAACTCAGTTTTAAACCTTTTTAATCACTCATCCTGCTTTTTCTAGATTTCCTTCAATTTACATACAGCTTGATGGCACAGCATTTCAAGATTAAATAATTTCTTACTATTCTCAATCTGGATTTCAGTTTGGTTCAGATGGAAAAATACCATTAAAAGAAAAACGGGAGGAACTGTCATGACATCTAAATATACACCTTGTATATTTTCACTTTTAGCTCAAGTTGCTGCATGCAAGCATGTAATTTAAGATGGATGACAATTATAACACTTCCCTTTATCAGAAAATTCAGAGCAATCGGGTAATTTTACTCTCACAACTGTACTATTCATATGTTAGGAAGAGACTGCAATTCCAAAGTAGTCAGTGAGTTACGTAACTTATGAAATACCATTTGCACATTTAAGTTAGTAAGGCTGTGATGCTGGCAATACAAATTTGAAGGATTATGTGGTCAGAACTAACTGGAAAGAAAAAGACCAAGGAAACCACATTTTTGTAAAAAACCACTGTTAATTTAGTCAGTTTTAGAAAACAAAAAGTAAAAACTTGACAAATTCTAACTCAGTAAATGATACAATTTTCTACATAGAGACATTAGGGTTATCCAAGACACCAAAGCGACATCAAATACATCAGTGGACATATATATGAATATTTTTAAACAAAACTTTGCAAAATACTGTGCCTTGCAAAAAGTGGTCTCTTTATGCTTTGTAATACATGCAATGACAACTGCATGTCGCTGTAAAAAGCTGTCATAACTCTAAAACAATTTTTCACAAATTAAAGTATAGGATCCTTTAGAATACTCTATATTATTTCAGCCCAAGCAAAGAAATGGAACCACACTGTCAAAAATTTTGTTATCTCTACCCTTCCTTTTTCATTTTTATATTCTAAACTAAATTGTCTAAAGAATTCATAAAAAGTCTCATAAGTGTTTGAACTTAATAGACTGTTTTACCTTCAGAATTCTGGAATCTACAGTGAATCTCAAAGTGATTTACGTAAGAAAGCATTAACCTCTGGCCTGAGCAAGGAAAGCGACGTTGATCAACAGCATTAATGAAAATAGAAAGAAATGATTGGGAAAATCTTATAGTGTCTTGGATTTCTACAGGGAATATTTTGATATGGAAAAGCTATACAGTACCTGAACAAGTAGAGTCATAGGGCCACTTTTATCAATTTCAAGTATCTCTCCATTTTTAGTTCCCACTAGTATATGCCCATGTCCTAGACTGATGGCTCGAATAGAAGGATTGTCTTCTAAAAGTAAACCTGAAGAATAAAAAGATACAAAGTTTAGGGTTTTACTGTGAAATCAAAACCAGACTCATATCACCTATAATTTACACAGTTTATATAATCTCTAATTAAAATCTGTTTAAAATCATGAAACATGATACACTTGACTGATGAAACTACTAGATAATCCATGGATTTAATTAACAATTTCAAGGAGGGAAGCTTGTGCTACTCTATATTGTGGCAATATCGAGATGGGTATTTTACTGCTTTAACAGTGACAGTGTACAAGGGGTTCAGATGCTCCAGCAACATGGACATTAATTCTGTGATTATCTGTGAATACCACTTTACAGAATTCCACACTGATGCCTGAAGTAGAATTTAACAAGTCTTTCCAAGTCATAGGGACCCCAGTCTCACTACATGAAATTTGGCCACTTGAGGAGCTAGCTGCTAAACAACAGATTTTGGAACAGCCAAGACTCAGGCTTGTGACATTTCTTTTTAAAATAATTTATTCAGTGAAAACAAAGCTAAATGTCACAGAATAAAGAAAGAAGTAGCAGAACAAACTATAAATGGCAAAGATCGTAGGAAATAAAACTTAAATCAATCAAACCAGAAAATTCCAGCACAGAGTAGTATGCAGCATATTACCGTGCCTTTTGTGTTCTGGTGAGATTTGACACCTATTACCGCCATTTTACCAGCCTTTATGCATATAGTCCTTATTAAAACAAATTGTAAAATAATACCTTTAGAACTAGCAGATAGTGCTGTTCTTTTAATAGCATATGTCTTCAGACATCTTTCAAACATATCATCCCAAAGCGCCACAATTCCATCTTTTCCACCAGTTACAAAACCCTGTACGATCACAGTATGAAAACATACACAAATGTCAGCAGCCGTGTTAATAGTTCAATATTTTAAAAGACATGTCCAAGGGCAACATAAATTATCCCCTGCATTTTATTCATTTATTGAATTAAAAATATTGCAGCCTATACCTATGAAATAAAAATAAGGGGAGAAAATGTAGAGAATTGCTCTTTTAGGATTATACAGACATATAACCATGAAGAGTATTGTGAATAGTAATCCTGAACCATAACATTTTTCTGCATGTGGAAATAAGCTATGGAAAAATATGTGCTTCATCCTTAGAAGAGGCAGTAGTCGATAATAATGCTTCTCAAGTTATTCCAAATTCAATGGACTTAGCAGCTGCTTCAAACAGTCATAATAATGCAAAGGGACCGATTCTTTGATTAATTCCCTTAGTAGATACTCTTTATTTGTGCCAAGCGGCTACAAAACACAGCATAAATAACTAGCCAACAAAAAAGTAAGTTAAAATGATATTTAGAAGATAGATTGCCAAGATCAAATAGAAAAATTGATGGAAAAGCTAGGAACAATCAGTTATGGCTAGAAAGGATTGAGCCACAGGGATTTTAACTGACCTTGATACATAAAACTATTATTATCTAATATTCCTCTTCTTGTGCTATACTTTTAAAGTTGAACCTATAATCTCAAAAAGGATATTCCATTATCAACATCTTCAAATTGCCAGTGGGTTTCAACTGGCAAAACTTTGCCCCAACCTCATTTATGCAATGTCAATAATATATTTCGCAATAGTTTCTTTTCAAGATTTATTGATGCAACTGAAGGAAAATGCTTCTGATAGCTGGAATAATTAACTCAGAACAACAAGACCTTTGGATATTTGAAGTGTTACTTGCCTAAGACACAGTGATAATATTATCCAAAAAATCCTGTTTCATATTTTGGAAACTGATAAGGCAAAAATACTTTTGGAATCATGTTGAAGGGGCAATAAATGTTACCTGTTACTCTTCTGTGGTTTACAGTATGAAAATGACAAACATGAGCACAGTGAGAAGTAAAATTTGCATATTTAGAGGTCAGAAAACTATTGGTCAGGTAATGAGCACATATGTGGTCCTTACAAACATACGTCTATCAAATAACAGAACTTATTAATATATTGGGTTTGTGATTTTAATCACATTCAGATTCATCCAGTGCAACTTGCTTCTGTTATAGTTTTGTTTATTAAAGCACCTTCAATGTTAGTGCAATGTAGAACAATGTATTGCTTACATACACATGTACAAAACCTGAGCAAATTCGTTGGGAGATACGTTACTTATAGACATATAAAATCCATTATTGCAACAAAAATAATGAAGATGAATGGATCACATAAGGTGATAAATACCTTATCCAATGCATGCATGGCAAATACAGGTCCATCATGGGCTTTCACTGTCTTAAGCAACAGAGTATCCTTCCAGATATAAATGTCTCCAGTAGCAGCGCCAGAGAAAACTAAATCTTCTATTCGCCCATATGAAACACTCATCATAGTTTCCAATTTTCCAGTAGTTCCAAATGTTCCTTGTTTCGATGTAAAGCCTCCACCTGCAATATAAACAAAAGTAAGTTTTTTAATACTTCGTTTGTAGTCATAGTGCTGTAAAGGACAAATGTCTTGACCCCATCATTTCTTGCGATTGACTAATACATTATAGAAATATTGAAAACATACTGCACAAGGGAGGGAAAAACATAATAAAAGAAAGTCAATCTAGTAATGACAGTTTTGAAGCAGTACAGGCTCTATTTTTCAGATTGTTATCTCCAAGGAAATGATACGTCTTTATGTCTTTACTACAAAAATAACCTAAACATAAAAATGCAGAACCTCCCCCCCAAAAAATCTGATTTTTAATCTGAGAGCACCTGAACAACTTGAACACTGTAAAGTACAGTGTAAGTACAGGAATTTCTTAAAACTGTCTGATTTTGAGTTGTCTCGAATTAAATTTTTAACTGCCCTTGTGCCACCTACCTTTACTAAATTTTGAGACCTCGTGTAGCATGCATATGATTAAAAGTCATGAAGAACAAAATTCCAGTCCTGAATAAAAAATATCCTCAAACAGAAACCAATTTTGCTGTCTTTCCCAGTTTGACGGAACAGTCTAGACTGAGAGCTACGTCCCATTCTGAATATTTTGCTTATTAGTTTGCAGAATCTTATCTTGATTTCAAATAATGGAAAACACATTTTCATTTTTCATTATTTAGAAAATGAAACAAAACTCCTGTGTCATACAAAAAATGTATTACCTTGATATCTTGATTCTCGTAATATCATATCATGATTTTTAGCCTAATGTTTAAAACATAAATTACTATAACTGAACTTCTGCAAAGTACCCAATTCTTTATTTCTTTTTTGTTTTGCCCAGGCAGATATATTAAGGTCCATCCTCAAATCTATCTTTCCATCCTGGCACCTTGAAAAACGTACTTCCATTTCTGAAAGTCATCTCTGATGACTGAAAAACAGCTCTATCTTAAAACTGAAGGGGTCCTGAAGTGTTACATCAGTACGAACGCTATCGTTTTTAGCAAAGATTCTTAGGCTACCAGCTGGCATTTTCACAAGGGTCTTAATCTGCCTAAGTGAATTACAGGACTGTTTTCTGAAAGCCAAGGATGCTCGTTCAGGAGAAATCCTTAATAGTATGACTCGAGTTAAAAAACAATTAGCTGGAAATGACTTCCAAAGAGAAAGGAATATTGTGACATTTGCTGTTTCAGAGGCAGGTTTTCACCCTTTTAGTATTTTGGTAGCTAGAAAATTGCTTTACAAATAAAAAAAATTTTTAAACTGAGAATAAGATGTTCCTGTATTAAAAGTACACACGTTCTCAAATAGATTAAATATAAAATATTCAGTACAGTACCTGTTTGCTGCCAAAATTTGATATGCTTCATCCCAACTGTGACTAGTTTGTCTACATGATGTGGATTACACTTCACTACAAATATTTTATCTTTATGGCCCCTGCAATAAAAATACAAATTAAAAAACATGGTAAGGGATGACTTAACATTTCGAACTAATTTGTTTTAAGTAGGCATTTCATCTTATTGGACTAACCAAACAAAGTTCTTCAACAGCGAGAGTCTAAACACCATGACTGTCATACTCTTGGTGCAAATACAACAGTATAGATCTACAGTACTATGAGGATCAGCAGACGAATCACAGAAGCTATGTCTATATTATCGCTACCATCATTACCCTATCTAAAAAAATTAGAACACCATATTTCTACCTGCAAGAGCTTAGCCTTGGAAGCTGACTCAAAGTTGGCAGAATGTATTTGAGCATACACTGTATAAGAATTAGACCACAGAAATGCAGTGAATAAAAATTGCCTCCCATTGAATTTCAGTTCAATTAAATTCTAATGAAGCAGCAGCAAACAAAGGTCAATGCCATTAAGAAAAGGTATTAAGGGCAGCATAAATATTTAAATGGTAGGAACTCAATTAATAAATATCTAAATTCTTTGTCAAGAAAAATGAAGTCTTTAGCCTACTGTGTTTCAAGAGGGAAAATTAAAATAATAAATTATAAAATTATAATTTAGGAAACAGATCATTCAGAAGCATATACACCGTAAAATTTATTTCTCAGGTGATTAAAGTTATTCTGTTAGAGTATGTATTTATGGGAATTTGTAAGTTTAAGTTTCACCATTGCAAAAATATTCCAAGATGCAAAGTAGTAATTATTTCTATTTCAGTGTTTTATAAAAAGCAAAAATTACTAGCTTTTAAATATGAATTTTCAGGTTTTGTACTATGAGAATGTCCCTTTCATCTGACAGGTTTAGCAGATCTGAAAAATCACATGGTTCTGATAAACCTCTTGGTTTCAGTATTTTCTTCTGGTGAATCAGTCTAAAAGATGAAAACCAGTTCTTTACACCTTTGACGTCTGAAGTATGTCTTCCTGTAATTC
>VXAK01011908.1:0-12871 GCA_013399435.1 Arenaria interpres | reverse complement strand
CCACCTCCCTGGGCAGGCTGTTTACCACAGTAAAGTAATTCTTCCCAATATCTAATCTAAACCTCCCCTGCCCCAACTTCAGACCGTTTCCTCTGCTCCTGTCATGATTCCCTTGGGAGAAGAGGCCAACCCCCACCTCTCTACACCCTCCTTTCAGGGAGCTGTAGAGGGCAATGAGGTCTCCCCTCAGCCTCCTCTTCTCCAAACTAAACATGCCCAGTTCCCTCAGCCTCTCCGCGTAGGACTTGTTCTCCAGACCCCTCACCAGCTCGGTGGCTCTCCTCTGGGCACGCTCCAGCAGCTAATACGGGGATATTTTTCTTCCTCTTCCAACCCAAAGTTTGGCACCGTTCACAGCCCTCTCGTGTTCTGCTCATCTCCCTTCAGTGCATCAGGGACTCCTGTTAAGCTGCAGCAGCACAGGTTATCGAAGGAACATCCCGAATGCCTTGGTTAAGGCATACACACAGGAGACAAATTCGAAAGGATTGCTTTAATCCTCCCCAGCAACGGGATTTAAGTGTATTTTGTTCTGGTTCTGAGGCTGCAACTTCTGTCTGGTTTCTCTGAATTTATTTCAGGCAGGGGATGTTTGGTTTCTTGGTCGAAAATGGTGACAGAGAGGTGTCCCTAAGGAGTAGCTGTCTTGCCCGCAGAGGAAGGTGCTGCAGGAACATGTCCTGCTTCAGAGGAAATTCAGAAACAGTTTGAAATGGAAATGTTTCTTTTTCCCTTTCACTTTGTCCTTGTTTTTATTCTGACTCAATTTTGTTCTGATTTTTGGACCACACATTAAAGTGGAAAAAAAAAAAATCCATCTTGGAACATTTCAAAATTTCCATTCTGGAAAATATTTCAAGATCTTGACTTTTATTTTTCTTTTCAACCTGTAATCAGGGGGAAATTAAATCAATGCCCTGGCATCTCTTTTGGAGACAAAATCTTGTTTTCTGATCTCTTCCTGACACTGGCTTTCTGATTTTGCTGGTGTGTTGAACTGGGATGATGGCTTTGCTATGCTGGAACTCATTCCCAAGTGGTCTCTCACTTCATCCTCTGATTGGCATTTAATACTAAGGCCAAGGCAAACCAAGAGGCAGGTTTGAGTCCCTGTTGAACACTGATCCACACTTTGAGCCCTGCAGGTGGGAAGTCTCTCAGGAAACAGTATTATATCTGGTATAATTTATTTCTTTTTTGTTACAAAAAGAGCCCATGACCTGGAGATGGAGCAGGGATGTTGCCAAGAAATTGCAAGTGCGGAGAGACAATATATTTGTTCTCTGTAGGTACGAAGCTGCACCAAACTGGGGAGTCCTCCAAGCAAAATAACAGCTTGGACATTGCTAAATGCTAATTGCTAAATAGTAAAAGCCAGATTGTGGTGTACAGATCTTAAATCCCTACCTGGTTCCCAGCAGTTCTCCTCCTTCCCCTGCTGATGGCAGTGCTCTGACTCTTAACCCCGCTGCGCAGAGGGACCCTCGCTCCAGCCCAGCAGAGTGACCTGAACACGCTTGGGGATTCAGATATGGCCCAGGATAAACCTTTGCGAGGGTTAAACAACTTGTGTGATTATTTCAGAACTAGTGGTTCTCCATAAAAGCTTGAGGCTAAGTGGTATGATGGCAGACTGAGCATTTGGAGGGGCCAGAATTGCTGTTGGTCGCCCCGTGCTCACAAGCTCTTCACTTCCTCACTTCTCCACCCAAAGCTGTGAGGGCTTCACCACCGGATGCAGCCTGGCATGGCTTGGCTGGCTGGCACAAGTTCAGGCATCGGGCCTAGAGATTTGCCTCTGGCGATCAGCTCGATCTTCAGATCTTCCAGATCCAACCTCCCCGAGATCAGGAAACCACAGGAGAGCGCTAGGTCCTACAGAGAAGGGAATTCCTCAGTGCATGCTCACATGTTCCTAAGGGGACCTAGGGGGAGGGAGGGTGCCACAGGAGAGAAATAACTTGACTTTGTCCATTGTCTCGACTCTTCACCTTTTAAATGTAACAAGTTTATTCCAATAAAAATACACCACTCAGGTTAGAGGGTAGTTTCTTCAAGCTATTCAGTTTGTGGAAAACACAAAGGACAGGCACACTCCAAAGAGGTCTTTTTTTTCCAAAGTATGAATCTTCAGTTCCCAGTTTACAATTTCTTTCTCTTTGATACCGTCCTTTATCAAATAATGTGACATTAAAGGAACACCCTTCCCAACTAATAAACCAAGAAATGGGAATCTCTCTTGCAAAAAAAGGATTCCTGGTGAAGCTTTGATAATTTAATAATACTAAAAAAGGATTATTATTTTTTTTTTTACCAGTTGGCAAAACCCAGAGCTTGCTACAAAGTGGCAAGCAAGCAATTGAAGAAAAGGCGGAGTAAACTCTGAGCTATGAGGTTTAAATCAAAACATGCACCCTTTAAAAAATATCTCAGGGGCTTTAGAGGCCCCAAGAAAGAGGAAGGGCAATTCATCTGCCTTGGGTTTAAGCTGGTGGCTTGGGTTGTTCAAAGAGATAGCATGTGTGTGGGAATACTTCCCCTGGTAAATGAAGATATTCACTCATCAAAGCGGGAACCTGCCAAACGTGTGTTGCATAAAGGGGGAAATTCCAGGCATTCTTGGGGAAATTGCAACTTTGAGACTGCAGAATCGAGCCCGTACTGGGTAAAAAGCTGGTAGACCATCATGGGAGTCTGTGTCCGGCGCATGAAAGCAGGCTTGAATGAGCAACAAGAGCGCGATAGTGGGTCGTAATGTTCCTGTGCGAGGAGGGAAGGAGGCATTTTCTACTCCTTATGGACTGGAAATTTCTTCCCAGCACAGTATTGCAGTCATACTGATAACCACAGCTCCATCTGGCCATCAATTATTCATAGAGACCCCAACACCGCTGGGAGTCTACACATATAAGAAGCAGCAGTGTTTTAGCTGTTAATTGGATGGGTAAGTTCCCCTCTCCTGAGGGCCAAGGTGAACTTCCCATTGACCCCAAAACTGGTTTCTGGAGGCTGGAACGGAGCCCAGGGTGCTCAGGGCAGGTGGCTTTGACCAGCATTTGCCGCACTTGCTGCGCGGAGCTGGTGGGCTGTGGTTGCTTCTAGGCTTTTCCGAGTAATCTGGCAAAAGGGGGAATGACGGATCCCAACCTTGCTGAAACTAGTGGCGTCCTGGCTCCCATGGGATCACCCAGCCTAATGCTTTGGTGTAGTAATGAGTTTCTCCTTCCCATAATTCCTTTGATCCTCCACTTTGTGGGAAGAGTTTCTGTAAAAGAGCAGTATTGGGCAGCTCTTGGCTTCTGCTTGCCCTGCTTCAGGCCACTGCTGACTCTTTGACTTATTCCCACAGCCACCTGCATCATCCTGACTCCCAGCTGTCAGAGATACATGGAACTTAAAATGGTCTCTCATTCTACACCGAAACCGCCTAAAAAAACCCAGCCTGACATATGGAGATGCAACTGGACCAGCAGCCCCTGAAGGAAGGGGTTTCATCATGCTGTGGGAATGGACAGAAAAGGGGACAATTAGGCTGATACATCATGAGCAAATGTGTGGTGGTGCTGGATGTGGACTTGTAGGGTTGGGGAGCAGGTCAGGGCTGTACCCCTGTTGTGGTGACGTATGGCTGTCATCTAAAGCCCCACAGCTATTTTGTCAGAGTTTTCCTGTAGAAACCAAGAAGGGGAATGTTCCAGGCGCATTCCCTTTGCCTCGTGACACTCTTGGCCATGTGTGTGGTGGTACCAAAAGTGCTCATTCCTCTGCGTGGCACCACACTAAGGCCCACTTGTGTGGAATATTTTCCCCAATTTGGCAAACCACCGGAACTAAATCAGGGGCAGTTGTCAGGCAAGTCTTAACATAGACCTGCTCCATGTCCTCCACCTCCTCTGTGGCCTCCCTGCTCTTAGAGGTCTCCTATTTTAAAGTCATTGGTGCTCGAGGATCTCCTGGTTGGCCGATACTCAGAGTTTCTAGAACTAGAGAGCAGCTCACGAACGTGTTTCTCGAGAGATGAATAGTGTCCCTCTTTGCCTGTTCCCTGCAAAAATATTCCCCTGCCTCCCTTGCCTTCATCTACCCAGTAGCCCTAAGTGGCTTTCCAAATGTGTTTATCTGAAATTCTTTACATTTTTACCCCGCGTCCCGTGCATGGGAAGCGGCTGGGCTCTCGGATGCACGGCACTGAAATCAGCCCTTAATGTACATCTGGTGGCTGGCCTGGTGAGGAGTTATCTAGAGGAGGTGATCCCGTTGAAGGAAGAAGAGTACAGGAATCAGGCCGGTGCCCTCAGCTAAAATGCAGGTGATAAATGCCCTCCTGTGATTACATTCCTCTTCTGCGCGTCTCGGCATCGCTAACTAATCCCTCCTCGGAAGAAGGCGAAGGAAGGAGGGAGCTGTAAATTACAGCTCGGCTTAATTGGCTGGCGGGAGTTTGCTGTGAGGCCAGGCTGGGAAATATACAAAATATCTTTACGTAAAAGAAGTGGTTATTAGCAGGAGATGCAATGAAATGGGGGTTTCAACCAGTTGGTGTCTTGTGGTTGGATCCTCTAGTGTCTAAGAAGGTGCAAACTCCAACTGAAGCTTTTCCTGCCGTTGGGGCTTTCTTAATATTTTTCTCTCTCCCCTGTGGATTCTCCAGTGTCTAATAATATTACTAATAAGCTGCAATGTGAGCTCAACAATTTCTTTCAGTGTGGGCATTAATAGGTCTCAGGATACAGGAGAGGGCCCTATTTTCATAAAACTTATAGGAACTGTAAGACCTCTGCCCCCTCCACCAAGCTGGGTTGGAACTGGCCAACAAATTTGAAAGTTATTGGAGACGGGGGAGATAAGTATGTTTATTTTATTTATATTTTATATATGTATCCCACGTGCAGACTGACTGCATAAACCTCATTTCTTAAGAGACCAAGCTTAAACCTTATGTTTGCCTCTCTATTGTAATAAACTGTGTCTCCTTTTATTTACCCACCTGTAGGATTTGATGATTTCCCCTTTTCCCCACTCCTCAATTTCCCCATATCCTGTTCCCGAAAGGGCTGGGGCCCTTCCCGAGGGATCATTTCATGCTGTTTCCCAGGAGGTCTGCCTTGAAGGATGCTGATATGTAGGTGCACATATGTTATGCTTGTATTATTTGCTCAGCAGCGAGAGGGGAAAAGTCTATACAGAGGGAGTCTGGTCTTTCCCGAAGGCAGTTTAGATTTGTGTGGTTTCTTCTGAGTCTGTCAAAGGCACCTATATCCCTGCGGGGGGGGGGAAATACTGAAACAATGGAAAATAGGAGCGACATGAGAATTTTAAATGTATTTAGTGCAGGAGGCCACTTTTATTGACTTGGAAAGGATCTTTCTTTTGGGGACTGATGTTTTTGATGACACCTGAAAACCCAGCAACGCTATTTCAGAATTTGAATCCATGAGTCAATATGCTTTTAATGCTCCTAAATGTACGTGTGTGCACACAAATTATCCCCTCACACACGCAACGTTATGTACATGTTTTCCTCTCCCAGCATTCCAGCCTGCTTGGGTTGACCTTGTCTCTCTCAGTGATTTAGGTTTTAGAGAAGGAATGGGTAAGGATTTGCTTTGACATTTAAAGGCAATCCAGGTAATTGATAGCACTGGCAGCGTCCATCTCTCCCTCCATATATCTGCACAACAGTATCTATTTTTGACGTAGCTGACACGCCATTTCCTTTGGCAGCCCAAGGGCGGCTCATCTTTAAATTAAACTCGTCTCCGACCCTTCCAATCTGCGAGCTGTAGAGAGGCAGACACTGGTGGGGTATATCATCTGGAGACTGTGCAGGCATATTTGAGCAGGGTGATGTATTATCAAAAGGGCTCTGCATTACTGCGAGCTGGAACCAAAACAAGCTCTAAAGTATTAACTAATGACATGGGAAGTCCCTTAGGTATCTAATCACCTTTAATGTTCAGATTTAGAAGACAACTTTAAAGGAAGAAAAAGAGATTAGCGGGTCAGGTCAGAGCACCCCTTCCCCCTCCCTCCGCCCCCAAAATACAATTGGCTTTTTAAAGTCAAAACCAGATTCATATTTCACCTCATCAGTAAATACACCATTAAAACCCAAGCCCTAGAGCTTGGATCTTGGAGCAAAGCTTTGCCGAAGTTTGGAGGGGTTTGAACCTTTGGCTTGTATCAGAAGCAATGATGGGTCTGGATTTTGGGGTCTGGAAAGCCCTTCTGTGATGAGCTGAAGTTTGGTGCTGCCTGGCTGTAGGAACAAGAACCCCCTGCAAAATTTCAGCTGCAGATCTCTGCGTTTTCATGCCCGTAGGCCGCTTGATCTCAAAACTGTGTCGTGTTAATCTCTGCAGTATGTTTACCTTGTGCCACAGCTCCCTACCTGGACAGAGGTGCTAAAGGACATGCCCGTCTCAGATAGGAAGTCTCTGCCGGGGGGGAAGGAAATGCTGATTTGGCCTCCCAAGACTCAGGCCAGCATGTGGCTTGCAGAACTGGCTCTGCGGACTGAAAAAAAAACCCCTAAGAAAAGCAAAGCTGTTGTCAGTAAATTCACTTTCCTGCATTGATGTGTGGACCCAGCTGTACTCTTTTGACTTGGAGCCCTACAAAGCTTGGGGCAAAGGCTTTCAACCAACCCTACACTGGACCCAGTGGGACAATTCCTGCCTCCCCCACCAATCTCTCCCCAGCTTTGAAGGGGAGAGAGATTAGGTTTTGGTTTCCGCTGGGGGATGTTGCTGCTGGTTAGGGCAGGAGGAGGTCTACATGGGGAAAGAAGCCACAGAGCCGGTACGCCAACCTGGTATGGTGCCCTGGAGAAATACCAACCGAGAGTCAAGCAAGAGGAAAGTCCTCACAGGTTTGGCACAGATTTTCCTTGGGGCAATTACGCAGCCTGTTGCTCAAGAATTGTCCCACTTGGCCCCAGCTCAAGGGCTCTTACCCCTCTGGCACCTTAGCTGTGGGTGGAAGCTGCTAGCAACAGGGCTGGATGTCACCTTGGCAGGATGTTTAGTCCATCCTTGGGCCACCAGCGCACACTCAGCTCGTGTGGCACTAAAACACTGACACAAAATGCTTTGCCATGTTGATTTTTGCAGAAATGTCAGAATTTGTAGGCTCTGCCCTCACCAGAGTGGAGTCACTTCCAGTGTTGATTCCAGTTTGGTTACCCAACTTCAGATTGGGGTTTCCGAGGAAGCTGGATGAGTTTGAACTCATCAAGCTGAACTTTGCTGCAGTGTAGATGTTTGTGCTGTTCTGAGACCTCCTGACAGTACCCCATGAGACCTTAGCATTAGCCATGTGCCTCAGCAAGTCTGGATGTAAAATGTAAAATTTGTAGGAATTAAAGTGACTTCCAAGCCTGAATTCCCCTGATTTCTTTTTCTTCCGGTAGTACTTTGGCACCTAAGTCACAGACCCGAGGGTTTTTGGAAATGTTTCTTTCTATACTTGCTTTTTTAAGGGTGGCCTGCAATCCCGAACTACCCAGTGCTTCTAGAAAATTAATGAAACTTGGAGATGCTCAGCATTCCTCTAAGGTTTAAAATAAAACACTGGGTTAACAGAATTTGATTTCTTTCCCTTCTCCTCACTCTCTTCAACTGTCTTCAAAACTGCTTACAAATAAACTCAGTAACTTTGTCACATCCTCATAATATTTACTGGTTTTCAGCCAACTTTTACTTCTCTAGCTTAAATTGCTACTCCTTTCTTTTGAGAGTATAATCTGTATTAAGGTAAGACTCGATACCTCTGAAACACAGAGAAGAGAGTAAATATGAGAGCTGGCCTCAGAGAGGAGGACAAGCATGATGGAAGGGAAGACCACAGTCTTTTAGTCTTTATTTAAAATGATATAAACCACATGATGACCCCCAACGAAATAAAGCTGTGGAATTGTATCCAAGGGTATGCATAGACCCAGGGGTTGTGATGATGTCTTAAGTCACTGGAGCTCCGTTCTCATCTCGTTTGTTATGATGTCACCTCTCCAGACATATTTATAACTTTGCAATTTGTGGTTCCCAATCATTTATTCTTGTTAGATAAATACATGGGTGGGGAGGGCTTGGGTGACATCATGGTAAACCACGAAGTGAAGCCTGAGAACTTCCCGATTGTGTCGCCGAGCTGGAGGGCAGGCAGGAGCCTGGCAGCTTTCCTCATGCTCCTGTGGTCGCCCACATGGAGTGATGCTGGTGGGAGGTCGCCCAGGAACAAGGAATGGGAAGTGCTTATGTTTTCCTCTCCCTCTTTTCTGTTAGTACCTGTAGGCTGGCACTCGTGTTATGGTACCAGATGGTGGTTGATTGACCTGAAGGGTCTCTTTGCAAGAACCTGGAGATGTTTCCCGGGACAGGAATTGAGGGTTGTGGCAGTTGTCACACTGTACCAACCTGCTTGGAGCACTGTACACCTTGATTCAGTAGACGCAGTTGGGCAATTGTGCTGTTTCTGGGCTTTTTTAGTGGCTTGTGCCCGTGTGTGTCCAGGCACGGAGATAGAAGGGACGCTTTATCTGCTTGGTCTGTAAAAAGAACAACTCAAATCGGAAACTTAAAGATGTTCTCACCTGTTCTTATCTATTTATAGACGTGGGTCAAATTATGATCACTTCAGCAGATGCTGAGGGGATTATAGGGGAGATAGGAGTAACGCAAATGTGTATCTGCATTGGGTCGCTGACACTGTGCCGATCCATCACCAGCTCGTGCTCCCCATCCCTCCCTTGAGAGGAGGAGATGAAACGAGCTACTGAAAGCTGGTTGGCACGGCTGCTGCCTTCACGCTCTGCTGGAGCTCAGCCTACTTTCATGTTTCACTTTTGATTATTGAAGTCCAAATTGTAATGGGGGATGATTAGAGTGGCGTGAGAGCTGATGGTGCCCACCTACGTGAAAGGCAGCTCCACCAAGAAAGCTGGGTGGGCAATGGATCTGACTCACTGCCAAAGTGGTAGGTAGTGAGCTTCTATGGAGGGAGAAGGAATATGCAGATGCCAAGTGAGTAGAGGCTCCAAGGAAGGACTTTTCACTACATTTGCCAGTGAGCCACCGGTTGCTGGTTACTTTTTTTTTTGAGCACGATGCTGTTTGGAGGTCTTGGGGGATGACCCAAGTGATAGCACGGTTCCAGCTCTGCCCTTGCCTTCCTAAATGGACCCTAGAGAATATGGGCCATTCTCGTGTGAAGGCATCAAGCTTCTTTGGGGCCTTCTGTTATCCTGGACATGCCTAGGAAGAGTTTGCTTCCTCCTGAAGAAGTCAGTGGCATGGGAAAAACAGGCGGCCCCATCAGCTAGTGCTCTAAATGACGTTGCCTTAACATCACTCCTTGAGCCCTTGGAGGACTGATGATAGCCTGTCCCATGGTTCAGCCCCAGGGATGTTGGTGTTCCTCTCCCTGCAACTCCTGAGAGCGCTGTGAAAACCACACTGGTCATGGTACAAATATTCTCAGTATTCAAAGAAGCAGAAATATTTTCTGCCTCTTTATGCCAAAAACAACAAGGGTGGTTGAGGGCTATTTTCTACTGCTACCTCCTTGCTCGAGCGTGAGGCTGTGGTTCCTAAATAGGGTCTTATTGTACTCTTACTGAGGTCCATATCGCTTGCCTTTCTCTCTTCTCTATCTGCCAGCAAGCAGGACTCAAATACAGCAGTGATTTGGGGGAAAACCAATGTGTTTGTCCATCTGGCATGTGTCAGGACAAGTATGTTCTTCTGAGCGAGGCTGACGAAGGTGAGGATGACAAGGGGCCATTTGTTCTGCCTTGGTAGATCTACCCAGGTGCTTTAGATGCTGAATGGAGGCAGGGAAATCTCTTAGGCTCTTCGCGCAGAAGATTGCACTGGTTGTACGATCCATGCCAAGAGGGGGCTACTTGTCAGCCCCTTTCTTCCCCAAAAGAGCGTCCCACCTCCCCGTTTGCCTGTCAACAGTTGGGTTAGATGGATTCAGGACAGGTTGCATCTGGTGGAACCAGTACGGATTTTCTGGTCGCCAGGCAGCGCGCGCGTAACGCAGAGCTCTTTACAAACTCAGCGCAAGGCAAGAGCGGAGATGGATGAGACTCTGGGAGAATGTTGTAAGGTTCAGATAAAATCTGCCGTTCTCAGGGCAGGGTCTCTGTGGGGTGGTGTCGAGGGTAAATGGAGTTTACCCACTTGGAACGGGAGTGACACGCTGTTTATCCATTTCTCATCTACACCAGGCAATGGAAATAATTTCTTTTAATATCCCATCTTGACGTCGGGAGGGAGGGGGGAGTCACCCCACTGGGGGGGGGGGAAACAGGAGCAGGTGCATGGGGGTCACAGGAACACTACCATTCCCATGGCATCGGAGGGGGCTCTGGGCTTACTGGGAAGGCGGTGGGGGGAGGCTTTTCACTCAAAATTTATACAGGGGTGCAGTGCTGAGGAAAGGTCTGAAACCCCCTGAGTTATGTTGTGCGCTGTGCAGAGAGAGCACCCTCACTTGTGTTCTCTCTCCGCTGGCATCTTCTCTCGTAATCATTCATCCTCTCTATAAACAGATTTCCCAGTAATGGTTTTCATTTTCTTTGAAGTGTCCCATTCATTCTGCTGCTCTGCCCATTCATGTGCTGGGGGTTCCTTGAAAGGAAGACAGACACAAACATCCAAAGTGCTTGAAATATGCTAGCAGGGGGAGGGGGTGGGCAGAGGCATTTCTTTTAAAATATATCTATTTGAGGAGACTTTCATCCTTTTTGCCTTTTTTTTTTTTTTAACCTAAATAATTCTCTCGGGTTTTTTTGATTTTTTTTTTTTTGGGTTGTTTTCCCTTTTTAGGGATCCCAATGCACCTTGGTTTTTAAATTCCACCCCCCGCAATCTGTTCCTGCTGCTTTAAACTATTAATAAATTGAAAGCATGTTCTGGAGGCCGATTTAATCCAGCCCCAAAGTTAAGCAGGTGCTGAAGTGGTTTGCTGATGGGGTGCATTTCTGAATTGGGGCCTTCCAGGCTAAGACACGACTGTCATCAGGGCTCGGTGGCTGGGCTCGTGCGAATAGAAAGGAATATTTGGCCCTGAAAATCAGGAGATGTATCTAGTCCCTGCAAGGGCAGGGAATTATATGGAAGGGCTGCTTTTCTTTTTTAGGGCAGGCATAAACCCAAAAGGATGGCTGGTTACGGCATGCCATGCCCTGGAACCCTTCACCTGCGTCAGGATCCCTTTCCGCGGCAGCAAAAGCCCAGATTTAAGATTGAATCAGTGCAAATGCTACTTTATTTTGTCCCGACGTCCTTTGTCACATTTCTGTGGTGTCTGACCCTCCCGGTGCTTCCTCACAGGACCAGCCTTCAGCAGTCCTCTGGTTGAAGAGGGGACCTTGTTCTAACTGTGGGGAACGGTGTTAAGTAAACCTATTCAACTTCAGCGATGGCTTGCAATTGGCTCTAATTACATCCTCACAGACTTATCCCACCGTAAGAGGGGACCTTGTGATTCTTATTAAGACTAGAAGCGCGTAGACGTACCAAAGGAGACTGAGTTTAGGTTTAGAGCAGAGATGAGACCTCAGCCTGGGCAAAACAGCTTCTTCTGCTCTTGGGTAACAGCCCTGTGAGCGTTTGCAAAAGCAAGTGCCCCGAGCGAGTTCTCAACTGCGCTTTTTCTCTTGACACTCGGAATTTCTGCCCACACATTCGAGACTGCGCATGGCATTTGGGACTCTATTTGTGGCCAGCTTGAGGGCTCGGGGTTCTTTTTAATTATTGTTATGTAGTTATGGACTGGGGGCTTTGGTGTATGGGAGCAAGAAAGGGTTTGCTGTTGCTCCACCAGATTTTTGCATTGGGTTGGTTTTTATTAGGACATGTTTGGCTTTGATTTCAGATTTATATGTTGTTCTGTTCTATCAGGCTCCAATAGGCTTTTTGAATCCAGGCCCCCATATAAATGGAGAATTATGATTCTAACATCATGCCTAGTAGCAATAATAATAAAGAGCTGGAGGTTCATACCCGTATGAGCTGCGAGCCCAAATTCTCTTCCAAGGAACCGAACCTCTGCGTGGCTGCAGACCAAGGAGGACACTCCATTCCAGGGGGTGGAAGGTCTGTGCCCGCTCGACTAACAGGGGTGGGGTCTGGACCAGATTTGGGTGAGGAACAGAATTGGGGGAAGGAGGGAGGAACAAGCCAGCCCCTAGCATACCACAAATGTGTTTTATATTGTAATATCAAACATTGGCTTATTCTGTGTTTTCTGTTAAAACAAGTCATAAAAGAACTACTTAAAGGGGACTCCATTCCTATATTTTATATATACCCACAGAGAACATGTGGAGCGCAGATAATGGTGACCAACCTTCCCCCGCCGCTTCGCTCCTTCTCCCCCCACCGCCCCATTCATCTCCGCGATCTAATAAGAAAAAGAACAGAGCTGGTGTTAACACAGGAGGGGTTGTTAATCTATTCGGAAACGGATTTTCGGGTCCAGGCATGCTCCTTTTCTTTTTTTTCTTCTTTCTTTTATTCGGCTGAGAGTGGAAAGAAGGANTTTTTTTTCTTCTTGCTTTTATTCGGCTGAGAGTGGAAAGAAGGAAGGGGATGTTCATCTCTTGCTTCTCGGGGCCGGAGCCTGGGCCAGGCGGTGGCCGGGGAGGAGGCGGCCCTGGGGGGGCAAGCGGGGCTCGCTCCCCTCGGTGGAGCCGGTGGAGGTGCTCTCGGAGGAGGGCGGGAGGGGTGTTTAGCTTGGGGTGGGATGTAATTGATAGCAGGGAAGAGCTGTCACAATAGCAGGATAGGAAACCGGCTATCCGGGACAGAGCCAGCTTTTAAAAGCCCCTAATCTGCCAGTCTATGTATTAAAGGGCTGATTT
>VXAK01011902.1:0-12424 GCA_013399435.1 Arenaria interpres | reverse complement strand
GTAAGACCTTTGTGATCTCTCAGAGGTGCTGGCCTATTAAGAGCCTAGTCAAACTCAAGAATGCCTTTTATTTTATAATGACTACCTAGAAAATGCAGTCTGCCTTTAGCACAGAACTGTTTATAAGTTCTTTGCATACAGGAAAAGCATTATTTCAGTTATTCATGCAAACACAAATCCAGGAATGTCTACCTAGATGAAACTTTTTCCAAATTAATGACCAAAACCATTCAAAACCACTATTTTTTTCTGAATTTCTTTGTTGATATTAACCACTTCGATTTACCAGCAGCCTTCCTCATCAATGTGAATGAAGTTAAATAAGTTAAGTTCACAATTTTTAGCTTTTACTTACTTTAAAAAACCATAAACAATAAACTGTCTGTTGTTCAGTTTTCTTTGTTAGTACTTTTTTATCTATTCAATTTTGGAAATATAAATTATGTATATTTTTAGTACACAGGAGTTTGACTTCTTCACATAATTAAAAGCATAACTGTTCTGAATTTACTTGCATAAAACATTTTCTACAATGACATGCAGGTATGATTATTAATATTAATTTTTGTAAAGACTCTCCAGTTTCTATGGTAAATGTCAGACTACCTCTGATAATTCTCCATTTTTTCTCTTCTCTCTTATCTGTTCCTTCTTTCTCAAACATCACTCTCATCAAAATAAAGCCTGGACGTGGAAATCACCTATATTGAATTTGTTAATCTTATTAAAGCCATTATGTTGTAAATAATTTTATGAAAGATAACACTGGCTAAGTCTTTTTTTGGCAGTCTGTCAAATTGTTCAACAGAGGACCATCTATCAACTGTGGAACAACTTAGGCAGAAAACCACTAAAATAAATTTGAGAACAGTGGGAATAGATATTAAAGACTGAGTAATACACTGCAAATATCTAATGGTAATGGAAAAGTTTTGAAAGGAATTTTTTTTTCTGTTCACAAGTACTGATAAAATCTTTTAACTGTCTATGATCTGATTAGCAAATTGATTTTAAAATGTCTTTCATTTTCTTGTTTTGATTTTTCCGCTATTAATTTGCCAACATTTATCAACTGCATGATGTGGAAAGGTTAAAAATAGCTGTGAGCTGGGGTTGTGTAATTATACTATATCTTTATGTATACATAAATTTACACATGCAGACATATGTAAACCTCTTTCCCTATCAGAAATGGCAGATTTAATAGTTTAATTTAGTTAACTTTTGAGAAAAATGCCATTTTCTTCATTTCTACAATTTCTCATCCAAAAATACTTATTGAGAAACTTACACTGATTTCTAACCCTAATGATATGTAAGAGCATATTTTTCATAGGTCAGTAAGCTTCTTTTATAAAAACCATCTATGCGGTACCAAGCACATTTTGATACAATATAAATGACAGAACAATGTTTTCTTTGCTAATGTCATATTAGTCATTTTAGTCTTCTGCAAGTTAATCATTTAGTGCTAATGCAGTACTTCCCTCTCCCTACCAGCTGTGATCTTAAGGTCTTTTTACTGTGTATCATCCCTCCCACACATTGTTGCTAGAGTTAATTTTTCATGTAATTTTTTTTCTACCCTGTAATTGTCAGGAAACTTAGTATTAGGTGCTGGTTTATTAAGAATTCATTTACTGACCTAGAGGAATCAACTACTATATCATTCAACATTCAGAAAACAAGTGTGCTGTGAAGAAATACTACAGTGGAACTGAAGTTCCCCTACAAAAAAAAGTACCCTTTACCCTGAAGAGAACAAACATTACATATAAGGGGTTTATATGAATTATATGAGTAAAATATTAATAAGACATATTACTCTATATGAGCAAGAAATTTATAAGATTTATATGGAAATAAAAGCTACATTTAAGTAATCACAAGTATTTATCTGAACTGTGCTTTTTGGCCTTTCTACTACGTGGGTAGGAATATTTTTACATGTGTGAAAATTTGTTTGTCTTGATTGTAGGCAGAAATGTACATATTTAATAGCTGCTGCTTCTTCTTATGCATAAGTCCAGTTACTTTGTCTTTGGCCAGTCAGTCAGACAGTCTGAATTTCTCTATAAACTCAATTATTGTATTAGTCAGGAAAGTTCTGTCCTATTCAGTCTGATTCTTCCAATACTGGAAGCTCTCCTCTCAGTAAGCTAGTTTCTTATTTCCAAGCAACCTGTATTTTCACTTCCTAAGAAAACTCTGCCCCTAGTATGATTCAACTTTCCTACCATAACATAATTTTCAATATATTCAATGGACTATTGAATATGATTGTGTATATATAGCATTCATATATAAATATAACATATTCAATGTCAGCATCTGGCAGAATTCTTTGTTGCCTTTCTTTCTTTTCTATTCCCTTTCTCTTTCTTGATTCTCCACTGAAAAGTTAGTGATTAGCATAAAAACAATTATCTGTTTTGCAAAAGAATAAAACAAAAGCTATCAGTAAGGTACAACGCTTCTTTTAATTTTAAAATTATACTATCAAAAAAGAAATCTTCAAAAAATGTGATAAGTGTAAATCAACAAATGATTAATCAGTTCCTTCTCTTAAAAGAAGAAAAAAATACCGAAACTTTTAGTAAAGGACATGTTCCCCATAGCAGCCTGGGCTACAGTGATCATGCACTGGTGGAGTTCACAGTCCTGAGGGATATGGGTCAGGTGAAGGGTGAAGTCAGGACCATGAATTTTAGGAAAGCAAAATTCCAGCTCTTCAAGGAGTTAGTCAATAAGACCCTCTGGGAAACTGCCCTCAGGGACAAGGGAGCAGAACAGAGCTGGGAGATCTTACAGGACACAGAACACAAGAGCTCTCAATTTCCAGATATAAGAAATCAGAAAAGGAGGGCAAGAGACTGTCATGGCTGATTTGAGACCTGCTGGTCAAACTCAAGGGTAGAAAAGAGATACAGAGGGAGTGGAAGCAAAGACAGGTATCCTGGGAAAAGTATGGGGATGATGCCCAATTTTGTAGGGATGGGGTCACGAAGGCCAAGGCGTGGCTGGAGCTGAACTTGGCAAGGCACACAAAAATAACAAGAAGGGCTTCTACATGTATGTCAGCCAGAAAAGGACAGTCAAAGAAAGTGTGCTCCCCTGACGAACAAAACTGACAACTTGGTAATTGGTAATATCCATCACAATGAATGTTGTCTATCTGGGCTTCTGTGAGGCCTTTGACACGGTTCCCCACAACATCCTTCTCTCTAAATTGGAGACATATGGATTATATGTGTGAACAGTTTGGTGGATGAGAAATTGTTTGGATGGTCACATCCAGAGGGTAGTGGTCAATGGCTCAATGTTCAGATGCAGATCAGTGACACGTGGTGTCCCTCAGGGGTCTGTACTTGCACCAGTACTGTTTAAGATCTTAATCAGTGACATAGATAGTGGGATTAAGTGCACCCTCAGCAAGTTTGCAAACACCACATGTGGTTGACAGGCCTGAGGGATGGGATGCCATCCAACAGGACCTGGACAAGCTTGAGAAGTGGGCCCATGTGCAAACCTCATGAGGTTCGACAAGGCCAAGTGCAGAGTCCTGCACCTGGGTTGGGAAAATCCTTGGTATCCATACAGGCTGGGGGATGAAGGTATTGAGAGCAGCTCATAATAGTAATAATACTACTAATGATTATTTTTCCCATTTATTCCCATGTACTGTATATTTGCTATACGTATGTTTAGGCAAATAAAACAATTTAGGCAAATCCGACACAGGCGGGTAAAGAAACAATCAATCTATGAAGCAAATTCTTATGCATTTAAGAATGTTATGTATGTGTTTACAGTTACGCATTTTTTCACAAAGATACAAAATATATTGTTTTATTACTACCTTGCACTAAACATCAAAGGTAAAGAGCATTTTTTTAGAACCACAGAATCTCTTGACATCAGTAGATTTAGTTCAATAAAGTTTTAGAAATAGAAGGGAGGTGAGGAAGATTAAAGCATTTGAATGAATCAGTGAAAAAAGATGCTTCAAATTGAGGAAAGCTTTTATTAGATTAACTCCTCTGATAGGAAAAGAAGAGCAGACAAATCTTCATGCACATCAAGCCCTCGCTCTACATAGTGTGAACAAAATACTTTGCTAGAGCACTTACCTGATAGGAGCACATTCTTCATTTGAGTATTTCTTGTATAAGCCATAGATAAATTTAGAAGTATTTTCCACACCACTTTTGGTAGGATCGCTTTTCTATAGGTTGTGATTTGTCTTTGATTCCCTTCAATTCTCATCATATTTTTCTCACATCTTTTTTACTTCTCCATATCACATTTTAAAGATCAATTATTTTGGCTAAATTTTTTACTATTGCTTAAGATTACAAATTTTTCTTATTTTTTTTTTCAAAGTTAGTTTTGAGCTGCTTTCTGCTGTCCATGGCTTCTGTTGTGCTGAATTCTTTGTGTTATTACATTGTGAAACAAACAGGGAAAATGATTGATTTAGGCTGAGAACAGAAATGTGGAGCTGTACTTCAAGTAGATCTTCTCTAGGTAGGAAGAAACAACAAGGCTTGTTCTTTGGAAATAAATTAAAAATACTTTTTCTGGTCAATGGTTGTTTAGTTTTAGGTAGGTTGTTTAGTTACGTTGTTTTTTAGGTAGGTTGTTTAGTTTTAGGAAAAAGTAGAGGCTGGACATCATTCTACAGGATGTTTAAGAACACCAAAGTAAGAGGAATAAATTCAGATTTAGAGATTCTGTGCTTTTCCAGTTCTTATGCTTCCTCTCTGAGATGAATAAACTGTCAGAGGATGCAAAGGAGCTAAGATAGCCCCTAAATCCCAGGAATTAACAGCTCTCAGAAAGAAAAATAATTAAATAAATGAACTAAGAACATGAGGATAGTGAAAAAGGATTGACTTGGTCAAAAATAGATCATTATGCTCATGAGGATAGGTTGGACAGATGAGTAGCACAACTTCGCAGCAAGAAATGAAGAGAGAGAACTCTAACCGATATTAGTAACAAAAATATTAAAGATAAGAGTGAATGACTATTTTTTATGACAAGGATGGGATTAGAAGGAAATTACACACATCTACAGTTTATACCTTCTGGCACGTATATAAATCAGATACTCTAAGGGGTTGTACAGAACGAGTGGAAAGTTACTCCAGTTCTTGGTTGTACAGAATGAGTGGAAATTTACTCCAGTTCTTGGTGATCTGAGAGAAAGTGTTAAGTGCTTTGTCCCCATGTTTTGAGCTGCCTTCAGAAATGTTTTAAGATCTCAGTGAACTTTATCAGCATTTAAAGAAAAGGGAGAACTTTATTCTGTTTTCTACATAGAATTTTCACTTGGGGCATGAAAATCAATACTGCCTAGTTTGATTAGATTCGGAGTTTAATTAACCTTTTGACTTGAAAGTTACTAGATTTAGAATGAATCCTCATCACACTTTATATATATTTCTAGGATTAGTATTTTTATTGCTGTAATGTAGGAATACCTAAAATTGCACTACATTTGCCTTGCAATATGAGGCAGTCTCCTAAAAAGGAAAAAAAAAAAGGACTCCTGTATGAAAGAATTTGCAAATTTAATAAAAAGAATGTACTTCCAGCAGTTGTTAGAGTGATATAATGTGCATAAACTGTGCAAGAAAGTGTGATTATGCCTCTTTTTTTTTTTCCTTATTAAGATGTATGGCTTTTTTTGTAAACAAATGTAAAGCAAGAAGGGGACTGTTGCACATCTTTTAATCCTTCCATAAAGGATCACTCATATAACTGATGAAGTGTGTTATATATACAAAAAAATATATATGCACTTTCTTAATGGTTATACATGTCCATGAAATTATCAAAGTATTGATGCAACCAGTGTAATGATAATTATCACAAGGAAAGCTCCTCAGTTCATGTGTTTTAAACCAAATCAGGATCAAACCCTTTTATTTATTTATTAATGACACATAATTAACAGGCAATCAGTGCACTTCAGGATCAATATCAGCAATGCAACATATAAAACTCCATATTATAAACTCATAAAATGCTAAGAAATACCCCCCTATAACCAGTTCCAAAATGCAGTAATCTCACACCCATGCACACGCGTACACAGAATTATATGCACACACTCTCACAGGCAATGTAGGCTACAACCACACATGTCCACTTTCCTGGGTTTATGGATTCTCTCACTTGCACACATCTGCTGTAGAGATGTGGGTGCTCCAGCTTTATGTGCACCCGTGCTGCACCCCAACTACATTCACTACATTCACCCTCAGATGCCAGGATTCAAGCTTGTCACACCATCTGATGGCTCTGGCTGGCCAAGGCAGAGGTCCTGATACAGCTGGGAGATTTCTACCAGTGCTTAAACAGAATTTGATTACTGCTGTTTGCACTTCTAGGTCTCTCCCTCACAAATTTTACAACTTAAAATTTTGCAAATTGTCATTCCTCTTTTATACTTCTTTTCCAGCTGAGTTCCTCTTAATTTCTAGAGTCTCATTGTAATTCCCAAGTTACTGTTTAAGATGTCTGATAGTCATCCTCATCTCTAAACTCATCATTTTGGGCAAAGGCTCTCTCAGGCAGTTTAAGATGTCCCTATCACAGTCACTGTTCACATACCTGGCTTAAGAATTGTTATTAACCAAGCTAAGGGTGGGCGGTGCAAGTATCCCACAATAGTGACTAACATTAAATGTACGAAATTGCTTCAATCTACCTCGCAGAGAAAAGAGACTGAAACTTGAAAGATTCATCTATTTTCAAAGTCAACTAGAGATTTATTTTAACTCATAACATTCAATCAACTAATCCAAGAAATGTGAAAAAAATGCCATGTATTTTGAACTTATTATTGAAGATCGGCTGCTGGAAATCAGTCTCAAACAATCAGATTTTTCTGAAGCACTAAACTGAGTTGAAAGGGAAGGAATGACAAGGAGGTCCACATAGCTTCTTCCCATGCCAGTCTGTCAGACAAGACAAACTTATCACCACTTCCAAATTTTCTGAGGACTTCTTTAGCCTTCATGTTAGTCTTCAGCCATGTTATAGTAACAGCCAACTTGAATAAACTTCATGTGGTTTATCGTAAATCCTGTCTTCGTAATTCAAGTGTTCGTACTGCTTGAGAATGAATAAAAGAAAAATGATCAACAGTTTTTGTTTGTTCATTGATTTTACTGAAAATAATGAAAGTCTCTCAACCCTGTAGAAAATTATGAGTGTAGAGATGTTCAAGACAAATCATCAGGCGCACAGATAAAGCATTTTTTTCTGCCTGATATGCACCACTACCAGCAATAATTTAGGACAGCCCAGAGGTCACACTCAAGAATCTGTAAGTAGCTAAATAAGAACTATTAATCACATAGGAGTATATTTGTTGACTAATGGCTTTTTCATTTTTTCTCCTTATATCTGGTTTTAAGTACCCTTCACTCATTGAAATAAATTGTGAGAATATACTAATAAATTATATGGCATGTACAATTGCAGTGTGACTATAATTACAGATGTCTATCTTCAAAAAAGGGGGTGGTATTGGGAGTAGAATGGGGACTAGCAACCGGATACAGAGCCTTTATTAATGCTTACATACAGTAGTAGCTAGATCTATGTTACAGTGAAGTAACAGTAACAATGGAAGCATGTTTCATTTACAGAGTTTATAATCTAAAACCAAGATACCAAAGTAAATAGAATAAGTTAATAGATAGGAATAGAAAATACTGAAGAAAATATACAAGACTACTTCAGGTAGTGGGTGTGGCAGAGACATCTGAAATAAACCTGAAATTAAATACATAGAAAACAGATTCATTTTTTTCCCCCAAATGTTTGTGAAAATATCTCTTAAAACATGAAGATGGCAGAATGCATTTGGTAGAAGAAAAACTTGTATTTCAAAAATTCTACATATCTTAGCATTCTAAATATAGAATTTTAGAGTTATGTCCTCAAAACAATATCTGATATACCTTTTAGATAAAAGTCTGTTTCTTAGTCTTCCAGAATTCAGGCCAACAAAGGTTAAGTTAACAGTAAATTACAGTTCCATAAACTGTGACCTTATGTTGAGATTTCTGTGAAAAGTTCTGTGATCATGGCACTGTTCATTTACAACTCTACAAATCTCATTGCAATTGTCAGTTTATATAATGAAAGTTCGGCCGATATATTAGAGACTAGATTGCAGTGCTTACAGCAATACTGACACTACAAGCTTATTTCTTTTCTATCTGTCTTGGTGTAATTTTAACTTGTGGTAACTAATTAGTGGTATAATGTTCTGATAAAAAAAGCATGAGATGCTTTCCTTCAAGCAAGTTTAAGCAAATTAAAGCAACTGATATGGCTGTATTATATATATGCACAGATTTGGCAGCAACTACAAAATTCTGAACAAATTTTCATTATACAGTCCAGTAACTTTTAGTCACCTCCTTCAGGATAGTTTCTAAAATCAGATTGGTCTGGAAGTACAGTAGCATATTCTAAGTGCTGTTGCCTGTAACACTTTATCATCCTGGCTGCAGACAATAAAGGATGATCCAATATACTGCAACTGACACAAGGAGTTTTCTGGTTGACAGCTAGTCCAAATGTCAGTTGAAATGATGCACTTTCACTTGTATTGCAAACTGTAATGCAGCTTCAGTTTCACACACACAATGTGGTTTAGATTTGTGGCTTGCTAATGTTTGAAAAATATGCTTACAATAGTACAGTATGATGTATTGTGGTTTCAGATGCTACGTAACCTTAGTTGCCCCTACATGTTCTTCTATCATGTATGGCAATAAATCAAAAGGCAGTGTCCCTGTAAGCTTCTTCTCTTTCTCAAAATAACTGTATTCTTGCTCTTATATCCTCCATGGCCTCTCATCCTACTCTACTTTTCCCTCTTATTTTCCTCTATCTGATACTACACTGCAGTCACTTGAAACTTTTTTCTCTTCTGTTCTTCTGAAGCAGAGAACAAATTTTACTAGATGTTTGAGGCATAGCAACTATTTAACACACTAATGTAAATTAGTCCTCTCAAGCTTTGTGTTTTACGCAAGACACTTAGCTTTTTATCCTATCAAATTTTACTCAATTTGAAGTGTAGAGTTGAACCTTATAAAAATGCACTTTGAGAGCTGTTTCAGTATATGAACACATTCTACCACACACTCCCAGGAAATTAAGCCTGCATTTTGACTACTTTTTTGGGACTGTATGTTTGTTATGTCTTAAGATGTCTGTACATTATCAACTGATGTGCTCGTTCTGATGGGGTAGTTTATAGCCCACAAGGATCAGTGTGTTTGCAAGACATAGGCAGGGTTGAAATAGCAGGGCCTTGCAGATCAGAACACAGACATAAACTTCTCATATGCTCAATGTTTTCCAAATCAGTCACAGATTGATGTATTGCTCTTCCAGTTAGCTAGAAATGTGTGCATTTTCACATTTTTTAAAGATGAAGTCTTCCTTTTATCTTGATCAGTTGAGGAATATCCAGTATGTGTTCACTGAGTTAGATCAAGGTTTCTGTTGAGGCCTATTCGGCCTCCTAAAGTCTCCTCTTTTTCTTCACAATCATACCCATGAAGCCCTCACAGGGAAAAAGTGGAAAGGAGTTAGCTTTCCAGTTCAAGTTGTATTATTTGTATGTACACTCTGAGCTGCTGATAATATGATGTCAAAGCAGCCAGAAGCTTAAGGTTGAGTGGGTGTAAAGGAAATAAATCATAAACAGTTTAAGCTTCATACTGGAACTGACTCAATGTCATTAATCATTCAGTTGAAAGACATTAACAAACATTCAAGAACCAAATGAATAACCAATGTCAAGCACTGTGTGTGTGCCAGACTCTCTGGTATCTATCCTGCAACAGAACAAAAATTCTGGGGCACAACTACTAGTAGAATCTGATGTTTATACAGTAGTTGAAAAGTTTAATTTAGTGTGCTTAACATTATATTTATGTATTTGTTTTTTTGTAGAACAAAATACTGGTTAGATGCAGACAAGTGCAAGTTTGACAAGGGAATTGTTTGAAAGGGGGAATGCAGTCACTCCAGACCTGCCCATCATTCCAGCGCAATATAAAGCATAGTTCAAGGAGAACGAGGCATAAAGAGAAAAAAATAAAATGGTCATAGAAGCCTTCTTATAGTCTGTAAGACTAAAAAAATACAAAGATCTATTAATTCTGAAGACATTCTTACGAAGGTTATTACAGAGGACCGCTAAAGATAAAACCATTGAAGGGAACATTGGAAAAAACCCATAGTTTAGCTCTCCATTAGCTACGATCTGGGACATAAAATCTGTTTCATGCAGGTTGAGTGTTCACTTTTTTTGATCTACCATGTATGCTGTCATACTGAATTATCTAGCATAATACTTCCTGTGAAAGATGGAGAGTTTACTGTGCCACAGTGGTGGTATACAATCAAATTAAAGAGTGACAAGTAGTTCTCTGTATCAAAGGGTAAACTGATATCTTGTGGACCAGGACTGAATACAATAATGACTATGCATATGTGGAAAGTCTAAATCATGTACAGGACAAGCTGTATGAAGGTATTACAGAATCAAGACTGTAAAGAGACTAAAGAGACAGTTGAGTGAAGCCAGAATCATAATCAGGGCTTAGAAAGTGTCTCATATATAGATTATATATATATATGCATGCAATAAGAGGACCAACTCATCACAAAAAGAGGGAAACTACAAGATGGATACAAGGACATCAATAATAGTAATAAAGCAAATAACTAGTAAAAGATGAAGAGGTGAACAAGCTATCAAAGAATCAACCAGTTCTTTAAAGAATGTATGGCCTAACACATGGTAATGATGGCAAAAGTTATACATTGTATGTGAACTATATACTAATAAACTCTGCTTCTCATTGCTTGGCAACGATTACATAAAAGAGAAAATAACAAGAACATGCTAACAAAAACATGATAGGAGAAACACAGAAAACGTTTGGAGGAGGTACCAAAGTTACTCTAAGTACAAAACTCAAAATAGAAGCATCCAGGTTTACGTACTGAGTATTTAAGGCCTTCACTGCCTTTCCTGGTAAAAGGAGATGTAATTATAAGACATAAAGGTATAGCGTTGAACACAGTTTGCTGACTCACAACTTTCCATCTGTTTTGCAGCCTCCCTGTTACCCTGAAGAACTCTCTCCCTGGAATCACTTTTTCTTCCTACCATTTCTTTCTGTACACTTTCTTTTTTCCTTTCTTTCAAAGCAAAGAACTGTGATAAATATCCCTGTGCTGGTAATTCCAGTCAGAGAAAATTCTCTTACTTTCTTACTCTAACCTTGAACTGATGGTTTTTGAAGATGACAGTTTCCTCTTTCAAAATATGACAACTCTATAAAGCAACCCATTGGCCCCTCTACTTAGCCTGAATGAGGACAGCTGACCTATTCATCAGACTGTTAGTAGTGTTGTCAAGTACTACCTTTCTTTTTCTTCTTGTCTTCTGCAATTGTAATTTTTTCAGCACACAGACAGAGTAGAACCCTGTACCAATCTCAGTCAATGACAAAACTTACACGGACTCCCTTCAGGTCAGGATCTTCCTCTAGATAGGTGTAACACAACATGAGGGCTGACATGATAATAAATGCCAACCTAATTGTCATATTTTAGTCCTGTGGATTTACATAAAAATGAGATGATACTTGAAATGTTGCAAGCATTCTTTTATAGCTGTAAGGTTTCTAACACACTTTGTTCAAAGAGTGTTCAATGACGATTGTGATTAGACTTCTGAGCATAGAATGTTCATAGGTGTAATCCTTATAATAGCTTTGTTTCTTGAGGATCCTGAACTTTATTTAAGCTGACATTCTGTCTCTAGGTCAGCCTCAAACATTAGCAGTTTGACATGCACTAATCTGACCCTGCAATTTGAACTCTTTAGCAATATTACTCCATCAATGCCGTATACTGTTCTGATTTAAGGTCAAAAGCATTTCTCCAGTGACTTTCCCCTTTCCTCTAAGCCAGGGATACATGTCTTTTCTGGATGATCAGGGGTACTCTTTATTTGCTCAATATGCTGAGCTATGGAGAAAAATTGCTTTGACAAGGAGAAGGCATCCCTGGCAGCAAAAAACACTGACCTGCCAGTTAGGACTCAGAACAAGGAGTGTTAGATCTGGTAGTATTAGACACTCCAAAGGAAAAGTAGTTTGGGAACTTTTATAGTCGTACAGGTATGGGTTTTACGCCTTGAACAGAACAGTCTTTAAATTAGGATATGGGCATTGCAGTCACTGGACTAACCGCACCTTGGGTAGCCACAATTGTTACTAGCCAAGTTTCCTTGTTCCTCTCTTAGAGTCCAACATCAAATTTTAATCACAGATACTGTCAGTTAAGCTATTTATAGAATCATAGAATC
>VXAK01011897.1:2350-29820 GCA_013399435.1 Arenaria interpres | reverse complement strand
ATATTGGAATGCACTTTATGACTCTACTACACTTAAGATATGCTTCCCCATGAATGTTTAAATAGAGATGTTCCTAAAGCTTACTGAGTATTTAGCAAAACTCAGGAAATGCAATAAGATATACAATCCTAGAAATAATTCAGATTACAGAATTTGTATTTTCCATTTTTAGATTCCATTATCTACATCTGTAAAATCTAGATGTATTTCAACTACTTGGAAGTCAAAAACACGTATTCAGGCTTGGTGGTTTTTATTTATTTGACATATACTGATGGATGAGAATGCAGAAGGTGGTATCTATCAGTTACCCACACAGGATAAGTATAAATATTTCTCAGCTCAGCTAAAAAAAGTGAAAAAAAAAATTGGGAATTAAAACACCCAAAAATCCCAACCCTGAATTCGGAGGATAAATCCCATAACGTCCATGTAATTTTGTATGAATCAACAGCACAGATTCTAAATATTAAGCTGAGTTTTGCAAGCTGTAATCCTTGTGTGCTTCCCGAATTGTCACTGCTTTGTCTTCACATCACTAATACTTTTTTAGCTCATGAGCTGATCAATGTTTTAATCCTTTTCTTTTAAAAAGATTTTTAAAGAAATGTGCTAAGAATGCATTAAGAGATTCTCATTTTCTGCACGAAAAAGTATAAATGCAGTGTTAAAAAAAAAAAAGCCACACTGAAATATATATTGCACTCTTGTATAAGGCATATTAAATTTGTCTATTAATATATGTAAGCTCCTTTTAAGTATTTTATGTATATGTGTATCTAATTAAACACAGGTATGCATGAATTGATATGTAATATAGGCATGAACATAAAATATAAAAATTTACTATATTCAAAGTAGTCACTAAGATTCATTCTAGCAGTTCTGTCCCTGGGAAAACAGAAACGAATATGGTCCCCATAACTGCCCATGATACATATAATAGGAGCTGGAACTCAGCTAAGGGAATTTTGAAATTCAGTCTCCTGGTTCTTATCCCAAACATTTAGTACATATGGGTCTAGGCGATAGGCTTTTTTATATTCATGTAGGTTTTTCGATAAACAACAAAGCTAAAGTAATTCAATGGTAAATTAGTCCTTGTAAAGCCATATAGAAAGATGTTCAACAAGTAGTTTCATGTCACTTTTCTCGATTTATGCTACGGATATGTTTGTATTAAAAGAAAAAAGGATGAATTCTTCAACATTTCTGTATAAAAAAATATGTGCATAAACTAATGTGGGTTTTTTCCTGATTGAACTTTATACACCATGCTCCATTTTGACTGAAACAGTGAAATAACTAGCATGTTGCCTCTCTGAAGCCGAAAGCAATTTCCTTTTCTAATTTTAGTTATGCAAAGCCTATGGGCATCATCAGCATTTAGTAATTAGTTTTATAATTACTGCTGTTTTGCTCACTGTCATTCAATTTTTCTTACAACATGGTCTGGGATTGAAACATCCCACATCCACAGCTGTGTAAATTGCCATCCATTTATAAGACAAAAAAAGTAACATTCAACATACATCATTATTCAGTCAAGAATGTGTTATTGGTACTTAGGTGATGCTTTGAGTGCATAAGCTGCCCGGTAAAATACAAAGAAAAATAGAATTCTAATACTTAGGAAATGCCATATAAGACAGGAAAGTCCAGAAAATCCAAATTAGAAATGAAAGAATTTCCATTAAGTTCTATTTCAGTCTATTATTGACACCAGTATCTGTTCTAAACACGGGGGAAAAAAAGTATGCTCTTTTTGTTTAAAGAAAAATTCAAATTCAGATATGCTCTTATTATAATTTGATCATTATTGCTACTAGAATCTATAGACTGGCAACTAACTACAAATTCACCTAACCTGTCATTGATATAGTGTCAGTACATTTAGGCATGATATTGCAAGACATTCTACATCCTTGACCAGTTAATTTTCTGAATCCTAAAAATACAAATGAGCTTTGGTATGACATTTGTTTAAACCAAATAATTTGTCTTAAAGATACTATACTCCAGCAAAATTAGAGATTGGCTAAAATTCATACATTATTATTTTACAAATGTCATTTTTCAAAATTTATATTTTTTTAAATTTATAGTTTAAAATAATATGTTAATTATGAGTTTTCAAAGACTAGAAATGTAATACTCAGATAAGAATAAAAAATCTGCATTCTTTTTTCTAATTTTTCAGTAAGGAAGAAGTGCTTTATTTTCTAGACCATGTCTGGTTTAAAAAAAATAATAATGATGAGAAGAAAATTCCCATGAAAGGTTCTGCCAGTGTCAGTCAGCTACCATGGATGCCAACCTGCTACAGCAGAGCTGTGCTCTTAGGGAGAACCATCTTCCCTCAGCAGCAGTGAGACTGGAGAGCACCAACGCAAATGCTCAGAATGGGATATCAGCAATGGGACAATCCATATTGGCAATTCTCCCCTTCCTACCAGAAAGCAGAATAATATAGTCCTGTTAATCTTATTCCCTATCCTTTATCAAGCTTAGCTAGGAGAAAACAGCTGCTAGTAAACATAAAGCTGTCGTACACAAAGGGCAAGATTGTGCTCAGCCCGGTGAAGGGGTAGAGGAGATATTCTGGCACAGAGAAAAAATTTAGACAGATTGCTTTCAAGGATTTTGCAGTGGTGCCCTTTATTTTATGTTTTGTGACACAGCTAGAGAGGCTTACATTTTTGTCACAAGTGAATTGAGGAGGAGAAGAAAATACTCCTAAAACTTTTTTGCTACTCTTTTTTTTTTAAATCTTGGTTTACAATACTGTTTAGTGAATTCAGTATGACCCGAGTCAGAAAATTCATTGTTTTCCCAAACAGTAAAATTTTAGATCCTTAAACAAAGCCTGAAAAACAAAAAATGAAGCTTTGCCTGCAGGCATCTACAGAGTATGGGACAAGATTCTCAGAGTCAAGACTCAGGCAATCACAGTAGCAGCTAATTGTTGTTCGTCCAGCCCTTCGTAACTGTTCTTACAGATTAGTTAGTCACCTCCACACCCATCCTCACTAATAAGGTCTACAGCCTGCAAATAGCCTCTGTGGGCCTCTAACCTTATTCCTGCTACAGGAAGGTGCTGGACTCCACTTACACAGGGTTACCAGCACAAGGCACAGATCATAACGGCTACACACACCCCACTGCAGCCCACCCACCTCCTCTCCTGCCTTGGCTTGACCCTCTGCGGTCCAGCAGTATCACAGTCTCTCTGAAGGCCACAAAATGGCAAGGGCATCTGTCCCCTGGTACACAGGTCTGTCAGGAAATCTCTAGCAAAACCATGAAGCATATCTTTGAAGGACTGATGCCTACACACCACACCAAGTGGCTTGCAATCTTTGCTGAATCTTTTTGTGTTTCTTCTTTTAAGTAGTATTTTGTGCATTGATGCACCATTCAAGCTAGATGAAAAGCATGTCATACACCATGCCTTCCACTTATTTGAATGACATGCTACACAGTATTAAAAAAAAAAGCTACACAATGTCCTCTTCCTGTATTGTTCAGGACAATTATTACTAATTTATAGGAATAGCATTACAGAAAAATATTTTAGACACAATTTGGTGGTGAAAAGTCAGGTGAGGGGGTTGAGCTAACCTTTCTTCACTCCTAACAGTGAGAGCTGCTTTGGGAATTCTGCTCCTGTAAGTCACAGGGCCTGAAAATCCCCTCTTCACTTTGGATGCACCCAGCAAAACATTGCAAAGGAGGAATAGAGGATTCACTATGGGAGAAATGCTGTCTGACGGATGGAGCAGATAACATAAGTTATTAGCTATAACACTGTCTTTTTGCTAGCTTTTGAATACGCTCTGCAATAACACGTGCAAAGTATTGTGAGATCTCCAAATTACAATTCTCATATAAATGTGAAGAAGTAATATTGTATATTCCATAAACCTCTTCATTCATAAAATATTCCTGGCCATATGTCTGTAAACTAATAGCAATCACCAAAATGGCATGAAACATGGCAGAAAAAGTGTGAAAAATAACACATGACATAGATCTGATACATCTTCAGGGAGAAGTTTCAGGGGAAAACACTCCAGCGCTAGCAACATTCAGTGGCTATCAGAAATTTATTTCTTCTCATTTTGTCAGTGCCTATTAATCCCAACTATACTGACAGTCAAAGGTTAAAAAAGGGAATAAATTAACATTATTGTCAATCATTACATACAGAAGAATAATTAACTCAGTATGTTTATTTATCTACTTTTGCTACTTGATTAAATGAATGATTGATGACAGGTTCCTTGTTTTCTTTTCCTCCTTTTTGTCAGTATAAATGATCAGTATGAAACTAAACGGAGGCATTAAATTGAAATAATTGTTAGAAGCATAAAATATACTACAGATGGATTCAGATGATTTCAACTTTCCTGCTACTTGATTATAACTTACTAAGATACATTTACATATACAAAAATATTGTTCATTAATAGCAGAAATAATCTGTAACCTGACTTACTTTCCTCTCAAATATTATGTATTAATGTTTAGGTTTCTCTTTTTAAAAAAGAGTGATTTAAAATTTCTGTAGGGAAGTCATGCAAATGCATAGAGTTATCCAATTTATCCTTAGATAAATACCCAATTTATCACAGGATAACTCAAAACCAACAGTGTGTGTGCAAAGAGGCCAATGCGTTCTTAAATGCTGGCTAGTGTTCCGAGTAACACAACCCTAGTACATAGTTTTGGGGAAGAAATCAGGGCAAATATGGGTATGGCAAATTGAAAAATTGTTATTTGGGTAATGTGAGATGAGGGAAGAAAGTAACAGAGATAGAGAGTCGATTCTCTCCTCAGCCTGCCTGTAAGAGTACACTGATCTCCTCCCAGCAGCCTGCTGCCAGGCAGGACAGCGGGAAGTGATACCATTGCAGATCCAATGGCTTTCTTTTCTTACTCACTTCACAAACAAGAGAAGCAACACCTAAATTTCTGATATCACTTCCTTTAACATAGCATAGAATTCAAATAATCGCCTCAAATTTTTGAGGACAGATGAAATCCTAAGGCTCTGGAAGTGAGGACTGAAGCACAGTTTCCCTGAGCTGACCAAAGACTGCTGGCTGGGCTAGTTAACTGAAAGCAACTGCATTTTTGCAAAGTTAAAGGAATCGACCCAGAAGTCTGAGGAGACAGCTGAGGAGACGCGATTAAAAAGAAAGTAAAATATCTTTCTCCCAAAGCAATTCACAGTGTAAATGGCTGAGAGTTTGAAACTTTTGTCTGTTACTTACAGAATTTATTGTTGAGAATACAAGCTTAAGGAAGTCACTGGCAAAATCTGCAGCTTCACATACACTTGTGAAGAAACTACCTGACTCTGAAGAAGCTTTTTTTTTTTTTTTCCTTAAAAACAAAGCCCGTATCTTTTTGTTACTTGGAAATACTGGAGACAGCTGAAAAATCGTGTAGTTAGTCTAATTTTGAACCAAGGAAAGTCTGGATTCAGGAGGAGTTATTTTCTTCCTATTTCCATACAAATTCTGGCTCCAGTTAATAAGGGGTCTCAGAAAGTGAGTTCCTTTTCCTTGCAGAGCCCTAACTTCTGTTCACCACAGTACTAGGATTGTGATTCTGTACATGGGTGTGTGTTTACTTGGAGGCAAGTCTGGGTGTAAAAGAACTTTTTGTGCATGTTTAGGAAGGATCTCTTGAGCTCATTTAGTTTGGCATTGCTCTGGTTTCTCTTGTTCAGATATGAAATTGATACCTGATACGCCAATGTAAGTTGACTGAGTAAGCCAGGTATCAGACTGGAAGGTAGCATAAGGAACTTTTTGGACAACATTGGACATATTGCACTTGCACCTATCCTGGCCCATTCAATATCTTAACTGTGGAAGCCACTTTCCCCGGGAATCTTATCTTGTGGTGCCTGCTCTCTAAGTTCAGTTTTCTCTACCACAGTCTATTCCTCCTGAAATAATTATGTTGTTGAAACAAACAGAGGGTAACCTTCAGCATTCACAATCATTCCTGAGAATTTAGCTCCTGGCGTTGTTCAATCCTTACCACAAAAAGGAATCCAGAACCAACACAAAGAGAGAGAAATTCACAGGAATTACAAAAGTCAAAAGAAAAAAAAGCCACTCATATTACATCAAAATGCATATCGAATATATGTCACTGGGATAAACCAAAGAATATCACAGTGGAAAAGATATTGCAATTTTTACTTTAGGCTTTTATGACACTGTTAGTGAAATATTGTGTTCAGCTGTGGTTTCTTCCACTGAAAATATGTTAGAAAATTGGATGGGACTCAAGTAAGAGCTACAAGAGTGATTAGACTTCTGAAAGTCGTTCCCTATAGTGAAAGACTAAGAAAGCTCAATTTATTTAGTTACTGAAAAGAAGGTTAAGAGGATCACAATACCTACATGTGGAAGAGATTTCTGACAGTAGGCAGCTCATTAATCTAGTGAAAAAGGCATAACAAGATCCAGTGTTTGGAAGCTGAAGCTGAAATAAGACTACAAATGAGGCACACTTTTTTCACAGTGACAGTAATTAACCATTGGAACAATCTGCCCAGGGATGTAGTTGATTCTTTATCATTTAAATGCTTTACATCAACATTAGATACCTTCCAAAGAGATAAACCTGTATCTCAAACAGATGCAGAAAATAGTGGATGAGGTTCTTTGTCTGGGGTCTGCAAGAAGTCAGACTGGATGCTTATCACAGCTGCTCAACATTGTACCTCAACAAAACAGTTCTGCAAGTGCTCTGCACTTCAAGGACCAATCATTTCATGACCATTGTATCTATCCTTTGTGTGCAGTTCAGTTCAAACTGGACGGAGGCTGTCTCCAAAATTCATCTTCCTGTTTGGCAGGTGAAATAAGAACCCTTTCAGGACAGATATGGGCATCTTCAAAGATCATCCCATGCCATGTTCACTGTCTGGCATCATCACTGCTGGAGACCAAATTACATAAAAACTGCCAGTAAGCACACACTGGAAAGCTGTTTGAGCACTGGCTTTGCCTGATGCTTCTACCCAAGGAACATCTGTTGGGCTGACTCCAAGCTAGTGATGGGTGAGTCAAGATACAGATCTCGTAAAATGTTGGAGCTTTTAGTCTCAAGACTGCCAAATGGCCTCTCAACATAGCTGTCTGTATGAAGAATACAGTTCCTTTATGTTTAATGAGATTGTTCGAGAATCAACAGCCTCCACAAGGCTGTTGAAGAAAACCAGTTACAAAAGCAAAATATATGATGAGGTTAGGTGAGCTGTTAATTTTCCTCTCAGTTCCTTAGTAATATTTGTGAAAGGAAAACTTGTCCTTTAAGTCTTCAGGATAGGATGTTGCAGCAAAAAATAATAGCAGAGCCAAAAAAAAAGAACACAGAGATAGAAACTACAGGGAGCAGGAGAAGAAGAGTAAGCAACAGTGTTTAAGCACAAAATAAGTACAAACAGCCTGACATATAAGGGTAAAAAAAATAGCGTGCTAAAATCTAAAGAAATGACCAAAATACGTCTCTTCAGAAAAAGAAATCTAAACACCCCGTTTCTTCATCTCTGGAAAGGGGCAGAAACAAACATTTAAAATGTAAACAAAAATAAACACTATGCCCTCAGAATGCAGTATGAGGGTGGAAGCCCACAGAAAATAAGACCTGGACTTGCCATAAAATACATTTGCTGCAGGATTCTGTACATTTTTTCAGAATACCTAAGTACTCTAATCTTTTTCTTGTGACACTTAAAAGATTGGCAACAGACTACGAAATCTTTAAAAAGTACTGAATAGACCTTTTCTTTTTATAAGATATACCTAATTAAGACAATACAACACAGAGATTCAATATAAAATGGATTAGCAATATTCCTCCTATTTGATTGCTGCATTACCTACCCTGAGTGTAAATCTTAGTGTTATTCTGAAAACTATCTCCTCACAGACATGGATTCCATTTCTTAATGAAAAGCTCATTAAATACAGTATTCTTGCAAAGGACATGAAGATAGCATTACTGCTTAAGAACTGGACTCTCAGTCCTGGGACATGGGAAGAGGGCTCTATTCCCTGCTCTACCACACACTTCTCATGTGATACTGAACAAGTCACTCTTGGCTGGCTTTGCAAATGTGCTCAGCAGCTGCTTCTTATGATCAGATTACCAAAGTGCTGAAATCTTTTGAAAATCTGGCTATTTATTTTGTTGCTGAATAGGATCAGAGATCTTTTGAAATCTGGCCCCAGTTGGGGTGCTGCGCTCTTTTGAAAAGCTAGCCCTAAATCTGTATATGCCTCAATTTCTCTATTAGCATTATCAGCACTGTTCTGCTTCATCAAGAGGATGAGAAACAGCTGGCATACACAGCAATTCAAATTTGGAAGGGGATATATAAATGTAGAGTTGCTCCGATAGTTGTAGAAATGTTATATATACTTAAAAAAGAAAAAAGAAAAAAACCAACAACAACCAGCTCCTAGTTTTTCCTAAACCTCTGCACAACTGTGTTTTTCCATAAAATCTGAAGTGATATTGACAATATTATTCTGCTTGCTATAGGTAATGTTTGGGAATTGTCTGTATGTATAAAAATGTGAACAAAAGTATTTCTCCCTCTTCCTTTTATGATTATGAATATGCATTTAATGACTTTCCAGATGATGAAATAAGACACAGAATTTTGTACTTGCATGTGGTACCACCCCATGCAAAGCAAAAACAATTTTTATATGATACAAGTAGAATGCAAAGTGACAACAGACACATGCTTGTGCAGATGCACTCAGCTAACTCTGTAAGTAAGAATTATAGGGAGTGACGCGCTCAAGCACTGAAATTCAGGTAAGCATTTTCTAACAGCTCCATTTATGAGGACAATTGTGGAACAACTGGAGTTAAGTAGTTTATTAGGGATTTGCTTTTCTTTCCTTCCTCAGGAACAGAAATCACAGTATGACTAAAACCTTTGAGATTAAAAGCAAAAATATTCACCTTGGCTTAAAAGCTAGCAAATAAACAGAAAATATGTTTCTTAAGGGAGCTCAATATTTTAAGACAACACCTAAGTCCCCCACTGTGTGGAGATTATTATTTTGCTCGCAATCTTGGATAGATATAGTGGCTTACATGTTCTCTAAATTGTAAGCTCTCTATGAAGAGTGTTCTTTAATTACAGACAGCTAATGAAAACAGTTTTTACTGATCTCTCTAATGTCCTGGGAAAGTCTTTACTATGGATTCATTGTATACTACTTTATATCCCTGATTGAAATGGGAGACCACAAGAGCATAGGGATTTGGTGGAAACTCTATTTCCTTCCTCTGGCTTCAAAGAGAACAGTTGCAGAAATTAAGCTCCATTGATATTGTGGTCAAGCTTTGGTCAGACCATGGTTATACTTGCATATTATATAGATATAAAATCACTGCACTTTGGTTTTTAAAATTGCTGGGTCTACCTTCAGGATCTAAATCTCACTCTGGTGACCACAGGTATCTAAAATAACCATCATATAAAAATAAGAATTATTATTAAATCAATATACTTCAAACTTCGTTTCCAGGGTTCTGACTATTATTTACTCCAAATATTGGTACAGTCACTTTGGAAAATACTAGTAAATATATAACTGCAAACATACGAGATGGGAAACATAGATTTACTCTTTCCATTAAAAAAAAATAATTGTGTATTTTCTTTCACTTCAGACAAAATATTTTCATTGAGTCATAACTTTTTACTCATAATATATAGTGATGTAACTCTTGGTAAAATAAATATTATAAAAGCCCATTCATTTACACTTCTTTGTTTCCTCATGTCTGCATACTAATAAGGACACAGCCTCCTCGCTGGGGTTTCTCGTGGTGGTTTTTTTTTTTTTTTAAGGTCTCTGATACATTCATTATCTGTTGATTAATCTATTTCTTCAGGTCTTCATACAGATGTATTTATTATCTCCACAACAAACTCAACAAGGTCTTAAAGAAGCAGTCATTGAACTGGAAATATACAGTAGAAGTTCTGATGACCCAGAAAACCAATAAACTACAATAATAGAAGAAACAAAGGCTAAGCTCTATTGAATTTAGCAGGTCTTTAAGTATGTGCTTATGTTCTTTGCTCAGCTGAAGAGACTAAAGTATGATAGCTATACTGAAACTGTTAAATCCAACCACAAGATCTCATTCCTCATTTTCATTTGCAAAATGGAGCACTACAATATTAAGCTTTACTGAGTCTCTGTCCAAAATTCTCTTCATGCCACTTTTCTTCTGCTCAGAAAAGGACAAATAAAAAGACAAACAAAAGTTCTATCAGATATTGCAATCTGCAGATAGCAACAGCCTTTTTTCATTTTACATATCAAAAACTACAGCAGTGATTACTTTTTGTCTGTTTCTGATTACTAAAAGCAAAAAGCAGAACAAGCGCTTTTGGCACACCGGATTTATTGCACATCTGTAATTGGCTAACCCCATCATGTGCGTTATTTGAAAAAGTTATGTAGACTGCACATATAATTTAAGATATTCATGCTTCTAAAAAAGACCACCTGGAGCTAACCCATGCAACATAAAACATGAATGTAAAAATCATATGGAAACATTTTATTAAGAGCTTTGGAAAAGTGGACTGTTGTGGCACTGAATTTTACACAGAAATTTCTGCTGGATAAAAATGACAGAATGACAAGAAATTAACTTGGTTTTTGTTTGAAAGTTTTCCCTGACTTATTTTACAGTCACTGCCAAGGTTGGAGAGCCAATGCAACTGTCGATACTATTCTCCTCCTGACATATTTACCTCCGCAAGCCTGAAGCCCATGCTCCTGCATCAATACTGTTAATATTCTCAGCCACGAATTATAATGACAACAGTCACCGTCTTCTAGCCGGAATGAGGAGAGTATGTTCTCAACTCTGGAGTGAGTTTTGAATGACACAGAACGTACTGTGCACAGAAAGACGTGCACATTGAAGGAAGAAAGAATGAAGTGAAAAGTTAAAAACTTGTTTGGTTTTCTTTTAAGCATGAATATTCTTCACCAGGTTGTTTTCATTACCAAGACTGCAATGAGAATGCAAACACACAGAGAAAAATGGAGGACTACAAAAAGGAGAGAGTCAACACTGGAAGCTGAGTACAAGAGGAAGACACATATTCAGTGTTGCAGCTAAGGACTCAAAAAACCAAAAAAAAAAAAACCAAAAACCACCCCAAAAAACCCAACAACCACGGCTAAGAAAAATATACCATATTAACAGAACATAATGAAAATGCAAAAATGACCAGGTCCGTGTAACAGCACAAGAAGAGAAAAAGGAAGATGGATGGCATTGTAATAGAATGGAAATACAGTAGTGGCTGGGAATGAGGGAAAAGACATTAAAGTCACCTGTTCTATTTCCTTGCTCTTAAAAACACTTACTGTTTGGTTGTTTTCCTATTTAATTGTTAAGTTGTAAGGTGATGTTCTAGCAATAAACAACTCTTCCAGGAACTGACATCTGATTGACAACATTTTAGAGAGAGTATTAATTTGTTGCCAGCAGTAAATGTTTTGTGTCTCCACACAAGTGATGGATAGAACTTTTTGCGATACAAATAAAGCACCATGAGAAACTAAATCATTCTATCATTTCTGCTAGCAGAACTGGAAGGATCAGGCAGGTTCATTTTATGCTTTTGTTCATGCAAAAAAGGAGAGTGGAACTTGAAATGCTTTTCCCATCGTTCCTGTTGCATCACAAAAAACCCCAAACCCTTCAAAATCTTGGAACAAAATTAATTACAAAGCAACAACGAGTAGCCTGAAGTTTAGATCAGCAAACACAAAAATGAATATAAGAATAATTATTACTATTATGCCCATTTCATGATACTAAAGTAAATAAATTTTAGGAGTTTTGATTTACTAAACTGCACAGATTATTATCTATGTTCCATACATCATTGTAATTTGCAAATTTTAAATCAGCACTTATGCCATGTTACTCCCAGTTCATTGATGATCACACCCAGAGTGGTTTCTGCAGAAAACCACAGAAACTTCTTTCTTAATAATAACTTTCACTTCAATCTGCTTTCCAAGATCAATCAGTTATACAGTTAAGTTCTTTACCTTGGTTCTTCCAGTATTTTAAAACTATAGTTCTTATCACATACACCTTACAAATACTTCAGTATACAACGTTAACTAGTCCTAGTTAACTGGACTTCACATTTCAGACAGTGAAGCTGGGTTTGTTTCATGAGATTTACTTTGCATTTACCCATGTTTGTTGAAAAAATACACGCTCTTACTTTTATCCCTTTACTGGAGGAATTTTCCCAATATTTTGTCTACAACCACTTTGAGGCTAAGACAGCTCAGTACTGCAAACTTCACAACACCAACACTGCAAAAAATGGATGATGCTGAAAATTGTATCAGGCTGATATCAGAGGCATCCCAATCCTTGTCTGAAGAACACATAAAAGACAATTTATTCAACAGTTCTGGAATAACTGAGAAACACTGCAAGCTGGGATTCAGGATGAAGATGCCCAAGAGTTTCAGAGTCCCTTGTTTGTACCATGGCAGGTGACCTATCAAAGCAACACAGAACTGTGGCAACCACAGCAGGGCAATGCCAGTGGATATTACTGAAATGTCAGGGGTTTCCCCGCTCTGTTGGGAAGATCTGCTGGTTTTTGGCATATCTAAGAATTATAGCCTTTTGTTTTTCAAGTACTTTTAAAGTTTGATTCATACACTAAAGAAAGATCTTGTTTCCCCAGCAGAAAAGACGGAGGTAGACTTCATCATGTATGACTCAAACACAGAGCAGGCAGTTCTTGGAGCCTTACGCTTGGGACTCCAGAATTTGGATTCCAGCCACAGAATGCTTTTGCATGAGGAGCTTGAGGGAGAAGCAAGGAGGAACTAACAAGACGACAAAACCCACAATGAGCTATAATAATCCCTTTTTGATTAAGAAAATATGATATAGAATCATAGAACCATACAATCATTTAGGTTGGAAAAGACCTTTAAGATTGAGTCCAACTATAAACCTAAATACTGCCATATCCTACAAACTATGAACTCTGACAGCAGAATTCTCCTCCCCGAGGTTTTGTGTTGTTGATGAGTATGATTGCATATGCTCCCTGAACACTGCTGTCAACAGTAACCAGAACTATAAAGACATGGAGAATGGATTCTCTACAGGCAAGCACTTAAAAGAAACCTGTATCCAACTCTCCTGCATTTGCTGCATCAGTACAAGTTTTACTACAGGTTACTGTAATGAGCATACACCGTTGCCAGAATTCTTCCAATTTCTAATACACATTAAATCAATTTTTCTTTAATTTTTCTAATCCTGCTAGATTTTTCCTTAATGTCTCTGCTTACCTTTGTCAACTTTCCGCACCTCAGACATTCCAGTTTATTTTAACTCCTACATATTTCCCTTTTTCTAAAGTTTTACATAAATAAACATACACGGTTTTTCAAGTTATTGATTTCTCTCTCTTTCTGAAAAAGCATGCAGTTCTATAATTTTCAGGTGCATAGGATAAATTTTTCTTTAAGAGTTCTAGACAACTTGTATTCTAATTTTTTCATCAAAACTTTTCCTCACAATCAATTTCACACATAAGTTTCCCCATTAGGCAATTAGTCCCTCAAAAGCACCAAGTATATTGGTGGGCACCCTCCTCCATTTGCAGAGATTGAAAGCAATCAGGTCATGATCACTTGTCACTAGGCAACCACCAACTCCGAGTCCACTATTCAATTCGTCTTATCTATCACAATGAGATTCAAACAGAGCTACCTCATTTGGGGTTCTATATCTTTCATACTAGAAACTATCAATAATTCTCACAAAGAACATTAATGTTTTACCACTAACTGTCTGAAATTTCCAGCACTCATTTCCTACATTCAAACAACACCTAATTCTCTTTTTCTTTAACCTTTGTAATAGGTCGATGACTACACTGCTACTCCTATGGCTGCGCTGCCCCTATGGCCACAAACAGGTTTCCAATGGATAGACATTATGTTTACCATCACTGCTGGATTCTGGTACACAGTCAGAACACTTTATAGTGGCCTACACATAAACAGGAATCAGATTCTCATAAGAAAAGTGCCTGCAAGAAGGGAGAAATAAATTACAGGGCTATCGAGAATTCTCCAGCACAAGAGAAATTCCACACAAAGTGAGATGACCAGATTCAGAGACCCTTTTCCTAACAAGCAATACCGCCATAATGCAGATAATTCATCTGCATCATGTTTTTTTCATTTGATTGACCTTTTCATGTCCAACAATGAAAAACAAAGTTTTAGGCCACAAACACTGAATAATAAAATAATTCTTATTTCTTTGTCCCTATAGATGGCTTCCCTGAGACAGAATCATGTAGTGGCTCAGAAGAGAAGGTTGGTCTTAGTGGAAGGCTTGTGTGGTTTGGCAGGGAAAGGCTTGTACTACCTTGCATCTCCTGCTCAGAAGACGACAATCAGCTTAAAATAGAAAAGGCTAACAACAGGTAATGTTATTTAAAGGGTTTCCACAATGATATCATTTAGAAGAGAACCACTTATTTATCTCTTGAAAATGCATACATATCCAGCATAAAAATTATTAGAAAAAGGTATTTAAATTAATGAAAGTAATCCCACTTGACATTTGGGATAACAATTACCATACTTTCTAATTATCATTATTGCTCATTTTCTTTCCCAGAGAATTCAAAGTGCTGGATTTATTTCCTCATCCCCAAGTTCCATAGTATGATATCAAGTTCATTTTCAACCTATACTTATATGTTTTGTTTATGTTGATAATGGATCCTTTGAAAAATATGCCAGTTTGAAGGAAACAGATGTAATTTTGGTTTAAGGCATAATTTTTCTTCTTGTGATTATAAAAAAAAATTTTATTTCATTACCATTGCAGAATTGAAGTAACATTGAATGCCTTATTGCAAGCAACATGTCAGAGTCATATTTAGTTACCTTGGACAAGAAAAAATTCAGTTCACCACAAACACTTTTGACAGCATCTGATTTCTTTCCATACTGATATATATTAATTCCAGAACACAGATGTGTAAAACTACCTAATTGCAGCACATGTAACGCAAAAAGTAGATATGGCTAAACGAAAAGTGACATTCTTCACGCAACCTACCAGCCGGTCAGTGCCATTACCTGAAGCCCTTCTCAATCCTCACCTAGAATCTGTCATTCACCTCTTCTCTTACAGCAGGAGATAAGATTATTTTACTTAGATAACGTAAAATTTTAAAAATTGGCTTAAAAAAAAAAAGCTCACAATAAACCCATTTATAATTTGAGATTGTGGATAATCCGACAATTACTTTTTTTCATTCATACAGAAGACATGCCCAAAGTTGTCTTAGGTATGCTAGTTTCCATATGTCATGTAATTCACCAAGAAATCAGACTCATGACCTTGCACAAACACTTGTATCACCAACGACAGAAATGAACACCTCACTTCAACTAAAAAAGAATGAAAATCTAGTAACTATTTTTGATGTTATCGTGGCAAATTTCCAGGACAAGAGTTTTCAAAATTTGGCACAGACTACTGAGTTGCTGCTTCAAAAGAAACAGAAATGGCAAGTGCTGGGAATCTGTTCAAGACAAAGAGACATGAGCCTTCTTTTTATAGTGAGGGTGGTTCCAAGATAATACCAGCGTCCTAAAGATCGCCCAAAAAGGAAATACATGGCATGACTTTACATCAGCCAAACATATTCAACACACCAGAGAACACCACAGTGTCTCACACTCCTCCTCTCCCTTCCTCTCTTCACTTGAAAAATAGGAAGAAAATACGGCTTGGTAAGAACACCTATGACATAGCAGAGAAGAACATAAAAAGCTGCATGACCTTTGAATGCTTTCAGCAACAGATTGTGCTAAAAAATATAAAGAAATTTGTAGTCGATCATTTGAAGACTATATTCCAAAATATGAAGGTTCTCACAAGAGTTTGGTGTTGGAAAAGGACTACAGGGCCTGGTATGGGTCAGCAATCAGAACGCAAGAAAGGACTTCAAGTGCCATGCCATGTAAAGCACTATTTACTGGCTGAACACATGGTATATACTATAAAAATACTTCTATTACTAGATCAGAACTTTCATAAAACTTATCTTTGAGTGCAAAAAGGTGATCAGCAGCTCTTTTACTGTTCTCCTCAGAACATATCCTTTAAATACTGGACGTCAAACAAAGACTTTTGGAGGGATGGAAACAGAGGAGAATAGTACTGCTATTCATAATATATTGTGTGTAGTAAGCGCAAAGAACAACAATTTTATTCCTACTTGCTCTAAAGAACTTTTTCATTCTTTTCTGTCATATGAGAATCATGTCCTGGTCTTCAGGAACTGTAATCTTTAAACTCATCTGCTGCAAGTTTTGTGTGTATTTGTTTACAAGGACTCATTCTTCCTACGTACAGAAAACCTTAGACAATGTACTCAAAAATTGACTGAAGTCTGAGGTATTAGAAGATGGAAAATTTATCCATTTTTAGCAAATGTCAAATCATTGGCTATTGCTTTTAAGATTAATAAAAGATATAATGGTTTCTAGATAGCCTCTAAATAAAGATTACTATGAATGGAGAAATGATTTACCAATAGTCACCACAATGAGATTTCTTTAAAGGTTACAATCATCAGTTATTTAGCTGAAACACTGCTGAGAATGCCTGGTCATTTCTTGAATAATGCATAATGTTCATTGTAGATTTGATCTGCATTATAACAATACAGATATTTCTAAAATAATGGAGAAAACTATCTGTTACTTTCCAATTGCTCAAGATATTTCCATGAAGTAATTGACTCTGAAAATATTATATGGAGTTACCTGAGTGTTCATTTGCAAGCACAACTTGTAGTGATCACTACACAATAGGCATAAGAAAACAAACTCATCAGCCTTTATAGACTTTTAAGAAAAGCTGTGATAAATTCAAGGCAGAGTAAAAGACCTTCCTGAAATACGAAATTAAAATGATTAAAGTGCTATACAGTACTGGGGGACAAATTTAAAATTAAGCTTTAAGATTTAATTATTAACACAAGACGACCAACACATTTGGGGGAAGAAGTTTAAAAAAAAAAAGCAAGCTGTTGCCTACACAACATAAGTACTTCTCATATAATTTTCCAAATACCTTTAAGTCTATTCAGAAGATTGCTTGGGCACGCACAAAACATAATGTCTAGTGGTTTATTGTAGGATTATCAACTATACTTCACATGAAGCTGCAAGCTATTTATGTGAGCTTGTTTATCCATGTGAACTTCTTCGAGGGCAGCAAAAAGTGACCTTAACAAATGAAAATGAATTTCTTTTGATGTAATTTCATTAATGTTTGATCAGATTGCATTAACAGGTTTCTATGTAGAGAGAACTGGTGAAGTAATAAAACACACCTGTACTATACAGTTAAACCTGCTAATGGGGAATTCTTATACAATGAAACACTGTTTCATCAAGCATTATTTCACTATACTAACACACAAATAACACAATCCTAGTTAGTATAAAGCTAAAAACTCAAACAGGGTGAGGAAGAAAAAAAAAAAAAGGCAAAAATCCTTCTCAGCTCCCCCACACCCCTTATGCCTAGAGGAATGGAAACTATATCACCAGACATGGAGGAGCAGGATTATTACATCAAATAGGGTGAAAAGGTATTAAATGTTTACCTATTTTTTTTATAGGGAAAAGCACATTAATCTAGGCCAGACAATTTATGCTGTTGTCCAAGAATAAGGTTTCATTCTCCCTTAAAATTCTTTTCTTCGTTAGAATCTTTGCACAAAAAAGAAGCTTCACTATTCAGGTACATGTTCCACAAGAGGATAATGAAAAACAGATCCCAGATACTCTGAAAACATACAGAGAGATCTGCAGAGATCAGACTTTCTACAATACAGGACAGCTTGTAGAAGCACTGTATGTCTGCTAGCTACAGGAATTTTGGGAAGAATTATTAATTTTAGCAGACAGATCATAGATCGTACAGCAGAATCCACTCTACATCCACCTTGAAACACTGTTTAATTGCCTGAGAATAAACTCTCATCCTGAAAAAATGGAGAACATTTGCATATTATATCCGAAGCCTGATGAACCATGTTATACTCGTGCTCTGGATGATGCAATTATTACCTTTTTTATATATGATGTGGCAGATAATATAAATTAAATTCATGAAATGACGTAAATATGTCCTGCTACTAAATCATCAGCCTGAAAGTCCTTTGGTTTTTGCCCTCCATATCTATCTCCATCCATTGAAAATTATAATTTTCCTTAAATGATATTAATATCTTTAAACGAAACAGCAGGTAAAAGCCCTATGCACCACCAATAACAGTAACCCTTCATGAGTAATTGTGGGCTGAAAAATAAGATTCTATTCCCCTCCACCCTTAAAGATGGCTTTTTCTTTTGCCTCATGCTACATACAATCTATTTTACTGCAGATTAAGATTTTAAGTTTCATAATGTGTGGGGAAAAAAAAGAAAACTGAAGTTTTCAAGCTCAAATCTCATCTGCCTCTGTCCAAAAAATGTTTCTTCCAAAATGTGTGATCAGTAGCTAAAATAAAACTGGGTAGTTTTTTGTGCTGTCAAAGCCAGGACAACCACAGTTCCTAGGTTTTGGTAACTTTAAGTTCTGTTAATGCAACTTGTTTCCCAATTTAAAATACTTATCAGACAGCAAGATCACACTTAGCTACATAAGTAGTATGAGTAAACGAAAAAATAAAATTACAAAAAAATCTCCAGTTTACACAAGTCGCTGGAAACTCTATTTAGAAGCAACACGCAGCCACTCTCTAAAATGACATGAGCCAGTCTCATTCCTCTATTACCTGACTTTTATCATGTCTAAAACATTGATTTTTGCTGCCCAACTGCTTGTTTGAGCATGAAAACAGGATGCTTATTATTGAAAACCATCTATTTTGGCTGAAATGTTGATAGATGCCTACTGGCTCAGAAGTCAAAATAATTTCTGCACACATTACAACATGATAAATAAAATCCTAGTCTCTAATCTGAAGATTTAAAAATTTGAATGTGATGCTCTCAAACTTCAGAAGTACATGATTCTGCCTTTAATGTTCAGCCAGCGAATTAAGAGACTGAGTTCTCAAATCAAGGAATAATGCCATGCTCCTCTCAAACGCTTTCTTATACAAAATACTAAAACAAAGCAACACAATCATCGCTACATAACGTTAAACACTGTAGTCTATGCCACCTAGAAGACTTACAGCTGTGATAGTTACATCAATAGGTTCGTTGTTAAGCAAAAAAATAAATAAGAGGTTTATTTCACCTTCACATGGTGTCTTTCTCATGCAGACCTCAGATTTCCACATTTGTATCCCTTTAAAGGATTTGATATGCAGGGAAAGAAGAAAGGATGATGGTAAAAATTTCAATTCAGAGGTTACTAAAGGCTGCTGTATTCGATACTATACAAGATATTTGCTCCATACCTTTTACTGATGTATTAGGTGGAGGTCCTTCCATTCTCAAGTTCCACGGAGGATCGCCTTGATTAGCAAAGTCCCTCATTTTCAGATAGCTAATTGTAAGTCGGATGATGGATGCCTTGTCAAGCTGGCTGGTAATGGCTGCAGGAAGTGGCAACAACTTTGCCAACTCATAGAATTCAAAATTCTCCTTTCCCCGGCGAGAGCGAGCAGCATCTCGGGACTTTTCCTTCCTCAGAGCTTGTAAACTGAAAGAAAATAAACAAAGTAGGACATTCATCAATATTAGTGCTCTGTCACATTTAACCAATTTGCTTTTTCACTCTATACAGATTATCACATTTTCAAAGTACTGTTTTGTATGGATGTACAGACTTCAGGATATATTTAATGGTACTCCAGTCTTTGAATGATTAAAACTAATGATAATATCTGAGTTTCAGTGGTAGCCAACATATTAGGTAAGTACTCCTAACTCATTTCAACCCCTTTCTTCTCAGCCTGCCCTTTTTTTTCTGCTGTCAGTCACAAGAAAAGACTCCCAAGAATGCTGTGTACATGTGGGATTTTTCTGCATACATGCCATTGCTTCTCCTGACCACTGTAACCCAATTTTGTCTAAATTTGTGCCGAATTCTGATTCCTGAGAAAAGGAGGTTAAAAACAGATGACTGAAGGATGTGTCACATCTGACAGGGGTTGCAGTGCAGCCAAGATGACCAAACAGGTTGTAGAGTAGCTTCTGAGCCACATAAGTTTAAGTCTGGCATAATAATGTAAACCTTCCTGAATTTCACAAAGCTGCTCTTTATGAGATGTTCAGCCATCCTGCTGTGGGAACAGCAACCCTTGTCAGAGGGTGAGCGAGCAGTTAATACCGTTACGTGCTTCACATTTCTGACTGCAATTCACTGCCACGTGTGTCAGACTGACAACTTTTTGGTCAGAAAAGACCTTCTGCTTTACACCGAGCAGGTGGAAATGTAACGTTCATTTAGTCCTGTTGCTTCAATGTATCATGTACTACTACCCATATGCAACACCTAAAGGTAATTCAGATTTTACTCCTAGGCTGTTGTTTAATTAGTGTAAAACTGCTGAATGCACATTGTGATGACAGCAGGTAACTACTGGGGTATTCTCCTCATCTTTCCCTGAAACTCAAAGGAAACTCGAGTTTCCCAGCTTTGCAAGGGAAAAGGAATTAACTCTTTTATTATTGCATGGTTTGGGGCAGGCAAAGAAATGTACACTACACTTTCCAAAAGATTAGGAGTCAATGTGTAGATAATACAAAGAACGGATGTTGCCTCTTTTGTTTTTAAGGAGAGGTTTAAAACTTTTTTTTTTTTTTTTTGAGACAGAGTATTCAACTCAGGATATGATAAGCTTGACCATACCTCTGCCGCAGTACATAGAGGCTGGTGCCGATGCTGGGGCTGGTGTCTGCCAGCCACTGTGTAAGGTGACTAGAAGCTGTTCTCGTCCCTCACAAAGACTATTTTTCCTTTTCATCGGTTGTTTATTTATTAATTTGCTGGAGTTACAGCCACAATTCCATTAACTAGTCATTAATTCACAATAGAGATAGAATTCAACGACTGTAAAATGGAACAGCAAATGCTTCTCTCAAGCTTCCACAACCCTTCCTGAAACTCCAGATTTTATTAATAAACAAATCATAAACCATAAAGAATTTAGGCACACAGATCTAATACCTCTTTAATACTGAGATCTCTGTTTATCTATCTTTCAAATTTGGAAATAAACGACAGAGGTTCTCTTATTTTAATATTCTTAACCGCCTGGCTGTCTCTGCCACCTCAGACTTGAAAGGGCAGATCTGCTGGACCCCTAAAACACAAATGAAATCCCTCCATCACACTTGCCTGAGAATGCTTAACAAATTATAATCTCTACACAATTCTATACTAATAGCAATTATATTTAAAAAGACAGCCTGGCTAAGAAATAGGGATGGGTGAGATAAAGATACGTGAGGAAACTACACACCATTATCCACAGGTAAAGATATGCCATCCTACTGAATCCCACACTGAAGTACATACTTGCCATTATGAACTCTATATAGACTGCTAGCAGCTAGATTTGTAAGTTATATTCCAGGAGAAAAGTACGTGAAAAATAAGATTCCACAATGCTTGTTGCGAATGTATTTGTGTCCAATTTCAAATTTTAAATACCTGCCAACACAGACGTGTAAAATCCTTTTAAAATGTGCATGAAATATAGCTGATAGAAATACTTTCTGTATATACAGAAATCTGGAAGCTCTGTGTGAACCGTCCAACTAATTCAACTGAATACCCTACACAAGTTAAATAGCTACAATGGTAACATACAGGAGAACCAGGCAAGTGTCTCTGCCCAATTGCTTGCAAGTGAAAGCTCATTTTTATGGCACAAGGGAAGGCCTTTACTACTTGTGATCACATTTTTTTTCTTTAGAAAACAAGCCTGAGGACCTCAAGTCCCCAGATCAAGTTTGAGGATTCCAGAAAAGCTGAGGTTCTAGATCTACTCTGAAAGTCTGCACCAACAGGTTCACATTTTCTTTTCAAAGCACTTAATTACACCCCTGTGTAAGAAAATGGCTTTTTGGAGATGTCTAGTAAAACAAGAAACATTACAGACCCCAGCAACTTTTGAAACTAAAAAAGTTAGAAACCAAATGATGATAGAATATCCCTTAGCAACACCAAAGACAGAATCCATGATTTACAAGTCCTGTACAGGGTTCAGGAGATTACTGAAACTGAATCGCATATTGCAATGTAAACTTATGTAATGTATTACTGGATCACTAACAGTTTGCAATGGGAGCCAGTTAAGCTGAAAAATGAGGCTACCTGTGTAAATAAACAGCATCCTTTGAAGGCCACCTACATGTATTCAAACTTTTACAATCAAAAAAATCCCAAAGGGATGGGGAGCTGATAAAATGGACATAACGAAGAAACTCCTGAGAAACAGTATTATCAATAACATGTTTTTCCTCCTAGCCATTTAGTATATTGTCATTTGTGGAAGCTTCACTGAGTGACTCAAGTCAAGGAGTTTGTAACATGTAGCACTCTCCTCCTGGCATCAGTGCATTAAGCTAAACTTAGAAACATCTGTTGAAATGCACATAGAAATTCTAATTTCTACTCTACATAATTCGACTAGGGAAACACACTTGTAGTGTCGGACACTGCAGTTATGCTGATACAATGGGTCCTTAATTTGGGAGCAGTGATTTCCTCAGCAGGATGCAGGAATTCATTAGATATGACCTAAACATCACTGTTAATCCTCTCTGGCACCTGTGATTCTGATAGGAAACATCAGCTTCTTCATCAGATGCTCTTAACAGAGCTAAACGCTGGCACCGATAATCCCAAGAAGATGCTAGAAGAGAAGAGTGTGAAGCTTACAAAAGGAAGCAGTGGTGCTGACACAGGAGCAAAATTAATCTTGGGTCCTGTCACATGACATTGGGATTAAAGGTGGTTCCCGGTAACATAAATGAACTTGCTAAAGTATCAGGCTGCAAAAACTTAGAAATACCTGCAGGCTGTCCTGCTAATGAGAAAAAAGAAAAGTGTGGGAAACTCAGTACTGAGTGTATTTCAAAAATATTCAGAAACACCAAGAAAGCAAGCATCACACCTATAAGAGCTCTTACATGACAAAGAGGGTCCCCCAATCAACAAACAAACCTATATACACTATCCACAGTACCAAGAAGTAACAGTGGGAAATAAATATTGCTCTCTCTTTGCATTCTGTGGAAAAGGAAGGAGCTCAGATAATCAGATCAGAGTGCATCACTGTACGATATCAAAGAATGATGTCGTCATACAATGGCAAAACTTCCATGTGTTCCTTTAAGAAAGTACCTCTCAAAGAATTTCTATATACCAAGTCCACTAAAGATGACAAAGAAGTTTCCAGTCACTAGCTCCTAATAATTCTGACACACAGTAACATATAAACAGGATATTTAATGGCTAAAGCACTAATGCTATTTCAGATAGTAGGTTTTTAAAATATATATTATTTTTCCTTTTAGAGTCTTTCCAGATGGACTGATATAAAGGAGGTCTGGCTTTTACAGACGAAAGGGTACAATAAATACTACCATATATTTTTAAAATGGTGTACACAACATTTCTAAAGTAGATTTTCTATTGAAGACACGGCAGATGCAGAAGACATGATAATATGGTGTTGCATAAAAGTTTTATTGGTACTCATAACTCACTTGTGATTTCATTGTACTTGTGGTCATTCCAGGCTTAACCTGCTTCATATTTTATTTCACGTCATTTTATGTATTTTAGATTCATAAGCATATACACGCATCCATATCTATGTGCACACCCACAACCTCCACATGTCTGACACATCATCATCTGCCACTTTAAAGATGGGACAATCACAGCTCCTAATTTTTGTAGCATATAATGGCAATCAAACATGTTACAGTATATCAACAGATGCACTGACCTGCATTAGCAAGGATTTTTTACCATATCAATACCTTGCTTCTGTGTCTCAGACTGGGCGGTAAAATTCAGTGAAATAATTTAATTCTGTGCATTTGCATTTTGAATGAAAACAGGGGAATGATTGTGATTACAAATAAATATTTCTGTTTGCAATTTGAAAATATAGCTTGGAAGCAGATATGTTGCAGACTTGCCTAGTTTTAGAAAGTCAGCTTGCATTTACATTTCACCTACACTCTTCCCTTAAACCTCAACACAGGCAAGACCCCTAAAGCAAAGCTTCTCAGATATGTCAGTCTCCTGCTGCTCAGCCCCACATAACAGCACGGGTGAGGTTTTACGGTAGCCTCACTGTACTGGTCATAAATAGAGATTGGATTGGGGGCGATGGCCATAAAGCAAGGTTTGAGGGACAGACGGGCTGCTGAGCTCCAGATATAAGGGCTCCAGCCAACGGACAGCTTGTCTGCAGCGTGCCATCATAGTTTTTTCTCATTTTCATTAACTACAAGCAGAGAAGTATGGCAAACTCTCGCAAAGGATACACAGTATTTTTGTTAATTCTATTGAAATCCTCCCTGATTTCAGGAGAAACTTTACAAGCCCAACAGTATACCAGAACAGAGTGCTTTTTCTTGTAATACTAAACAATATCATACTTGTTAATTCAGCTGTTATCGACCAATAGCGAATTTCTTAAGCCTCTAACAACAATACGGATTAGTAGCCACAAAACCAGATACAGGACAACAAAACCACTTAACAATATCTAATAATGTTTATAACAAGCTTTATAGAGAATGAAGCAATGTGCACGCGTGCATGTATTTTTATGTTAGTCTAGTCTTTTAAATACAAGGATCAAAAGGTTCACTATAAATATTATCCAACTCTCCAAAGGCCGTAGTCAGACGGACGTTATATCTATTTCACATAAAAGAAATCAGATATATGGAAAGGATGTGAAACATTAGAGCACACAATGAATCTGTGACAAAAAAGAATCGACTGGAGCTAAGTGATCCAACCCCATCAACACCCTGAAAGAGACTTTGAACGATGTATGTCCGTCCATGTACATTGTTTTCTAACATAAAGAGCAGAAGAATGCTTACTTGCTACTGAGTTTCGTTGTATTATTACATAAGGAAATAAATTTATGCTGCTCCTGAGTCCACAGGTGTGCACTTGTGCAATTCTGTACACTAGAAAGATTCTCTTATTTGTTCCTACTTTGTTCTATGTTAATATGACATGATATACTATTGTCATACTTTGGTCATTTTTATATTTATATCAACTTTATTAAAAAAAAAAAAAGAAGAAGGGATCTAATCTACTTACATCATTTCTGTATTCATACCAATGCAGCGTAGGGGATGAGTATGACAATTTAACTAATATGAATGTTTATACATTCTGATCTATTACAGGAATAATCTACACATCTAATTACCTCATTTAGCCACATTCTTTAAGAGAATCTCTTCTGAGCCTTCAGGCTGACCAGTGCAAACAATGAGGGCAGTTAAGCCCATTTCTAACAACAGATACATAGACAAGCTGACTCTTAATGCCTGGGTAATTCATTAAGTTAATGTGCAAGTCCACCTATAGGTGGCCACCCATAGGCCATTTTCTGGCCTATAAAAAACTGGTTTCATTTAACTGATCTAACAGGACAATTACACTTAATTAGAACTTCAGAGAATGGAATAGCATCAATATTGAAATGACCCAATTATTTGGAATACTTATTTATTTATTTTGCTTCTATGTAACTCTTCTTATGCCTGAGTTTTTTCAAAAATGTTTATTAACAGTGACATCTCAAAAATAGTGTGCAATGCAAATGAATATGCACCTGAAAAGCAGTGAACATTTTCAGACTCCAAAAGAAAGATTTAGACTGGGGGAAAGATGGAGGAAGTAAAGGAGAGTAACCTGCACTACATAATTGCACATACTGCAGTTGAAAAGTCAAGTTTAGCAAGTCAAGCATCATCACTGGTGGCAGCAGGAGCCTAAAGCCTCCTGTTGTCAAGGTTTTTCATCATTCTTCTGTTTTTCTAAATGTTATGCTCTAGAAAGCTCACAAATATGCATGAAACCAGTTATTTTTTCAGTATAGTAGATACAAGTGAGTTTAAAAGAATGAAGCAAGAGCTAATGTTCCCGTAGATGTGAATTAAAAGAAGAAAAAAAATCCTCTCCAACTTCCTAAGACTAAGTCAATTAGTTCTGAAAAAATGATACTAAAAATATCTTAATGTTTACCTCTAATTTCTACACAGTATTTTGCTAACTTTGGGTATTTTTGAGACAGTTTTTTTGACTTGATGTTTTCTCCCTTTCTTTGCTTTACTTTTTTTTCTGCTGTCCTATTCACAGACTTCCTATCACACAGATTGTTTCTGAACTGAGTACAAGAACTTCAAGACTAATAAAAAACAGCTACGCTGTTTAAAAGAGAAGAGTACTTTTGTGAGGGTAAAACCTCCAAAAAAGAGTAAAGAAGGCGAATCAAAAGCCACATTAAATTTTACCTTCTTCTTTCTTTTTTTAAGTACATCTGAGAAGTCAGGCGGCAGATTTTTATGGATTTTTCTACTTGTTTGCTTAGGAGATCCGAACATTGCTCAGACTCACTATTTATCAATTAATCTAGCATGCAGCCTCAAAGGAAAAAGGTCGACCTGTATTAAAAATTCATCCATCAAAAATTCATCAAAGGCTTCAGCATTTTAACTCGTGAACCTTTGAACACCTGCATACTTGTCAGATCTGTGGTCATAGTTAACTGGAATCTATAGTTACTACAGTATCTATACTTGCTCTGACATGAGCTGCATGAGGAGACTTTCAGGTGAAAGTGTAGTACATAACCGAGTGAGCCACACTTCTTCCTCAAACTGTTCTTTTCAACAGACAAGAGATATCTGACAACTGATCAAGTTCAAACACAGTCAAATCAGACCCTTTCAACAAGCAAACACTTTTCAGGGGTGTTCATTTTTGCTACACCATAAATATCACTGTTCTTATGAGGCAAAAGTTTTCCAAAAATGTAAACAAAACCATTATCTGACATTAACTTCGATGGCATAGTCCACCAATTGAAGCCATTTAATGCTGTCCAAGAAAAATTAAGGTTTTCAGAAGACTTTTCTTTAATGTGTGAAGAAAGCTGTATAGTATATGCTGGAAGTTAAAGCTGGAACCTTCAAGTTCAAGGTAAAAACTCTGCTGCTTAACTAATGCACTGCTCATAGCTGTCATCATTAATTTATGTTAGCCTCTGTAAACATCAAGAGTATAATAGGCCAATTTCACAACTAAATATAGATGCACATTTTGCCCTTATATAAATGGCAGAT
>VXAK01011894.1:0-24355 GCA_013399435.1 Arenaria interpres | reverse complement strand
TTGAGCTTCACCAGTTTACTTCTGAGGGGAGTAAAGTACTGACATTTAAACTGTAGTATAATTTATGTTTCCATAAAGTGCATCTTTCAGGAAAAAAAACCAGAACCACTCCCAATGTGAACAAACAGAGAGATGAAAATTCGTCATCTTCTCCTGATCAAATATTTCAGTGGGCAGTCACTCACAGTATTAACATTTTATATCTTATATTCCATTTGAGTTTGTCCAGCATCAGCTTCAAGATATTGATTATTGTCAAGCCTTTATTATATTGAACAGCCTTTTACTTTCTTCCACTCAGATACTTACTAGAGTATAACCAAATCACACATCAATTCTCTTTTTAATAAACAAAAGCGATGAAGCCCTTTAAATCTGCTACTCTAAGGAATTTTCTCCAGCCATCAAGTCTTCTATGCTTCCCACCATTCACTTTTTGTGTCCCTACAGAGTGAGTACCTGCAGTCTCCAATATATGCTTCCACAGAATGAAGATAACAACCAAAGTTCTGTGAGCCTTGGCTTACTTAGAACTATAAAGCACTGAAAACACTCTTCAATGGAAGTTACTTTTACAGTGGAAGACACTGCTATCAACACTGATGTCAATGCCATGCCTTAGACACTGTGCATTTCATCTTCTCATACGGTTCAGGAAACTGTAAACATTAGAAAACACTGTTGCAGGTCCTCAGACATACATTTCAAATCGCATGCTCCCAAGCCTTTTAAAAAAGCTTCTAGATATCTTTGTAAGTTTAAAAATTGCAAATTTCACATCTTGATCCTTTCCTATTCTTAAAAAGGGATGACAGGCTTGAAAAAAAGAACACAGACATTCAATTATCAAGTATTAATGTACTCAGGGACATGATAACTTCACATTTGATAGAATATTTCACACAATAAATCTCTTGTTCAATTAGACTGCTTACCTGGCAGAACTACCTCAACCCCCGGGGCACAAATTAGATTGAAACTGCTCTCTGCATTTTCTCTTTCTTTGACAGTAATGATATAAGCAACCACAAATATGATCATTTGATCTAGGAAAAAGGCTTATCTTTTCCCCTTTTCTTACCTGGAGTTCAGATCAACTGTTCTTTTCTGTACTGAAGTGTGGGTGAAAAACTGCATGTAATACTGCATTATATTCAGGTGGTCCTTCCTTTTTGTTTTAGAAGTGTATGAAAGCTTTCCTGTGGAGCATGACTAGCACCTCAACAGTGGAACAGAGCTTATTCTACCTTAGTCCCTGATTCCATAAGCCTGACTGTAGTGTTTTGATTCAGAATTAAATCTAAGCTTACCGGCAAATAATACCCACATGATATCAAGACTTAAACATAGAAAGGCACTGAATCGCTTGTCTTGCAATAAGAAATTTGTGCCTGATATTGTACTTTCTGAAGTTTGGAAGTAGTAACAAAGGTTTTCCTCCTCCCTCAATAGAGCTAAAATTCTTTATTTCTGCAACCAATTTTTAGTTTTCAATAAATAAAAGAACATTGACTGGGTTTCATATTTGGTAACTGATTTGACAACAGAGATCCTGGAAAACTGTAGTAAATACAACTTCAGAAAGGAAAAAAAAAAGCCGAGAAGAGAATCAGTGAAATAGGTAAGGATGCTGCAGCAGTTTGCTGCCATCATTATGCTGTCTTAATCTAGAACTTATTATGAAAAGGCTTATCCCCAGTATGAACCAGGCACCTAAAAGCTGACTCCAGCTTTTATCTGGTTATCAATTTCTCAGAAACTCAACATGTATGAGAAAATCTGATAACAATTTGCCATGTCTCATTTCTGAATAAGACTCTGGTATAGAAACTAACATAGAAATTCCATCACCCGCATTTGCTTTTTTTGCTTTCTTTGAGCCATCTAAATGATGCAAAGGAACATCTCAGTTTGCTATAGTCACAACAACTTTAGCTGAAGATTAGGTTGTTTCTAAACTTTCTCTCTTCAAGTTCCTTCTTTATAGAGTTAAGGGACACAATTTTGTGAGTCATTCATGCATTGCAAATCACTATTAGATTTATTTCATTCTATGATAGGTTATGTGACTCCTTGGAGGGGGAATGAGTGGCAGGAAGTTGGAGGGAAAACTAGGCTATACAAAAAAGTCCTGATAGCTTTAAGGCCCTTACAGATGTGTTTATTAAAGATAATTAAAACATAGCAACTGTTGAAATGAATATTAGGTCTTGTAATATCTGATGATTTTGATGCCTTTTTTTAATTTGCCTTTGGAGACAGCATAAGGAAATTTCCTTGAATCATTTTTCCAGACGGTTTAAATATTTCCTATGGATCTTAAATTATTTTCTCTGATTTTTGCTCTGCCGGTTACAAATAGATAAGGCTGGCTGATAGTCACACCAAGGCTTATAGAGACCCAAATATAAAGCAGAGTTTAATCATAGATGACTCTTCAATTAACATGACTCTCGTTTCCAAGAACAGACATGAAAGTGAACAGGAAGCTTTAGAAATACTTACAAAGACGCTAAGGACACCTCCAAATCCTCTACAGTTTCCTTGCCACAATCCCCACACCCTTTGCTTGCTTCCCTTCACATGTGCATGTTTCAACCAGCACAGAGTTTGACAAATTCCCAGCTGGAATGCCAGCTTCCTTGTATCTGCTGGGAATAAAGACCTAGCTGCGTATGAACTTTATATTACTACTAGCTGTATTTACATGGCAATGTAGACAGCGAGAAACATGAAAGCGAGTTCTGTGTTCTCTTCAGCAGAAAGGTGCTTTCCCTATCACTCAAACCAAACTGCTGGGGAGTCCATAAGCTACCTGGAGTCAGAAGAGGTAGCAGATGAACACAAGTAAATGAGAGAAGTACCACAGACAGCTTCCTACTCCCAGCAGTGTTTTCAAGGAATGATGAGAGTAAGGGCTGCATAGCTCCCTTCCTTTCTCCATTTTGTCAGACAAGATCCTACTCAGAGAGCCAGTGCCATGCTCTCCAGTGTGACAGCGTGCTACGTTGAGGGTAATGCTTCCCTCATTCCCTTCAACAGAGCAACAACACTTTAGAAAGTGGGGAGATGCAGAGAGGGCAAGTCTGGCTATTAATAGTCCTGCTTGAGCTAGGATACCACTGAGTTTTCAAAACTCATCTTGTTAAACTGATATCCTGATCAATATATCAGGACAGTGGTGACAGCAATTAGTATTTCCCAGCTCCAGGCTCCCACCTACTGTTTTTCATTTGTTTATGAGCTTCAGTTTTTCACATCCTCACAGAAAAATGCTCTTTTCATTACAACAAAAAGCTGAAAGCGGATTAATTTATTTACCTATTCTCTGTAGAGTTTTCCTTTGCCATTGGATGCAAGCTGTTTCAAGGCACTAAAATCACAGTGGAGCAATAGCTTTGGCATCTAAATGTCTATTTATTCTAAGGAAATAAACAGACTTTTATATATCATGCATTTCTTCCTTTTAGTCAATTTGCTGTCTTCTTTTTCCCTTAACTCTCCCTGTTTTAGTTCATTCGTGAAAGGGTTGTATGAGGCAAGACACTTCCAGTAGGACACCATATAGAAGGACACTATGAATTCCACACCTGGATTAAAATATGATATTTGTGACATCAGCAGCCCCAGAATGATCAGCTCTAGCTGCAACAAGTTACACAGAGAGCTACCAAAGTGACTGAGAAACAAGAAGACCATTGAATGAGAGCAATTTAAAAGTTTAGGTTTACTTAACCTGGCAAAGTAAAGACAATAGGTATGATTCCTCTCTACGCGCACACTGAAGATTAAGCACCATGTAGGGACATAGAGTTTTAATCCAAATTATATAGTCAGAAGAAAAATGAGTATTTACTGCCCAGGAATAAACTTTTTCCTAACTACTACAGTAGCATGGTTAGGAACACTCTGTAAACAGGAAGGCTGCGGGAAAAAAACCAACTCCAAATCAGTAGCTTGAAAAAGGGAAAAAAAATATTTATTTTAACAAACCACCAATTAACTGCTCTCCTTCTCCTCTACTAAAATATCTTCTCAAGAAATCATTATGATCATGACAAAGATTTATATAAATAGATATGCACCTGCATGGAATTTTACTAGCCACCTGCTGTGAAGTTAATGTTCAGAATATTAGTTTGCTTAGCAGGTCTGCTGTCATGTTAAGGTCTATTTTCATTGTGTGTTACTATATTTTGTTGCATTGAAATGTTTCCTTGGATAATTTCGTTTCTATGCAAGGAACTGTTCCTTCAGGAAAAGCATTTTTTGCATACTATACATGCATTTGTATGTATTTCACAGACTTTTCTTCATACTGTATCACCTACTTGCTACCCACCCTCTGTGAATGCCAAAAAGAATATGATTCCAAAGATGACTTTTCAAAATGTTGAGAAAAAGCAATCTTCAGTGTAATGTCTGCCAATTTTAAGATCTAAAACTCACAGAACGAAAAATCTGTCCTTAAATAAATTTGTCAACCTGCCAAATATACTATTTTTTTTCATTTTTGTGGTATTTCTTTATTGTTAACCTGTAGCTGTCTACTTGTTTACTAAAATTTTAGACTTAATTTTCTGTTCTCTCTCTGTTGTCTCTCTGTCCTGGAGGCATTCGGCCTTGGGGTCTTTTTTGTTTGTTTTCATCCGAAAAAGAGGAAAGCTCCAAATGTTCATCAGGTACTAACCTTCGAGTGAGACACTTATGATATTAAACCAGTCCCAATAGACTCTGCTGTCGTGCAGGCAAGTCATTTATTTTCATTTATCTCCTGCCTGAGAGGTTATTCCACCGATTAATCTACACGGGCAGGTTCATTCCCATTTCTCCAAACCTGATAAAACTGGTAGTGACACTCCTAATCAATACAAAAGAATTCTGATTTACTTTTCACTGTTAGTCACTGACATGCAAAAATTCTCTTTCTCCATAAACCCAAGTTTTATCTATGCAGCAACCACAGTCAGAAAACTTCCTTCTTGAGCATTACTCAAACTCACTCAACATAACAACCATTATTGAGCTTTTTCAGCTTACTGATTCTTTAAAAGTTCTTTTGAAACTCAGCTTCATAAATTGGGAGAGGAAGTAAATATTTCCAATGCTCTGTGTCACCAGAATACCTTAATTTGACATTCAATATAAGCACTACAAACATTATTTTTACAGTTTATGCAATATTCTTTCACAACTCACTGGCTTCATAATAGTTACAGGGTAGGTCTAATACTTAAGAGTTAGTAGGGGTTTAATCAAGTTAAACATTATAATTTTCTTTAAATATAGTATAAACATGTTTAAATGCCATTTATGGCACCAATTACAAATTTTGTGAGGGAACATGTCTATGTGGTGAAAGAACCTACTGATCAGTCTGCTGCCAAATTTGTTCATATTTCCATCCCACATCATGATTCCTCCACTCTCCCAAAATATTGGAAGATTATTGTTTTAACTGGGTACTAAACAGCCATGACAGTGCCCTGTTGGCAGAGAAAATCATGTTCTTTTGCCAGCTCCCAGAACATCATGCCTATTAGTCATGGCTTTGTAAATTCTCTCACGTATAATATCAGAAAATCTTGAGAAGAAATTCCCAGATTTCTCATTGCAGGCATGTACTACAAGCTGCACCTTAGTGTACTACCGCTTAATACACAGATAAAAAAGCATTGTCTCCTAATGGTAGATAAAAAGCTTCAGATTCTTGCAAAAGCAATACTCCTAATGTCATACCTTAAACTCACTGGGATTCAGTTCTACCTACGTTTCCACTCACCAAGATCCAAAATCTTGGAGAAATACGGTGTTGAGTACACAGAAAACAGACTTCAAGAACATTTAATCTTCATATTTTTGCATTTACGTGAACCTAAAGAATCTTATCCTTCACTGATTAAATAGCAGGTACCATTAACATACCTCTTAAAAACTGTACTGGAAACTGGGGTGCAATAACTGCCTGCAGAGAAATGCACACCAAATTAGTGGACACCGTAAATATCCTGTCTTTTCAGGTATAACTCCCATTGTATTCACCATTTCCCTATCATACCTGCATCGCAGGAATTTTTCACCTGTTACCAAAAGGGGATCCAAAATATTAGTATGAATGTCAAGGAATTAGTTTCCATTATCATCTAAAGTAATTAATATGTCACTGTTTTTTGAAGTTGATTTTCAGCTAGGCATGAAGAGGATAAGTTTTGCCAGCTCAAGGAAAAGCAAAAGCAAAGCAAAAGCACCACTAGGGGATGCCCTTAAAAATTGAAGGGTGACCCTCCTTAGTCTGTTTCCAAAATTCTGATTCCAAGACTGGCACTCACACTTTGTCAATGTAAGTCATACATACTGTCTTCTTCTCTCCTGTTCATCTGTCCTTCCCAACTCTGCTGTTGGCAGAAGTAGATGAAAAGAACAAAGAGAAGAATAAACCAAGTCTACTAGCAAATATTAGTTCGATTGTGGAGGGAAGATGACTAGTGATATGGCTCCATAGTTTGACTGTCCCTTCTGCCTTTGCTGGTGATAACTATTTCTTCTCTTGGTGAACTCCAATTTGCCTTTCCCTTCTGCACAAAAAGAGGAAACGGAGTGAGTTGCTCTCAGGAAATACTCAATCTGAGAACAGAAGCTTCTGCTGGTGACAGGTGAGGCCTGCAGCCCACAATTACCAGCTGGAGCTGCAACTGCAATCTCACAAGAAAATCAGCCAGAAATTCCTGAGCTAACAGCAGCTGTTCAAGAGATTGTGAGCAACTGCCAAAAAGTGACATAAAGTTGTGGGAGTCCCAAATATTTTGAGAGATTTGGCAAGTAAGACAATAATCATTACATGTTAAGCCACAGCTCGATCCAAAAAGAAGATGTGGCATATTGCCTGAAATGAATAAGCTTGGTGATCTTAATTTATTTTGCATGGGTCAAATGATCACATCATTTAGGGAAGTGGTAAAGAGATATTTTATTTATTTATTTCAAATTTTTTCCTCCCCTTTCTGTTTGTCTTTCTCTCCTGTACACACATATATTTTTTGACTCTACCTGTGGGTTTGGTACAGAAGAGATTACTTTCTTATTTTTTTTATGTAGTACAAAGAGGTTCGAAAGGTTAAGACGCATACCTCAGGCTTATCACTAACAATAACAACAACCTTAAAATCCATTAAATACATTTTGTGATCACACCAACAGTTGCTGGAACAACGTGCTGCATGGACACTAACATTTACTGTCTTTTCTACCAGACATTGTTTTTCCAAACGCCACTAGGAAAAATCAGCTTGCAGTGCTGCTGCTGTGTTTCTATTATCTTACAAAAGATATTTCCTGTGTTTGTCATTCAAAGACCTCTCTTACACACATGTAATCAAAATTTGAACTATGAAGAATTATCTGAGCTACAATATTTAACCAAAACTGTAGTTTTGCTATGGGAGAGGATAAACCACCAGGGATAATGCACTTAAGTGTCTAAATGGGAAAAAAAAGTACTAAGGACGTGAAACCAGAGCACCGATTCCTAGGTAAGGCAAAGTACTAAAAATCAAATTAATATATTGTGTTCTCTTCTCCTCAAATCATTCTGCCTGTGCCTCTTTCCTATAGCTATAAAATTTAGTTTATAGGTTTGGGGTTGTTTAGGTTGTTTTTTTTTCCCCTCTGTTATTCATATTACCCTTTGCTCATCTCATATTCTGCATTTTACCTAGCATTTGCTCAAAAGGCAATCAATTAGAACCTTGATCTTGCAGATTTACAGTGTCTACAGTAACATAAATACAGCACAGCAGGAAAACTATCAGCCTTCTCCCTGGATGGCCTAGAAAACTTTGGGGTTACATGAAAACCCCTCTGTGTTTTGGTGTACAAGCTCACAATTCCCCGAGTTCAAAACCTGAGCTTTTCAAATACAAATGCTCTCTTAGTGTTGAAGCAAACCGTAGCCAACTATGGTTTATTTGTATAAATAATGTCACTGCACTAGATCTTGGTGAAAGTCTGCATATATATTAGCAGGTATTTACCACATAATAATGCGGTAAAAAATGACTAGGGATATTTGTGAGGGTAAAAAACCCAACATTATTCTTTGCCTGGTTAATAGCCCACACAAAGAAAATGCCCAGGAAACAGAAGATTTTTACTTACAACTTAAAGGTATGCTTAAAGAAAGAACTAGGAGAGCAAACTAGAGAAGAAGAAAGACCACAAAATTTAATATGATGTTTGGATTAACTATTTCAAGGGAAGAAATTAATTATTTTAAGATATCCCTGACTTGTGAATACTGCCAAATTCATTTTTAACTGCTTTCAGCAACCGAGGCTCCACAGATTCTCTAGCAAATTTCAGGCAGAGCACTCTGGTGCCTCTTCACATGCTCAGCTTTAAACTGATCACCAGATTTTGAAACAGAAGGCTTGGGGTTTTGTTCCCCCCATCTCAGCTAAGATGACTGGGAATTGTTCCCAGGCACTCCAGCTATTTCCTGGGATTGGCTGGGAATTCAATCTATTTTTTATTTATTTTAATTATCACTGAAAAGTGTCTAAACATGCAAGAATGCATGTCTGTGTCACCACCATACCTCACAAAAGTGGATGAATGACTTACCTGAATACTGTTCTGTGAAACGCCAGGGCCCTGAGGGCACCGGTAGAACCTCCATGGCCCGGGCCAGCCCTGTGGGACGCTCTGCCTGGGCACCCCAGGAGCCCCATCCCATGCTGACTATGGGGAAACAGTGTGGGTGGCTGCTCCCTGGAGGTAACCAGTGGCCCAGGGTGGCCACGACATAGGCTTGGCCAGGCCATCACCCACAGCAGGGCTCTCCCATGGGCCTGGGCTAGCACAGCGAGGTGCTGCCAGAAATGGATCCTGATCCCCAAGGGAAGGACAAGGCAGGGAGGAGGTCTGGGTGCACCCAGGAGATCCCAGCTAAAGCCGGGGAAGAAGCCCCCCTACAGCCTGGCCAGGGATAAGCATCAGCCCCCCTCCTTTGGGGGAGGCCCTGGGCAGCCCGTCAGGGCCGTTAATGCCAGAATGAAATTTCTTCTAGGCCAAAACGTAGCAAGTGAATATTTAACACCGTGGAAAATTTTAATGGCCGAGATGCAAAGGAATTTTTTTTGATGGAACTATTATCCCAGGCTTATATATGGGAGGTTGGCCAGGAGCTGCAAGATTATAAATTACTGCTTTTACTTTTAAATAAAAGCTGCAAAGTATTATTTGCCAAATTGCTTTCTTAATCTGTCTTTCCCAGTAAGTGCTCTCAAGATTGACTTCCACACTAAAAATTAATTTACAGGGCTTTAAGCAGTGAAAAAAAAGGACAACAAAAATACAATCTTACGGCTGTTATGCTAAGGACATAAATGAGATGGAACAAACTCAAAATGAGCATTTATCTGCATTATTCTATTTTGTAATCACTACCTTGTGTTATTTTCCATTAAAGGAAAAAAAGTAATTACAAAAATGTGTATCATTCCTACAATATATCCTATGCATTCTGAAGGTACTGGCAAACATACAGCTGCACTTTGATCGCACATAAAAATGAACAGAAAAGAGGGATTGCATTTGCCTGATCCATCTCATAATATAAAGCTACCCTACTCCGTTTCAGAGAAGTCTACAAATGCAGCAATGTAATTCCCCTGTGGTTTAGATATGAGTGCATTTTTGCAAAACATATTTGTACAAATATTAGCAAAAGTTATTCTAATATTAAAAGACAACAATAATATGAAAGAAAGTCAAGGCAAGGTACTTTGATAACAGAGAAAAGCAACATGAACACATGTAGGAATAAAATATCCTGAAATGAGTTTACAAAAGTTCTGGAATGACTACTAGGCTCATGGTTTTCTTGGGAAAACACTGACAAAAGGTCATAACTCCACTGCTTGCTACACAGAAAAGGATATTTCATAACAATGCTGGCTCTACAGATTTAAATACTAAAGTTAAGAAAATTAAATTAAGAAATTAAGAAAATGAAAATGTAGCACCAATATTAACATAGGTGCAGAAATACATACAGATTTTCAGCATTTTTTTAACATCTTAATTGGCAAATCTCAATAGAATCTTATCTAGTTTTAACTTCTAAATGATAAGCATTATAACGAAACCTACAGAAACCGACTCTCTCTGCCTGTGAGTTTCCTGAAGCACTTACAGCTTTTTGCCCTCCAAGCAGTTTGACCTCTAGCTACCAAATTTAAGTAGCACACTCCCACTTTTAGGGTCAAACACATCATTATCAACATGTGTTAATAGAAATAAATTATAAAGATTAACCAATAGTTGGGGCATCTTTCTTTTTCTGTCAACTTTTTTTCTTTTTAACATTTTACATATTAAGATTGCCTGAAAGCTTAGAAAGTGATATAGCATCACACTGACAGCTTACTGAAGTTGTGCAATAACTGAGTTCTCTTAATAAAAAAGTTCTTGGTGCCAGCCAGTGAGCTAATGGAAGCCTGAAAGGTTCCCTGAGAATGAAAGGAGTCATACCACATTATTACAGTAGACAGCTTTGCCACAAGTCCATAGCTTTGAAGTACTCACTGTAAAACATCTGCCCTTAATTCAGCAGTCAAAAATCCTTCAGCTCTCTACCCACAAACTCTTCGGCCAGCCTTGTTAAGTTACCTATATTTTGACACCCTACAGAGTCTAATAGACATTTCCAGGCCTGCCACGTAACACAATCTGAGTCGCTGGCAGCCACAACTGCCTTCACATGCCACGTCTTTCTGATCTCTGCTGTTCACAATACTTTAAGTGTCAACAGATGTCATCATGTGTAACATATCAAGAAGAGCCAACGCATGTGTGCTACAGTTGACAGCTATCCTTCTAAAGATATATGGCATGTATATTATGCAGGCAGGTCCATTATAGGCATTCTGACACTCTAAGTGCACTAGTTGCTTAAGAAGTTTGCTTCAGTGTTCACTTTTTAAGTGAACTGATTCAATTTCCTTTTGGAAAGAGATTTGACTGAAAAAAAAAAAAAAAAGGCACCCCTAAAACAGAGCACTGACAGTTCCTTCTTGCCTGCCTATGAATATATCACAGTTCTTTTGCAGCTGCAGATGGTGACCTCTTATATCCCTGGCTAGACTCTTTGGTGGTTTAACCGTACTGTTAATGTTAAATCACTAAAATTCATGGCAAACTGTTAAATCCACCATGTGCTACACTATAGCATTGCACTCACATCAGAAAATGTTCCAGTATGATTTCCAGACCACAGACACTGAACTTCAAGAGATAGCGGGTATTGGCAGATTAGAAACATCTGTGTGCTCTACCCATGTATCTGTCAAATGCACAGAAATTCTGCTGTTTCATTTAAACAAATGTGTTCATCTAATCCTGTTATGAATGGAACCAATAACTTCCAGTCTATTTAATAATTTACTAAATATACTTAGTCCTAAATTTGCATATATGCCAGATGACAAGTGATCAACAAAATATTAACATAAGCGATCACGATTTGAGGCACTCAAGTCAGGAAGCTAATACATTGAACCCATCAAAAATTATAAGATGCCTTAGCAGTATTGTTTCAAAATGTACACAGCTATTTGGTCAGTTGCATTCAGATCACTTCATATAGTCAGCTCTTTTTTCTTTTCTTTTCAGAAAAGAGAAGTTCTCTGAAAACATTCTATTCACATAAAATAAAAGTATTCCCACCAGAGCAGAATTATTCACTGTTTCCCTAGTTGAGAGTGATTCCACCCTCCAATACAATGAAGAGATTAAATTTTTAGAGGTTACATCAGCCAAAGGAATAGTTCATAAGTAAACTCTAGTCTATAGTGTGATACCAAACAAATTACTTGCCAGTTCTCTGATGTAATTTGTCAAAGGTGGTCTAACAAAATGTTTTGAGAAAATGAAGAATGGTGCTTAGTTCAAAACAGTAACCTTTTGACAAGTGCTTGCATGAGTAAAGGGTTTTCAGTCTTGACATGGCTGATCAATATTATTATGAATTATTTAATAATAGATGTTGATTTTATTTTAAATGATACACACTTTACATACAAAGAATGGCACTGCACTACACTCAAGAGGACTTCAGGAAATGAAAATGATCCATTAATGTGCAGTTCAAGGAGTTCATGTTTTCACGAGCATTGCTTAAAGAAGTGAAGCAATAAAGAAAACTCTCATACATATTTTTTACATATTGGATAAGATGGTAGAACTCTACAGTTCAATTAAGCTACACAGTACTTCAAGGGATAAAACATATTCTTTGCTGAAAAGAATTATTACTAATTAACAGAACCAAAAAAAAAAAAAAAAGGCTCATAATACACATATGGAGGGTCACCGTGAATGAAAAATAATCAAAAAACATGCACTTGAATGAACATATAGGAGATCAGCATTTGGCCAAATACTGTTAACATTAGGAGGCCACTTGGTAATCTCTTTGAAGCTAATCAAGAAATTTTTATTTTCCTTTTCCTAAGGAAAATAAACCCAGTAAGTTCAGCAGTCCTTTCGGCAGCACTGTAAATAAAATAAATGAGACTGGCTAGGTCATTGTGATGCTTCTATCTTATACTAGAGAGAGTTCATTAAGGTATGCATATAAATAGGTGGATCTGCCTATATGTGCTGGAATGCATAATGCACTTGTCATGTTCATTCTGGCACTTTTTGTAAGTGGCAGACCCAAGTATTTTCAGAGACAAATTATTACACAATAACTGGGTAGATAGATACGGAGATAGAATTCAACCTCTCTTTCAAAGATTAAACAGAAAAAATTGAAACATTTAGACAAAGTCCTACAAAAGTGGGAGTTACTTGCCAAATGTGTGGGCAAATTCTTATTTCATGCATCTGTAAAATTAGGCATTCAAGTACTTTTGAAAACAGGGACATTTAGCTCAGTCAAACCATTCCATCTTAGAAAGAACAAGAAAGAGGCATTATAAGCAGAAGAACACTTGAAAATACACAGCCTGTAAAATAACATTAAAAAGTAAAAAGAATTCGCATAATTACTTAAGCCAGCAAACAGATCTGCAGTACCATGTTCTCCGTATGAATCTGTTCAATATATATATATATATAATTCCCCATGCCATAAAAAGTACCTAAGTCTAGCAGATACTTATAGTAGTTACAATGCTTATATTAGGAAGGGAGAGGCCAAAAGTACTGCCATGAACTTTAAGGTTCTTACAGCTCTAAAGAATTTCATTTCTATTCTTGCTACACATGAATTCACTTAAATTGTAACTGCCTAAGTGATTACATCTTTTTACTGAATTGCTTTAAATCAGCAATCATAAAAAAAATCTCACACGTGTCAGAGTCCACTTAAGGTTCTGTGCAAGTGACCACATCAAAGTTTTTATCTATAACAACGTCTTGATACCCTGAAATGGTAAATATTCTTTGATATTAAAACAAGCTTTACAGAACTAATTTAATTACTAATACACATATATATTCTAGTCACCAATTAAGTAGCTTTCTACTGCTTCCACATTTCTTTGAAAAGCTTTAGACAGCTTCAAATTAAACGTGACTGGGAGAAATGGATCACTTTCCTTCAGGTGAGAAGTACTTGGAAACAGTAGGAAATGCTGGAAAAAACAAAAGGAATGTCAGAGCACAAGATCAGAGAAGCGGTTTGGGAAAGGCAGTCTGGGAATGGGAACTTTGTATTGGAAAACACTGGGAGGTGCTGGATATTCTGGGCCATTTGACATTCAACCTTGGCCACTACAGCTTGCTTCTCTTATAATGTACTCGGATTTGGGCTCAAGGGACAGATTTTGTCTCATTTCTCCCCTCACTTTTAATTTTTTTCTTTCCTTTTTCATGTTAGAGAAGATGTAGTCCTATATAATAGATGTAACTGAAAGATGAAAAATCCAGAAAGAAAACCAGTACATTTCTGTAAAAGCCCTTTTTTTCCTCACTCACATCCTGATAGTAAATCTTTCACAATTCTGAAAAAAAAAGTTAACATTATGTATTACTTGGTATAGTTTTTTGAAGCTGACTAGGCCCACCACATTAATAAGAGGGACAGAGGAAAACAGGGGTCCTTTTTAGGTAAGAAACTGGTCAAAATTATTGAAACGCAAGAGCACAACTTAATAATTTGAAGGGGCAAAAATCTGCAAATTTTTGTAACAGTCTAACAGCTTAGGGAAAAAACAACCCACAAACTTCAATTGTTTTTGATATGAAGGAAATTTTGATATAATGGAAATTCTCTAAGGAAATCGAAGTTTAAGTACAGTCAATCTCATGTAAGGTCAGAACAAAATCAGCTTTTTAAATAACTCTCCATTCTCTTCACAAACTGTCAGTTAATTCTTTTTCTAAATCACATTATAAAAGGTCTAACCGCAGATTTAATGCAGAGTACCAACTAAAGAAGTGATCTATCAAGCACTTCTGCAAATTTTGTGCAAAGATATTGTGAAAAACAACGGAATCAATTAATTAAATCATTCAGCAAAACAGTTTATAACAGTTTTATAAACAGCTTTAGAAATTCTAGTCTACATTATACCTAACACAGGTTAAATTTCCCATTAAGAAGATACATCTCTGCATTTTGGGAGGTTTTGAACGATATTACGTATCGCCTGGGGAAAAAAAAAAAAATCACCGTCCTTTTCAAACATGGAACAAAACTTTCCTCCAAAATACCTACAGATCCTTAGGGTCTGGATACTTTTAGTTTATAAAGACTGTAGATCAGACTTCCCCCCCTCCTTCAGATGTTTTCCTAGCACAATATTTCCTTTGGGTTGCCACTGAGCCTATCCAGTCTGATGTCAGGTTCCATCAGTTTGGCTAGTGCACTCCAATAACTAAAGAAGAGCCAGAATCACAACTCTGGATCTGGATACTCCAAATCCATCAAGCGTATGCATTAAGATCTATAAAGATGAATTTTATTACACTTTAATAAATATGTATTTAGCATTTCTACAGCAGCAGCACACTGTGGTGCACTAACTAGTCCCAAGGGACATGGTAACAACTCTGAGTAGTGAAAGAAAATTCCCACAGCTCATTTATGAAAGCTTACATAGATGCCAATGGTCTGGCTAGAATTTTTGTCCTCTGATGCTACAACTAACATAGATAAGTTTTGTGTCGGTTTGCTATACTGTAAATTCATCCAAATAAACACTGAAGAGAATATTACAAAAACGTTCACATTAAAAAAAAGATTATTTTTAGCTCAGTTTAAAAGTACTTGGGATAGGAAAATAAGCGGCACAGATGTTGGCTTTTTACAGAGGTCAATTGACTAGGAAAGAGCTGAAAATGCTGGTTTACATCCTTAATAAGTATAACTTTAAGAAAATATTTTTAAAAAGGCTTCTAAACCCCTGCTGAGGTAAACCATAGCTATAACTTTCTTAAAAGCTCATTCCTCTGTACATAGAATTTATGAAAAGTACTTGGTGGTTAGATTGAGCCAAGTTCTCTCATGTGCAGAACAGGTAGAGCATGCCTCTAACATCAACAGTGCCTATGAGGCCTAAAGTCAAAGGCCTCTCTAGAGGATTGTGGTAACTAACAAATACTAAAATTGTACCACAGAATATTCTTTAGGAAAAAGCATACAGAAATGGGTCAAATTAATTCACTTTATATATTAGCATGCCAAATAAGACTGACTTCCTCCCCAGTCACAATACAGAGTTTAAAGTTTTAGGTTGCCCCCTTTGTTTATATATAAAATTCAAACACCCGGTGGAAAGACTAAGAGCTCGTGGGTAGGGGTTGTTATCCTTTCCTGTGTCAGTACAAAGAGGTAAAAGGATTTCCTTCTCCCACTACTAGTAATACATAAATTAGTAATCAATATACAACCAACAATAGATAACCACTTACTCTTTTTAAACTGTGGCATTAATCTTATACATATATGCATTCCTGTTTGAAACACCTTTTCTTCTCTGACTTTCTGGTTAAATTGTGGATCTATGTATTTGTCTGAATACAGTGGCCTGGATTTCTCCTTTTCCTCTTTCTGTTTCTGTTGGCCTCTGATAGCTTTGTATGTCTCACACAGAATGTGTCAGGGCTTATCTTGTTTCTGTTGCATCTACCATTCAATCTCTGTCCAGCCTTCACCTCTCTCTGTAATGCCTTTTCAGTCACACAGATTTAAAGAATTTATTTCTGTCTCTAATGTGTTTTTACATCAGTTCCTTTGAACTGATTCTAAATTTATGTTAGAGAATCCCTTGTGAGTTACATCACGATCACATCACGATTCCTTCCTCATGTTGGATGGGATCTACTTCCAATTCCACAATTTCAGGTGGTCTCCCTTTCTGTTAAAAAATGTCAGTCTCCTGAATCAGATTAAGGTCCACAATGAGTATATGCCATTCTATCAGCATTTGATGTAAAATTCTACATCAGATGCCGAGTGGGGGTTGGAAAAGATCTGGCAGCTGGCATGAGTGGGAGTAAGCAGCCTAAGGACAGCGTGCAAAATGTAGCAATGAATGGCACTTCCATTTTTATCAGAAACTGAGCCTGGGCTTGCTAAAGAATCTGATCTGCTACTTAAAATTATATTTCTAACCTGCAATTCTTTCTTATTGCTACTTCCAGCACTGATGTGCATTGAAATTTAGTACAAATGAGGCTCAGTAATATCTGAGAAAGGAAGGTAAGTTATCACCCTAAAAGATTTTATTGTTCCTCCCTTTTTTTATTGAGGCCTGAATCTGATTTAGAGCTGAGTGGTGTTGAATTTTCTTTGCTTTACTTGTGTTTAGTGGTTGTCTAGAAAATACATAAGATTTTAAATATATACACCGGTATGCATACACGCACACACACATCTAGAGAAAAGAGAATACGACAGAATATCTCTATGTATTACATGCTGAAAAGCTTGGTTTAATATAAATCCCCAATGGAAAAGAATCAAACAAAACCCATTAATATATAGTTTGTATTTCAGACAGTGAAACTTATATATTGATATTAAAGACCTATTAAATGAACTTTCTCTAGGATAAAGGTTTGCTAGTAAGAAAGATCTGTTTATGCAGTATATAGCATCTGAGCCCCAATAATATGAGTACCAATAATTTTCAGTTCTTTTGATCTGAATAAAATCAGAACCATAAGATACTCCTTCTGTATTATTTGAGGGAGTGTTAGCAGAGAAATTGCACGGTTCTGTGTCTGTGATTAATACAGATAACTAATTAAGGGAATAACAATGTATAATTCAAAACATTAGCACTGCATTATGATAAGCAGACATCAAAATTATTTGCCTACTACTATAAGGTCCTCTTAGTGCCATTTCATTTTGCTTTAAAAGGATCCTTAGTTAATTTCTCTTAAAAACGTGAAGAAAAAAATACATTTGTGAAACACTTAAACATATTTGAGTATAGATCTTTTTGTACACATGGATCTTATCTGAACAGTTTCCAGCTATATTTGTTGTCTTCTTATTACCTTCTATATGTAGCAGTCTCCTTAGCTGTTAAAATACAGATTTCAGGACAGACCTATTGCAATTTCACATTGAAAGTAATTTCCTAGTATGAAAATAATTTATCAAGGGTGCCCCATCTAAAATAATTCTACTTCTATCACTGTTAGGAGGAAAAGCGGTAACTGACAGCAGGTAATCTACAACATGACCACTGGGGGTCATTCATTTTACACAAATATTCCAGTACAGTAAAGCATTTACTGTTTTTATTGAGTAGGAATAGTATTTTTAATAGCATTATTTCTAAAAAGAAGAACACTCAGAGGTCAATATCGAGAGATATTAACCACCCATATTCTCTAATTTGAAATTATAAGTGGGAAAAACGAATACTACATTGTTCAAAGAGCTAACCAAAATAATATCAAGACACTGGAAAAGCAGGCACATCATTTAATATCTGTCTAGAACCCTATACATACACCTTTTCCAGAATTTTAATTATGTTTTTAAGGGGACAAAGAAGAAATTGTAACTGCTGTGACAGGGAGTTTGAAAAATGAAACACTGTGAATTCTGATTTACCTTGTATGATTTACTTGTGCTTTTATCACATTGTCTGCAGCCATTCTAAGCAAGGTATAGAAGTCTCAACGAAAACAGAGCTGAATGCTAACATTCAGAGAAAAACAATGTAGTCTTTAGAAAAATAAATCGTATATATTTGTTTACCAGTCAACTGAAAATATGGCATAAAAATCAAACTGCACTCTAAAACAAATGTAAGATGCTCACCAAAGGTTCAGAAAATTTAAAGTAAGGAAATAAACAGTAGGTACCTTCACCTTAACATGTCACTGCTAAACTGTTTAGAACTTCAGGAAGCAGCTCACTTTATCTTATGTATGATCTTTAATTATACATATATTTATATGTACTCATAGTTAAGAAAATGAAGCACACAAAAACTCTGAGATTTTTTCAATAAGAAAATACCAATCATACATTGACAATGAATGACACTGATGTCACTTTTCCAGCGAAACACTGAGCTTAGTTTACTTACTTGTCTAAACAGTATCTGTACATGCAAACAGATCACTAGACATACGTATTAAAATTTTAAAACTTTAAAATTCTGTCCAGAATAATATTGACAGTAGATATTTTGGCTGGAAATTTCTGGTCAAGAAATCATTTGCTTACAGAGAAAGGCCAGGCTTTCACTATAGCTTATATTCTGACTATTACTGGTTCCAATTTATTACTCCGCATTCTCTTCCAGGCATACCTACTCTCTTTTCTATAGGCACATTCTTATTACTATTAAGAGTAATATTACAAAAAAAATTATTATTAAGATAACAATATGCTCAGAAAAGTTTCACATTTATAAAATGATAGGGCTTATAAACTTTTCTAAGAAATTACCACTTAAGCACCACAAACCTAGTAAACAGTGACCCAAACCCAATCTCCAGCTATATACATTCCACCGCTTTAAGACTACTTTTCTGTCCCTTCTTCAGCATTCCAAAATGACTTTTGCTACAGATTTTTTATTTTTCTTTGAGTCATCTGCATGCCCTGAAGTCTCATCAGGAATTTTAGACTTGGCAAGACAACTTTTTCCTTTGCCAAAAGAGGAACAAGCTCATACAGTAATACACCCAGTAATCAAACATGAATATTGTATAGTGGGAAGAATCACCCCCTATCTCTCATTACAGCTCATAGTGTGTTCATTTTCATTGTTTTTAGTCCATTGAGTTGCTCATTTCAGAAGTGAATATAACTTATTTGCTTCAGGAGCAAATAATTTCCACTGGACATGCACACCCCAGACCCCTATACCTGTATAAGGTGTCCTCAACAACAGAAATCATCCCAACAACATGTATGCCTGTTATCTTTTTTGTGATAACAATGGATACCTCAGCAACATTAACTCTTTCACTAGATTCCCATAATAATACAGGATATACATGTTTTTGTCCATCAAGTGTCCCCAGCAGTGTGCCCAGGTGGCCAAGAAGACCAATGGTATCCTGGCCTGTATCAGGAACAGTGTGGTGAGTAGGACCCAAGAAGTGATCATCCCCCTGTACTCGGCACTGGTGAGGCCCCACCTCGAGCACTGTGTCCAGTTTTGGGCCCCTTACCACAAAAAAGACATTGAGGTGCTGGAGTGGGTCCACAGAAGGGCAACAAAGCTGGTGAGGACTCTGGAGAGTAAGTCTTATGAGGAGAGGCTGAGGGAGCTGGGGTTGTTCAGTCTGAAGAAGAGGAGGCTGAGGGGAGACCTTATTGTGCTCTATAACTACCTGAAGGGGGGGTGTAGAGAAGCGGGGGTCGGTCTCATCTCCCAAGTCACAGGAGATAGGACAAGGGGAAATGGCCTCAAGTTGCGCCAGGGGAGGTTTAGATTGGATATTAGGGAAAATTTCTTCACAGAAAAGGTTATCCAGCATTGAAATGGGCTGCCCAGGGAAGCGGTTGAGGCACCATCCCTGGAGGTGTTCAAAAGACAGGTTGACGTGGTCCTCAAGAATATGGTTTAGTGATTTTATTTTTATTTTTTTTTTTTTGTCAGAGTTAGGTTGATGGTTGGCCTAGATGATCTTTAAGGTCCCTTCCAACCTAGACGATTCTATGATTCTAAGTTATCACTGAGACTTCTAAATAATTTTAATTCTTGTTCTAAAACTGTAGATCTGCCAATTTATTTAATTTTTGAAAAATCACAGTCATGAAGATCATGAACATTAACTGCACTGAGAACAAGTGAAAAAGCAGCAATCTTCATAAAAAGAAATTTTTCAAAGTGGAAACTACCTGAAGTGAAGTTTGATAAAGAAATTAGAAAGGAAGAGCACCAGGTTGTTTAGTCTCAGTGTTTAAATTAAAGACACAACTTGCTGCTAAATTTATCATAGTGCAAATCTGGTTACATTTACAGTGCTTCAGAAAGAAATAGAGCAACCTCAGAGTTTAGACAACTTAAAAATATTTTGCTCTGTGTAGTGCTGGTTTGCCACAGCTTAGAATCAAATTGAGCGGAAAAATATTTCCTGCAATAAGGATCTAACTAAATGCTCTTGAGTAGTTCAATGAGGGCTACTATTCCGGGAGCCACTCAGTACACAGAACTGGCCCAGCCAATTCAATTTGCCAGCTCTCCCTCTGGAAGTCTCACCTTCAGTAAATGGCATCTTCTTTCCTCTTTTGCATAGGCCAACTTGTCAGTCACTGACAACAGAAGAAATTTCATTGCAAAACTTTTGAGTTTTTTTTTCTTGTAACTTTATAAAAAAGCTGAGTTCTATCACTTAAACATAGAGTTTAGACCAACAAATATTCTAATAAACCAACTCTCAAACACCAATCTTGATGTGATCAAAATCTCCATTACAGATGACAGTATGAGACAACCCATCTGAGTGTTAGTACAATCATGGCCCACCTTTGTGGTACCTTGTTGCCAGCTCAAACAAGAACTTCTATTGTGGAGAAAAAGGACAAGCGGGAAAAGATCACACCAAGCCAATAAAAGAAAGTAAATTCTGTATCTAAAACACTTGATTTCTTATAAAACAGCAGTCCAGAGTGGTTAGATTCTGCTGTGATCACCAACAGTTTCTCTAAACCTAATACCAAGGCGGAAATCCTGTCCAACAAAGGGTGGCTCACTAACCACAAGATATCTAACACTGAAGCTTGGTCCAGTTTAAAGTCCACTTAGGGATTCAATATTCCTGGAACTCAAAGCTCAACTTCAGCCATTTGAAAGCTGCTTCCTTCAACTAGGTCTTTGAAATCCAGTATTACTTGGCCTACTAAAACCGAAGCACAGGGGAAAAGGAATGATCAGGTATTCTAAAGGAACTCATCTGTTCCTAGCCCACAGAAGATCCCACCACTTCCCCCGGAATCACAAGTTTTTCAAAATGAAGCAAGTGCACAGAAACAAGTCTGTGGTCAGTCAAAGCTTATATGATGCCTGATACGGCATGAAACCTGGATCCTGCACTGTGGAAGCCACAAACGAGCACTACAATGATCAGAGGCTAGATAAATTGCAAATGAGTTAGTTTATGCCTCTCTAACACTGCCAAAGGGGTCCCTATGCCACCTGTACGAAAACTTAAATCTGACTTTCTACAGGAAAACCTCCTGGGAAACACAAATGTGTAAACAACATCTGTCCCACCTTTGGAGTGAATCCAAGCTACCACAGATTCTCTTGGTGGCATCAATCTGCAACTAGCACTATAGGGATGTAAAGAGTAAATCAAACCTATTTTTATTTAAGCATTTGGATGGTTACATATATCGGTTCAAATGCAACGTATTGCTGAGCAAAAAATTTTGTCTTAACTAAATATTATAAATGTGGTATTTTCCCCCCATTCTTTGCAACCTGAACAATCTAGTGTTTGTATAGAAGAGAGATTGTACATTACACTTAGTCTTCAAGCACACAGCAGGAAAACAACACAATAAAAATATAATATAAAGCACACTGCAGGTTTTTTTATGTAGCATATTGGCACCATATTAAAAATTGTGCATTCTTTATAGATGAATAGTCTTCCACGTTTGAAACCACACAGAGATGAAGTTTCACATATCTGCAAAATCAGCCATGAAAAATTCAGTGTGGCAAAATCTCCCCATAAGCTGATCTAGGAGATGTTGTTAATTTCTTAATTTCTGATAAAAAATTAATCACGAATATAACTATTTCATCTTCATGTCTTCAGTGAGAAACTAATGCTGACATGAATACTTATCAGCATACTACATATGTCTGTAAATAAAATGTAAAAGCTATATGCAAATACATAAATGGTACCATATTTGGGATAGGTACAATTTTGATGAATTCTTATTCACTCTATTCAACAATGTACCTCATGCAAATTATTTCTGTATGGAAATTCAGTCTGTTGTAGATTACTTGAATTTTTATTTTACCTAAATTAATTTAAGTCCCTTGTTACTTTATAGAAAAAAAAAAAAAGAGAGTAGTCATTACTTGTTTTCCAAAAACTAAGCAGTTTAATAATAATAATCAAGGTCAAATACTTATGTGATTAATTCCAGCTGTGGCAAATAATAGATGATGATTAAGAAAAGGAAGATATCAGAAGAAAAAAAAAAAATCCTATAAGAATTACGTCCAAACTCCTATTTTTGACAAGGAAATACAAAATGGAACTATATGGTTGAATAAAGGGGAAGAAGGGGGACACAGAGCAACATCTGGCAGAAAAGAATAAACATCTCCATTTTTGAAGAGCTGTACGTATTTGTCACAGGCATTTCTCTCAAGTCAGTCTTCAAGAGATCGGAAAAATCTTTTTTATGTTCCCCTTCCTACCATATTATTATTCTTTTGTAATGCCGTATCTCAGGTGATAACATAACACTAGCAATAACTAATGCCAACTGGTGCTATGCTATGACATGGTATTTGCAGCAAGATCTTAAATGTTTTTACGCTTCTTTTTTGTATGAACTGTCTCAGAGACTCAAATCAAGAATCACTACAGAAACAGAAAAGGAAGCAACCACAGAGATTCATGCAGAGTCACGATGAGGAATATAAAATAAATTCCCTCCAGTTCTTTGGGAAGTCCCAGCATGATTAGTGCCTGAGTAACCAGAGGAAAGGGAACTTGGGCTCCACTGACTCACATCGAGACTTTCCAGTGATTTTTTTTTTTTTTTTCCTTTTCATTTGGTCTCATTTTTAATCTGAACACTATAAAAAATCTGAAACACAATTATTTCTGTATCGATACTAATTTATTTCCTAACAATTTATTTTCCTAAAAATGTCCTATTTCCTACAATTACCTAATCGCTGCATACCTTTTTCCATGTTGTGTCTTTCATTTCAGCAACACCAAACTACAGAAATGAGTAAGTCTCACTTTAAGCTCTAACTGCATTACTGGAACTAAGACACAGAAATTAGGTTTTCTTCAACTCTCATATCACACACTGAATTCTCAGTGTCTTACTCTACTTACCTTATCACCTAGCTACAATATGAATAATATACATCATAAAAATCCAAGGAAAAAAATTATAATCAGAACAAATAAACAAAAGAAAACAAACAAACAAAACCCAAAACCGCACACCAGACCTGAAAGCTAGATTTTTCTAGCATAACTTTTCCAATAAAGTCAATAGAAGCTACAGATATTTGGCACATCTGACAAACTGTAAACAGCTTGCACATGTAATAACAAAAGTTTGTGACAGAGCTAAAATACTGTCCGGATCTCTGAGTTTTCTCTGACTAGGCTGGGAATAGTAAAATAGGATTGACAACATAACACAAGTAATTCTACAACATCTCATTAAGCATATTCAATTAAGATGTAAAAATAATATCAGCAAAGGTGGCCTTAATTTCAAGTAATACAGTGTCGATTCCCAGCTCTGTGATGAAACTATGTTGTACGGACATAAAAAAAAAAAGCTGTGAACTTGGACTCTTAAAAATATAAACAAAAAAGAATTCTATGAATCTTTATTAAGAGAAATTACGGCTTTTTACAACAGTGATTAATAGCTGTTCATCCTACTGTCAAAACTATAATTGTGAGAGTAAACAAGAATGCGTGGAATGCGTTCTGTGATGTTTAAGAGGAAAATGTTGGCAACAAAGCACGCTGATTTTTGAAGTTAATCTCCTGACCGTCCCTGCCTACTGAATTTTAGTTTCTATTGCAGAATAGTGTCAGAACATACTAAACAGATTCCCTTACGATGAAACTAGGTAGGAGGATGTGCTCCATGACACACCTAATAGTCCTCAATCGCTAAGGAACCTTCACTTTC
>VXAK01011893.1:0-13832 GCA_013399435.1 Arenaria interpres | reverse complement strand
TCTAGGAGCTGGGTACACTTCTATTCTCACATCACCCTATTTGTACAACTTTCCTGAGAAGACCTTATATACTGAACTCTGCAGTTTGGGGCTCAGTAAGCTTTCTATCTTTAGCACTCTTTCGGTTAGGCTGAACCTAAACTCAATTGTCTTCCTGTAATTCAGCTACATGGTTAGGAGCTCTGTACCTTATTGGGAGGAATTTGAGTTTCCTGTAGTTTTCTTATCTGAAAATATGAATTAGGATTGTCTGTCTAAAGTTTGGGGATTCTTACATTAAAGTGCTATTCTAAATAATAGGAGTTTGTAAAAGGCATATAAAGGCAGGGAAGTTATCTTCCATTACTTCCCAAGTTGTCTTCTATTGTTTGTTAGTTAGTTCACTGATGTACAAAACTCCACATTTCCCTCTGTATTACACCCTAATGCTGTGCTTTTGTAGTGGGCATTTTAGATAGTGGCTATCAGACATCAACACAGTCTCACTGCTATTAAAGCAGTCTGGAAAATTGATTTTTTTAAAAAAAAACAAACAGTTGAAATGTGAATAAAACATGGTTTATGACCCTTTTATAAATACAAGCCCAACCATCAGAAGATTTTTTCACGAGTACATATATTTTATGAGTAAATGCTGTTTTCTGCTAGCATGATTTCCCTTGGATTCTGTATTTCCAAAGAGAATTGTAACATTTTCCTGCGCAAAATTCTGTTTTGGCACATTGCTAACAGCAGTAGATGTTAGATACTGTCTATTACCCTGCCTCTGCCAACAACCACAAATGGAATGTTTGCATCTGCTTTGAGCCATGCACCAAATTGGAAACAGTTGCTGTGCTTATATTGTGCCTGCACAATTGACTGATGACAACTACCCTTCAGAGTATACGGGGGTTTTATGCCTAATTATTTTTACTGTAGAGCTGGGGACTTAAGAAAATCCTGTAAGCAAATTCTGGATAACTTGAAGTTAGGAATAATGGGCTAGTGAGAAGAATTGAGAAGATAAGAATGTGTCTGATTCCAGAAAACAACTTTTCAGAAGATTCATCCTTTCACCTTGAATATCTTAAATGCTTGAGAATGTCTGTAGTTGATGATTTTTATTTTCATTTCCTTTGTAATTACTATAAATGCAGCAATCAGTACTACAATGTCTCATGACATTTTCAAATGATTTTCTGATACCTCCTCCTCCTTTCCTGGAAGTAATAAGGTTCTCTATGCATTACATCTGGCTTTGTGGTACTAAGCTCAGTAATTTCTACCCCCCAAAAAAAGCATTCTTCTTAGTATTGGCACTTTTTTTCTCATAAAAATTCTATTAGTTTAACCAAACCAGTAGGAAAATGAGCAGTTAATTTGTCTTGGAAATTGAAATTCAGTTGAGACATATTTACTTTTCTTTAAAATATATATTACACTTCATGTATTTATAACATGTATCTGAAACCAGAGATAATAAAATTAAACAAAATTTTAAGTCAAATGAATGGTAATGCTTTTGGTCATAAATTATGTTATTTGCAATCAAAATATGATCTTCAAAGCAAATTATTATTTTTTCAACATTAAACTACTAAATTAACCAGTAAATTATCTAATTATCCTATTTGGGTTCAGTTGCTACTTAATTTGGCTTGGTTTTAAACATACTTGTAATTTCTGTAAAGAAAAATCTTTCTTTGTATAGTCATATATAATGTTTGTGTATGTGTAATTCTGAAATACTTCAAAAAAGGCGGTCATAGTTAACCTGTGTGTTGGTTTCTGTGATTGCTCTTTCAGATCTAAATAACACCATTCTACAGTATCAGTCATTTTTAAGTTGTCATCCATAAGCAGGAGTACTTACTGCTTCTTGGAAATGAGATCATACCCAAGTGAGAAGTTGATCTGATAAGATAACATCTTTTAAAGGGCAAACCGTCTAAGTTCCAGGGGTTGAATGAAGTTGTTTTAGGAATAGAAGCCCAATGTGTTGTTTTACTTTATTGCCTGCATTTTTTCACAGAAGGGAAAAGTGCCTATGACTGTAGCCATGTATATCAGAAATATTTGTTAAATTGAAAATATTTGGTCTTTGGAAAATGAACGTAATACATGGATTCAGATACGTTCTAACAAATTTGGCATGTCTATACTTACAAATATTAAACTGAAAGTGTTTGACTTAAAACCTCATCTATGTGAACAGTTATTCTGACTACCTTAGAACAGTGAATAATTATGTGCAAATTACCTATGTGTTGACATAGCTAATTGTCCTAATTAATCGGCTTGCTTTGGTGTCGACTGTAGTTCACAACAGAGTACACAGATTCAAACTAGGATACTACTGAAGAACTTTTGTGGGCAATGCAACATAAGATCATTGAGAAAGCCATGTGGTTTCTCTAAAAATGTATAAGTAAAAGCAGCATGTATTTCACCAGAAACACTGTTTGGAATTTATTACACAAACCTTATTAAGATGCTTTCCTTATATATTTGCTTTTAGAATTTCTTAATTTCTCTTTTCAAGAAACAAAATTTCTGCTTGCAGGACTTCTTTTGTTTAGTTTGGTAGGAATTTCTTTTCAATTTTCATTGGAATTTCTACGATGAAGTATATTTTCTTTAACTACTTTTATATCTTTTCCAAATGCAAGGGATTGTCAGTAACATTGGCTAATGGTGCTGCGTACAGCATAAATGATGGCTTTGCAAAAGTGGAGTGAGAAAGGGTAGCATCTCACAATCAACAAGTGACAGTACCAGAGCAGGTGCAATACTTGAGGTCAGTGCAGTAGAAGGTGCAGAGACACTACCCAGCGGAGCTCCTTGGTCCTTAGCAGATGAGTGGAATCCCGGAGAAACTGAAAAAAAATCTTGCTGGGTCAAAGAAAATCTATAATTACTGACAGCCTATACCCAATTACACCAATGAAAGCAACCATTTGTATGAACTCTGGTTATTGGATTGTGTAGGAATTTGGCAGTGAAAAAGGCATGTAGGCTAAGTTTGTTGAAAAAAGGATTTCTCACTTAGAAATTGGCTCTAAATTATTGCCAGCAGATTCCCTCTCTAGAACTCATTGTATCATAAAAATTGTAATAAAAAGTAAGTACTGTCACAGACACAGTGCGTACATAAACCATCCTTAAGAGTGGGCATTTGAAATACTGAAACAAAAATAATACATTTACAAGCTACATAAAGTCATCACAGCCAAGAAGGTAATAACCCAGTGCAGGGCTTTAGTTGCTATTCTCTACCACCATAGAGAACGTTGCATAAAATGTAGAAAAGATACATGTGTATCTGGTGAATTTTGAACTTGTAAATTCAGAAAATAAGATACAGAAATGTGGAAGTCCCAAAGGAAACTTCTGTCTGCTTTGCAGTTGTGAGGAGAGCTCTGTGGGCAGAGTGGGCAGGAGGAATCTAAGGGTAGCAGAGAGAGGGAGGCTTCTTGCTGGGGAAGAGGTGGGGCTGGAGGGAGAGGGGATCTAGGAAACCTTTTATGACCCTGGTAACTGATGTATGTAAAAGTGCAAATTTACATGTTTGGGGTTTGAGAAGTGTTGGTATGATGTGCTTCTGTGCCTGCCCATTTTGCCCAGAGTCTATTATGTTTCAATAATTTATACACTGAACTCAATTTTAAATCAGCTGCTTCAAGGTAGAGTGCATTGGTCATTACAGGAACCAAAGGAAGATAAGAAAAGTATTTAATTCCTTCCACTAAAACCTTTGTTGTCTTGCAGAATTCTGCTGTAATTGCATGCATTCGTTTGGCAGGCTTTCGTTCTTGTTGCTTTGTTTGTGTAGCACAGAATAATGATAGCAACATTTCATTAAGAGGCAGCCATGCTAAAAACTAATAAAAGCTTACTATTCTTTATAGCTGCTTTGTAGATTTGACTCTCCTTTGGTGGGTATAACTGTTTTCTGTCATGCAATTGTGTGCAACTCTTGTAAGTAAGCTATTTATTGCTTTTGCTACTAGTTTCATGTCAGAATAGATAAGTATCAGTGTATACATGGGTTATGTGTTTGGTCTGTGTACATTTATTTGCAGCAATGGATTCATTTTAAAGAGTCTATTCACATGGTGTTCCATGATAGTATATTTCAGGGACAAGTATGAACTAATTTATTTGTGGAAAAGTTTTGGTCCTTGTTTTTTAAGCTTTACACAGTGGTCTTCCGAAAAAAATATCCACTCCAAAGGTGCACAGCACTTGCATGCAGACATTGTTTTAGTGTGAGCTGTTAGGGGACAATGAACTAATGTACAATAACACAGGAAGGCTTTTTTCTAAGACTCTATTTCTAATGTTTTCTGCAAGAAGATTAGCAGAGTGTCTTTACTTTGCTATCTGTATCCTTCTTCTGCAGGAGACTCCTGGTGGTGTATGAAGGATTAGACATGCACACAAAGGAATAGTTAATGATGTCTTCTCCTTCAGTTTGCATGTGAGGATATGTAAAGCTATTCATATCTCTTGCAACACACTGGTACTTCCAGTAATGAAGGCATGTCTGACCAGGAATGGGGGTTTGCTACTTACACTGAGAAGTTGAGAATCCCTGGCAAGCTAGATTCATTTTTTTTTAACCACAAGCATTTCTGTGACTGAAGAGGTTCAAATATTGGCCTTTTCTTCAGGAAAAGACTCTGTGGCATGATAGTGATTTTTCCATGTAAATTGATTAAACTAATAGTGCAAGCAAACAAACAAACAAACAAACAAACAAAATAGTAGCAGTAGGCAAACGTGCAGTATTTTGGTTTATTTTTTTAATAGCTGAGCTAATTCAATTTATGTTATCTATAAAGATACAACAGCAGTAGAGCGTATGATGCATAATTACAACTTGACTGTATAGCGAAAGGAAACAGGGATCCCTAAAATCTGTTGTGCATCCCCACAAATAAAAAGATACGTCATAGCATCTATAGAATTGTAGGAATTTTAGACATTAACTTGTTCGGACAACTTGTTACCCTTAAGCCTCCAATTCTATAGTATAATCAAAAATTAAACAACCACGTTATAAAGGCTTATTTTTTTATAACCATGGGAAGAAAATGGGAGTGCCTGGGACTTTTTTATATGTGGTTATGCATTTTTCAGCTTCTGTGCATCAGCTGCAGTCTATGCTCATTGTATTCATTTTATTTTAAGTTGCAGAAAATTTTCAGAGGCTTAGATGCTCTGTTCCCTTCATATTGATTTACTAATAAGAGAGGATGGATATTTTACTAGTAGAATGTTTGCTTTTCATATATAGACGTTGATGGAGTTTGTGTTGTTGATTATCTGCTATTTCTTGCAGTCTGTGGTGGGAGACGGCAGTTTGGATTTCCTTAAACAATTTAAGTCCAGCAGAATGTTTAGCATTTGTTGCTAGAAGAAAGTTAAAGGAACCCATAGAGTGGTTACTGTTTATATAGGTATGTGCTAACTTTCAGTCATTTGACTTGACAGAAAAAGTGAACAGTAATGAAAGCCTATCTATTTTCGCAGTGAATATTACACATTACGTTGTTCTGCAAATTTGTTCCCAAAATAAAGAAAAAATTCTGTCTTTTTGCTTTGCCTCACATGTCTGAAGTGAATTTGCAAGCTTTCCCAAATTAACCTAAACAAAATTTATTCACCATAGTTCAGACCTGAATTTCTCCTCCTTTCTCTGGCTGTATCTCAGTGTGCCTTTTCTTCTCCCCATTTGTTTTCAACAGACAGTTAAAACTATCACCACAAGGTGGAGTTCTAACTTTCCATCATGAACAATCTCTTCATTATATCAACAGGGAGTAAACATAATTTCTTCCTAACAATTATACTTCAGTTACATGTGAAATTTACAGGAGTGTTTATAGGTAGAAACATTCAACAGAAGAAGGCAATAACTTTGGAACTATTTCTATGGTCAAGATAGAGTCTTATTGTGAAGTTAGTACTGGCTTTAATCCTAGACTTTTTAATCTCTTCTTGTCATATATATGCATAGTGGACCAAAGGAAAAAAAAAAAAAGAAAAGAAAAGAAAAAGTAAGAAGGAAAAATAAAGGTCGTAGATTTAGTAGATTTACAGTCTAAGGATATTTTTTCCATTTTCTTCTATTCACTAAGAACCACATTCCTGCAGGACATCAAAGATTGGTGCTTACAGAATAGGAGTTTTCTGTCACATATACACTTAAACTTTTTGGAAGGAAAATCTACACTTATCACCTATATAAACAATGAATTTTTATAACGTGGGGTTTGGTGTAATTGGTTGGTTGTCTAAAGGAATTCTATTATGCATGCTCAGCTGTTAAGCTGAAATGGTTTCTTGCTTTGCAACTCTGAAAGGATCGTCAAACACATATAGACTTATGAAATACAAGGTTTTAAAGGTATTTCTTTGTTGTCTCCTGTAAAAACAGTGGTTTGTAAAATTATCAGTGTTGCTAGTTCATTGTAAATGACTACTTTTACATATAGGTAACTCAGATCTCAGTTTGAACAGTTGAACTTGTATCTTTTAAGCCTATATCTCTAGAGTCCGAAAACGATGGCAGCACTCTTCTTATTTCATAAAATGAGTAACTGCTGGAGTTTAAATTAATTTAATTAATTGTTTAAATAGCGCAACAGTTGCTAGTGACGTGGTGGGTTGTGGTGCTGAACGGACAGCTCACGGCAGCGCTCCGAGGCGGGGCGTTAACGGCAACCTGTGGGCAAGGGGCGTAGCGAGGATTAGAGTGTAATCATTAAATAGAAACGATCAGTTGAAAGCTTTTAAAAGTGCATTTATAATAAATCTTATTGATTGCAAACAATTATTTGCATTGTTCTTCTTCCTTATGGAATACCTTACATCCTCTGAGGTCACGCAAACCTGTCCTTGCAGAGGGCTGTGATAAAATCCTACCTTTATATGTTTCTTCCCTAGGAGAGGAAGCCTCCTCCTCAGCAGGCACCCCTTCATGGCAGTGCCAGCTCCACCGAGGCTGCCCTTCTCTGCCTCAGGCTTTTCCCTCCTGCAGCAACTGCCCACTGCCTCAGCTTCCACCTCTGCAAAACAGAGCCATGGATGCCAATGGAGTGAGAAATGCCAAGGAGATGGGGAGAGTTACCTCTAATTTTCACTTCTGCCTCTCATGTTTAGATCCTCATTGACTTTCTTTCCCTGTATTTCTGTGTCTTCCCTCACTGTTTCCTTCCCACTCAGTCTTTTTTGGATTTTCTTTCCCTTTCGCTTGCTGTTCTTATCGAAGACTACTGGCACTTGCACAACATTCTCAACCTCTCAGGGGGATTTAAGTGTGCCAGATCCTGCCCTATGCTCAAGCGAGCATCACCAGTGCCAGCAGCAGGCCACGGTGACTGCTGGACAGCCACATAACAAAGAAATGTCATGCGCCTGCTTTCAGCAGAGGAGTTGTGATATATTGTTATGTTTCTCTTTCTCTCTCTCTCTTTTTTTTTTTTTTATATTTGTCACATTAATTTATAGCATGATGTGATATTGTCCCTTAGCTTCGCTGCAAATCTCTTGTTTTGGGATGTCATGCAATATGATTTTAATCTGTTATGTTACTCAGTAGTGATGAAAAGTTCAAACTATTAAGCTTTAATTGAACAAAAGAAAACCAGCAGAATTACACACATAATTAACCCTTTGCTCTAATTTTCCATACCCATTTACTCATTCATTAGGCATTTAATCTCCCATATTTTGAGCAAGCTTTGAAAAACCCATTGATCTTTTCACTTTTCATATGCTATATATATGTTTCTCAGTTTAGAAGACAAGCAAACCCCTCAAACAAGCAGACTTCATTCTGGAGATAAACGTGAGAAATACTCTTACAAATATATGCTAAATTTAGTACTTGAACACATATAAATGTGAGAATATGCTTATTAGGGACAAAGAAGACTTCTTTATTATAATTCTAAAATGATGTAATTAGTGACCAAGACTGATGTCTTAATGTGCAGGGACAGAAGAATTCTAATCTAACTCTGGTACTAGCTCTCTCTGTGGCCTTAAATGGCCCACAGTGTCAGAGCTCAAATTGTCCTGAAAATGTTTAAAATAAGTATCTTTCACACCTTGTGTGACCAAGGGCTTCTCTGCTTAGTACATGGGTCCATAGGCTTCTTTTAAGCATCAGCAGGAGATTTTAGAACAAAATTTGGCCTTGTATATTTGAAATTCCTAAATAAAAGTTGCAGTTCTGTTGTATCACTATTAATTAAGGATTAGTTGTTGAAATATTTCTAATCATAGAATCATAGAATTGTCTAGGTTGGAAGGGACCTTTTAGATCATCTAGTCCTACCATCAACCTAACTCTGACAAAAACCATCACTAAACCATGTAACTAAGCACTATGTCAACTCGTCTTTTAAATACCTTCAGGGATGGTGTCTCAACCACTTCCCTGGGCAGCCCATTCCAAGGCTTAATAACCCTTTCAGTGTAAAAATTTTTCCTAATATCCAATCTGAATCTCCCTGGTGCAACTTGGGGCCATTTCGTCTTGTCCAATTGCCTGTGACTTAGTTGTTTTCCATGTGCCATAATTATTACCTTCTAAATGAAAGTTTCATGTCTTTGTCTTTTCAAATTTTAGATAACGCTGCTATTCCTGACCATTCCATAAAGTAATATATTACCTGAATTCAGACTTGGTCATTATCTGATACTAAAAGATAAACAAAAAACATTCACTCATTACAGAGTTAAACTTGAATGTATGCAAAATGCCAGATATGTGTTGAAGAAATCTTAATGCTGCAATATACTTACAGAACTCTAAGATCTAGATTAGATTCCACAGCATTCTAATTTATTCATCTTCTAGCCATTTAAAAGCCTTGGGCTAAGCAGAGAGAGAGACCTAAGAAATTGTCTTTAAAAGCAACATAAAATGGATGTATATTTAGAAGAAATGTAACATTTTCAGCTATCTGTTTTGGTGGAGCACTCCTGGGTAGCTGTCCACGTTGGCTTTCAAAGCTGAAACTACTTACATTTTGCTAGAGATTGCAGGTACAGTTTGAAGTCAGATGCACTTTATAAGGAAGAAGGTGTATATTTAATAAGTGCAATAAGAAGAAGCAGAAAAAAATATTTATAAGAACACAATATTTTCCAACTCTCTGACAAATCAACATTGCTGATCCTTGAGTAGCTTTGTTATTACTTCCATAAGTTGAGTACCTACCCATTTCTTCAAAAATTCTTCCTAATTACTGTTGGTAAGGAGGTAATCTGGAGTTACCCTTATATATATCAGCCTTTTAGGAACTGGCATATGAACAAGATATGAAACTGTCGCGTTTGAGACAGGACCAAGATGACAGTGTCTTTAAAATGTTGCCTTAAAGCTCCAATTTCAGTAACAAATCCTGTTAGCTGCCTTCGTTCAGGATTTTGTTAGTGTTTTGAAAAACACTCTTAGGTAGTCAGGTAGATGTAATTTTCATACTGAACATCTCACATAAATATTATGTAAAGTTGTGGACTGAGAACACTATATCTACTTAGCTTATTGCAAGAACTCACGTAGAGTTAGTGTTAGGATCAGAAACAGGTAAACTAAGATGGTCTTGCAACTTGTGTTTTAATACAGAAGTGTACTATAACTATACCTACTCAACATAACTAAATAATTCTATATCAATGTAGCTCTTGCATATTCCAGGCTTAAAAAGTATTTCTTTTTCTAGTATAAGTAGGAAAGAAAGTCTTAGGATCTTCACCTCATTTCTCAAGTGGTCTTACAGTAGATTTGGGAGCAGATAGGCACCAGACTAAGGTGTTTTTATCTTTCAGTTTAGCTATTCCCAGGAGCTCCCTACCATTGCAAGTCACTTGCCTTTCTATGAAAATTCTTACCAGTGCATACTGAACCTTTTCATACAACCACAAAAGGCAAGATCATAAAACTAGATCTATATACTGAAATACAAGGAATGCAAAATTTAACTGAGAAAGTAGATGACTGGCCCAACAATATCAGTTTGCAATATCTTGCTTATTTCTAACTTTTTTGATTCTCACACTAACTATGGGCTCAGTTTCTTCTTTTGAATGTATTTTAATTTCTTCAATATTTGCTTTGATTTACCAAAGTCCATCAACTTATAATTAAATTTGGGTGGACTGCAATAAAACTTCCTCTAAATATGTGTTATGTGCAGGTTTAAGAGAATTTATTTGATTTCACTTACTGGTATGATGTAGCTTTTGCTGCAACTAGAGTAACGTGAAGAAGGACATGTTATTGCATTATATCTTTATCTTGCTTCTTGGGTTCAATTTGAATTATTTGCTGATCCACATTCAGTGGAATCTGGATCATAATAGTTTAGCATGTGTTCTTTGCACTTGAATACGAGATGCATAGGTCTATGTTTGTTGGATTCCAGATGGGTTCCCGTCTTGTGACTTACTTACTAATTTCCTTAGGGTGTATGTGACAAGACATAGTACTACCGTCTTCATGGGAACAGCTGGATAGACATTATTTTCTTGAGTTTAACATCAGTTATTTTGTTATGGTACTTTTTCCTGCAGACTGAACTATGTCATTATACATATATTACTGCACATATGTATGAACAAAATTATGACTCTTTAACCACAGACAGTGCAATTAATTTTTTTTTTATTAACTGAATTTAATACTAGATGTGATATGAAGTATCCTTTCTTTCAAGAAAGACTCAACCATTTGACTTACATAAAGTTTTGCTGTCAACTTTAATTTCTTCCATTTTGCCAAAGCTTTGTTTAAGTTTTGCCTAAATTATTATGACAGGACAAGAGACAGTGGGCATCATTTGAAATACAAGAAATTCCATTTAAACATAAGAAAAATCCTTTTTTAAAAAAAACACCAAACCAACAAAAACGAACAATCAACAATTTCCAAGGGTGATTGAGCACAGGAACAGATTGTTCACCGAGGTTGTGGTATTCCACATCCCAATAGAGGAACAGACCTGAGTGACCTGCATCACCAGTTGACCCTGCTCTGATCAGGGAGAGTTGACTAGATGATCTCCAGATGTTCCTTCTAACCTCAACTATTCTGTAATTCTATGATTCTGTTATGTTAGAGGGAGTTATCTGCATTTCCCAGTGAAATGAGGCTCCATGAGGCAGTCTCATGTTTTCACTTCGAGCTTCTATGTGATGGCTACCAGTAATTCCCCAGATTTTTCTCATTCATTGGGCCCTTTTTTTCTGAGTGAAAATCAGAAGACTGTGTGCTTTCCCATAATCAAGCACAGACACAGAACAAAGCAAAACAAACTGAAACAAAAGTAACAAAAAAACCACCCCACAACTAGATTTATGACTATCTTTTAGAATTCATTTGCTAGACTGGAGTTTATTAATGCAGGTAAAGAAAGTCAGACGTTTCACAAGAGAGAATGAATTTCCTTTACTTCTGACAGTCTCTAAGATCTTACCTCTCTATGTTTTGACAATCTGTTAGCTCCTGGTAAAATTAGCACAATTCTGCTCATAACCAAAGGTCAAGTAATGTTTTATGATTTTCATGTTCACTGAATCCTCACCATTCCCTTTCTTGGTTGTGTAGATGGCAGTTGTTCAATTTTAAGTGAAGCCATTCGTTTTAACTGACTGTCACAATTCTGAGACTCCTTTTGTTGATACCATCTTCCTGTGAGGAACAACAAGTGCTATTGTCTAAATGATCACAACTAGCTGGGACTCCTACAGCTTGCCTACCTCCATATGTTCATATTTAACAGTCTTAACTTTCAGTTTCCAGTGTGGGATTCCTGTGGCTTTCTTCATTAGTGTTTGGCCAGGCACTCCACAAACTTCACAGCAGAGGGCCCTTGCTAACATCTTGTAAGTGGGCTCTCTGGTACCCGCTTTTAGCTTCAGTAGTCTTTCTTTCCAGATTTTCTGCAAAGCATCCTGCGGGTTCCTCCACATTCTAGGCAATGGTTCATTTTCTCCTTGAGTGAGGACTTTGCTCCATGTGCACACTTCTAGACTTGTCAAATGGTGCACTTTTTTAATGAATCCTTTATACAGTAACTTCTTAAAAGCACATAAATATAGCCATTTTAATAAACTGTATTCCAGTGAATATGGCTCATACTGCTCCTTAGTGACTATTGTGTAGGCTGCCATTTCACATCGTGAAAATACACTTGTTGACATTATTATGGCTTTCGTATAATTTCAGATAACTGGATAGTTTCTCCCAATCGTTTAAACACTACATCCCCTCTGGAACTAGGAACTGTTATTCTTTTATTTGAGTGCAATTCCCGTTATCTCCATCCAGTCCCGGTTTCAACAGTCTCAAAAGAAATGAAAGGAGACAAAGTGATAGTACAGGACACCAGTTTGCTGTCTTTCACGTGACATTTGTTTAGCTTTTATGAAAGAGAATGATCTGTACTCATCATATTGGATCAGAGTATGTTTTTGCATGTAAGCAGGTAGCTTACAGGAACAGGCAAAAAAATTTGCCCTGGGCTTGGGAGAATCAGAGAAAATTAAAAGCTATTTCTGCAACCTAACTGGGCACCTAAGCTCTTTAATAACGAGACTCTCTGTTTCTGTAATCTGATAATTTTGCTAATGTACAGTCTATCTTCATAATTTTTCTATTACTCAGTGGTAATAAAAATGATAATAAAAATTACCCAGAAGTACCCAGTCATTGCAGTTTTCCGGTCCTGTAGTGAAGGTATGATAGGAATTTAAATCACATTTTATCTAAATTTGGATCTTTATGTAGTCTTACAGGGAACAGATATCTGGTCCCTCAGAATAGGATGTCCCTTAACATGCTAAGGGTGCTAAAGTTAGACACCTAAGGAATTTCCAGTCCAACTAAGGATGTATCAATTTAGAAGCATGTAGAAAGAACAGAGAGGGAGGGATGAAAGGATGAGGGAAGAAAGAGAGAAAGACTGAAAAGGGGAGAAAGAGCTTATGGGGGAGGAAGGTGGGGAGGAAGGTAGGGAGGAAGAAAGAAAGAGAGGTGCGGGAGAGAAGGAGAGGAAAAGGAAGGAATAAGCAATTCTAGAGCAGGCGTTCTTGAAGAATAAGTGATCTGAATAGCTGTTTGTACTATTTGTACAGTGATAAAATATGGATGTTAGACTGAAATGGATCTGAGGAGACACAATCGAGTCCATCTTCTTATGTGAATTAGGATTACCTCTCATGGATATTTATTTAACTTGCTCTTGAACACATGTTGAGATGTGGATTCCCTATCAATAATAATTTGAGCCATCATTTAACTGTCCTGATAGCTGGGCTGTTTTCAATTAGAATCTGATGTAAATCCCCTTTGCTATGCTGGTAGCTCTAATTAAAACCAGGTCTAATTTATCTACATCTTTTCTAAAACATGAAGCCAAAAACTGAGAAAAGTGCTGTTGTTGGAACTTCAGGAATGAAGTTCAGAAGACACTACTTTCCTTGTCGGTGTCAATGAATTCCAAAATTATACTTCACTTTGTTGCAGCAATATTGTATTTTTTAGATCATTATTCACTTTGTGATCTACTACACCTTCCTACCCTTTTTCTTTATTTATTCAGTTGTTTTTTTCTCTTTTGCAGTTGTATTTTCTCTTTTAATTATTTAGCATTTGAGGAAAACTATAATGCCTATGTTCCCCACTGCCAAAATGAGAGACAAGTTGCTGTGTTCCTGATTCAGAAGGATCCTGTTCTCATTTGATCAGATCTCTGAATTTGTTAAAATGAATCTAAATGACTGCAAAACAGTATATATTTATAAATATAACTTATTTTTATTATTTTAATATT
>VXAK01011886.1:0-12206 GCA_013399435.1 Arenaria interpres | reverse complement strand
TACACATTTAAATGATATTTAGATGGTGATACAGCAAAGGGAAGTGAAGTAACAGGTTGTGATAGCACAGAGCTTGAGGGACAGTGTGGGTGGTTAATAGAGAGGAGACTGCTCCTTTTCCAAAATTCTCAGTTTATACTCTCAAAAATAAATAAGCAACTTGTGAGATCAATTTTAAATGTGTTTCAACTCCTTCAGTTTCCCGCAATAATTTGTAGTGCCCAAAACTATGAAATATATGAAATAACTTTTCATAACTGATTCATCCAGAAGTCAGTCCTATAAAAGCAAAACGACATGCACAGACTGACTGCCCCATCTGTAGCATCTGAAAAGCTCCTTAGGCTGCCTATAAACATGACATCCCTTCCTTAAACAAGTCCAGGTGCTATACCACAGACACAAGGCCCTTGATTATTCACAGCATATTTTTAGGACTATGCTAATAATCAGTGTCTGGTGAGAAGGCTGGTCAGTTGGACAAATGATGAGATTTCTTTGTTTTACTCTTTGTCCTTGGATTCCTTTCCCCTGAATCAGTACAATAAGCAGGTCATGTTATCTTCCTTGCTGCTTAGCATCTCAATATCCCTTTCACCCAGAAGGGTAATAATTTCTTACATAGATGAAAATTATTACAAAAAAAATATGGAAGAGTATTTTTCAATGTTCAAAAACACAAGTGAGGCCTAACTTTTACCTTAGTAAGACAGTTATCATATGGACTAAACGGTTTAGCAATACCTGGCATGCCTACTGCATAAAAGTTCACTCAGCCTTTCAAAAGGAAGAAGCTATGGCAGGAAATTAAACAAAAACCTGAAACAAGATGGCCTTATTATACTCGATAGGGAATGTCAGTATGGCATTACTAATATTTTTTTAGTCACTGTAGAACAGGCTACTGAGAGGAATGCTCACAGTGGGGGCTACTGATAGGTAAAAAATGTGGGGAGGGATTAAGTATTTTCACAGAAGGATAGAAATATTGTGAATTAGCCAAGTGCTTAGGAACTCAGCTGTTGCAGATGTCGGTCCTTCTGGAAGATGTTTTCTCAACACTACCTTTAAGTACAAGAGTGTTCTGCTTGACTGAAAAGAGAGTGCTTGGAGTTGTTTACTGGCTGGCAGTGTAACATTTAGGAATATGCATGAGGCACAAGTAAAACAGATAATAAAACATCATATTCAAGTGCTGCATATTTCTAATAATTACTATGATTCTTTTTGCAAAGTGAATACAAAAATGACATATTAAAAGTGTAATACATTATTCATTAAATATGTTATATTGGCAAGGTAAAAACTTTCATAAAACAAGTATTGAAATTAAAGACATCTATAAATTATGAAAGCAAATGAAAGACCCATTTTATCAAAGTCTACTTATCATTCCATAAATTTACAACCTGAAAAAAGCCCCAGATGCTCAAAACTTTCAAGTAGCAAACAAGAGAAAGCCTACCCAAAGACTGGATTAAGACTTATTAAGAATACAGTCCATAAACAAATTTGTGTTTCTTTGTGCACTGGTATGGAAAAGCTGGTGAAATACATTCAGAAATTAACTGGGAACAAGTGCAATTCATCATACAGTGGGATAACATTACTGTTACTTTTTTCATCAGCAATTCAGACAATGAAACTATGCTTTTCTTATGAAGAAATGAATTTGATTTCCATATAAAAGAGCAAACTTTTGATATGTGCCATGCAGGCAGTGTACAGAAGTAATGTTTGAGGTCCACATTCAATTTTATTTAAAGTCAAAAGGATTCTTTCCCCCGATTGAGTGAGATTCAGGAAAGATCTTCAGTGGATCATGAGCAAGCGAACAGAGGTGTTGAGAAGTGGAAAGATCAAGAACAGTGATAAATTTTACAATAATTAATATTTCTAGTTTGTACTCAAACTATCCTTGAAAAATCACTTGTGTGTCTTACCTACCCACTATAGGCATGTTCAACCCTCTTTGTGGTGCAAGTCATAGGTTTGCTCACTTGGCTGAAAGCCGTACAACACATATATAAAATACAGTACATGACTCAGATAATTCTCCATGATGAGTAGCACACTGTAGCACAAGGTCAGTTTGAGCATACCCTGGCTAGCCTTAAAGGACCACATGTCTCAGGGGAAAGTGGTCTTAAGGGAGAAACATTTTTGCGGCCCACTGCTCTCTTTGGTAGCCTCTTTGCAGCCCCACACTAATGAGATCTCTAGGCTTTGTCTCTCTCCCAAGCCTATCTCTGATCTAGGACTGTGGATGGAGTTGGTAATATTTATAAATAATAAACATTATTTATTTTCCGAAACTAATATGTAGCGGGAGGTCAGAAATTCTGAACACGCAACAGAATATCTGAATCAATGAGGTCACAGCCCAAGTGCTCCCATTCGTGCTAATTTGGCAACCTTTGCTGTAGAGAATATCAGTGTGAAAAATTAACAGCAAACACAGGGGAAAGAAAGTGAACAGCAGACTGTCACAAGGTACTCCAGTTCTCAATACAAATCTATACAGGCAGCTGCAGGGAGATGTGAGCTCAGTTCCCCTAGTGCAAGCTGGCCCAAAGAAGCCAGATCTGGTCTGGAAGCTGTACAATTGTGGTGATCAACCCATTTAACTTCAGATATGATGTGCTGACACATCTCCGTAACTTCTAGTCAGCTGCTGATTTGCACGCAGTTACTGAGGGGAACCACCAAACCTTTTCTAGTGTACTTGCCATTGAATGCTTAACAAGTTAGCAGGGCTAACACATTGTAATTCATAAATGACTCGCTTCAGCAAATGCCTACATTCACAATTTTAAGGACACCTTGTGAAATTGTATGTGCAGCTAAATATTTAACTAAATTCTACATTAATTAATAGGTCATTGTTTTCTATCTTCAATTACTGCAATTATCTATTCTTCATACTGTTAACAGATGTAAGACAGTAAATGATGGTTTACTAGCACTACTCACAATCAAATTCATGCAAGAAAAAGAAAATGTCATTGACAACATCTAGGGAGTTCCGTGATTAAAAGATCAATTGATTACAAAACTTTCATCAGAGAGAAATACATAGTAAAATAATCTGGATAAAATAATTTCCATAAAATACTAGCCGTAAATGGAAGAGGGGAAGTTGAGTTCCCAAAAATGTGGTTGACCCTGCCAAGAGGAATAGCTCTTGGCTACTGTATTGGGTTTACACATTGCAACTACCTCTGAAGTACCAAGAAGGACACAGCATCTCTGCTTCCTAAAAGGTGTAGCATGTTACGGCACTGAGAGAAGCTATACATCCCTGGCTGGGAATTGCAATGTGCTGCTATACCAGCATAGATTTTTGACAGTTACGATGCTAAATGCAGATTATATGTGCATTCAGTTCTGTAATATTTAAAGAATCACCCTAAAATTATATGATGAATTCATTTTAATGGTAGAATAACTGCAGATAGTTTATGATGAAATATTCTGGATGCGATGTCTGTAGAGGACAGCTGTATCAATTTAGCTGAAGCAGAATCTATTTGTATAAATAAATGAACACATCTTGTCATAGAGATAGAACTTACTAACTGACAAGTGAAGTCACTAGGATCATCAGAGTAGACAAAATTACCTCAACCAAACGAATTCTTTCACAACCCTTTTATTTGCCTGCCTATCATTTGCACTAGTTTACCGGGACTGCATTTAGATAGTATTACATCAGAACTAAATCATTCTCTGTTTCTAACTTGTGACTCAGATCTATGGTTTTATTCTCACACCTCAGTGTTTACCTTTTTTTAAATTTTTTTTCTCCCTCTAAAATTAGAGAGGGTACAGACCACAAAAATAAGTTACCGTTTTGCAGTATTCAATAAGTTGTTTTCTATTTCTGTTATAATTATATCCTCTATACTATATCATGCTTGTCCTTCCCATTGTGTGAGATTTTTGGTTGCCCCAAGCCCTGATATGACCACAAAGTTGAACTCTGTGCAACGCCCAGCTTATTTTGTTGCCAGAGCCTTCTTGCTAATATTTACATGAATGTGGGCAGTTGTTGAAAGGGTCTTAAATATAAGTTGAACACATTAACCATAACTTCTTAAAACTAGGTCTGGAGAGATATACTTCGTTTGCTCTGCTGGGAAACTTTGTGGCTATATGAATCGGTAATTTCAACATAATTATGTTGTTCTTAGTGATTGCCTAGTATGGATCAAAATTTCTTATTCAAACGCAACTACCTTGCTACAGTGTTGGTATCACACTTGCACTTGTGCTTGTTTTCATTAACAGGCATTTGCCTTAGGCTTTTTTCAGAAATGAACTAGCCATTAACAGAATCTGTGTGTATCATGCCCCTGAACTATTTTATTAATACAAAAGTACTCCTGTTAAAATAAAATTTTGTTTGTGCTATGACAACCAGAGTTCTCCTATGGTATGGAATTATTTATCTTAGGTAACAAAAGTAACTACGAAGAGATGATGGCATGGAGTGCCTTTTTTCCATTCACTTCAATGACTACAATAGGGGACACCAATCAGAAAAAAAAGATAGAGCTGAAATGTACTAGAAAAAAAACCCCAACCCTCTGATGTGAACTCTTTTAAACCACTTCTATGTTTTGCAAATGCAGAGGAAACTGTAGTGAAATGAGGACTACAGTGAAGATGAACCATTAGGTTAATAATTTACCTCCTTAAAAAAAAAAAAAGAAAAAGCCCTATTAGTGTCATTTTACCATTACCCTGCACATGAAATAATCTTTGAAAAGTCTTAAACGAGGCAAGCAGATGTCCATCCATCATCAATAAAGGTGGAAGAACCTGGCCAAGAAGGTAAACTTGCAGAGGCATTGATTGTGTCGTCTGTATTCTCTGAAATATTTTCTCTGTCTATGTATTAGTAACTTGCATGATTTATGTACCAGTTCTTGAAATCTTAAACACTACTACCACCTGCTGGTAAATTTATACTTCAATCTCCTAGCTCATCAGCAAAGTAAAAAAGGGGGAAAGGAGGAAAAGCATACTCTAAAATTTTTTTCAAAAATAATTTAATTTTGATATTCCCTGCACATATTCTAATTCAGGTCTTTCTATTGCCGTAGAAGCTCGATCTTAGTGTCATGAGATGAAGAGTTCTTTTTTTTCTGAATTACTCACAGTTGGAGCTACTGATTGTAAGAAAGAGTGGACTTTGATATTACTTTCCTCTGTTTTCATTTTTGTTTCCTATAGTACCTCCTGTAACTAGGTCACTGTTGTCTGCTGTGTAGAATCTTCCATGTTGAAAGAGGGAAATATGCCAGTGCTCCATATTACTGTTTTAGCAGCCGAGTTGGTGTTGAATTCACTTTTATGGTGTCTGTAGTTCAGAAAAGAAAAGGAAAAAAAAAGTTTCTTGGAAAGTTGTATTAAGCAGCAGCAATAATTTTGCTGTATTAAAAAGTTACATGTACAGTAGCTGTCATGACAACTGAAGCTTGCAGGGTTATGGCAGGAAAAGGTCTTATCCCTTAATGTTAATTAAAACTAATGCTATTCAATTCTATGTTTAAAAACTGATTGCGTCTACCCTGGAGGTTAATATTTCATTCATAAAGGAAAACACTACCATCACTGAGAAGGATACTGTTTCACTAGAAAATGGAGGAAAATTAGAGGATACTCTTCCTAAAAAGATTTCTAATAGAGTTGCAGCATTGACCAGTTTCCTTAAATAACACGACAAAATCAACACAAGTCCCAGTTAAACTATCCACTTGGAAAAAAATCAGCCAGTAGTGTCTGGCAGTGAATCCATAGGCAAAGGAGCAATGATGAGTCTAAGCCAAGGCTGTTTGGATGAAGATCTACACTCCTTCACATTTCCTCCATTTTCAAACCAAGCATTATGATCCAACCCAGATTTCAGGTTCAGATTGAGATGTCTCTAAAGTTCAGTTGCTCTTTGCTGATTCTAACCATCTCTAAATGGGGTAGTTGGTCAAAAACTAGGAATATTATGACCAAGAATGGTGATGCCTGTTTGTCTTCCTCATCACTGAAGAATTGGATTGCTGCATATAGTAATTCATTGGTAACATTAGTTCTTCGGTAACTTTTTCTGGGATTCTGTAAAAACTTCTTGACTTTGTCATTTTCATCAGGTAGAAATGAGATGCTTACGGAGACATTAGCCTAGTTCTAAAGTAGAATTACCAGGAAAGAACAGATTTTGAGCTCTTACTCTCCATGTATTGTAATGCTAGCATTTGGGACCAAATAAAAAAATAAATAAAAATCTATGTCCTAAATCCTAATTTGTTTAGTGCTTATGTAAGATATTAGTGCAAATTCACTGATTAGTACTAGCCCAGTCTTGCTGTGGTATAACAAGAACATAATTTGAGCCTTCAATTTTAGATCAGCTATAAAGAGGAAAATTGTGCCTTTAAACTCTTTCTAAATTTATGATTCCATTAAAAGAGCCCAGACCTGAGCATAAAGATAAAGATGCATTTAAACTTTACACGTTAAAACCATTTAAATACATGTTTTATTTTTCCTCTTTACCTTTTAGTTTTGGTGAGAAGAGAAAGTACCAGCCAACCAAAAAGAAAAGGTAAAAAGGTTTCTTGCTCTGATCCTTCCAACTAGGGTAAAACCAAGATGAACTAACAATCTCATAGAAATGCCTCACTACATTTGCAAGATTTCTAGACCATTTCATAGACTAGAGAGCTTTCACCAATCACCCATTGTTTTATGTTTATCTTAACAGAACTCCCAGATTTCTGTTGGCATTGGTTTGGTGCCATGACCCTTGGTTAGCTTCTGAAATTGCATACATTCATTCTACATTCCCTAAAAGCAGCAAGTCTTTTTCAGGATGAAGTATCAAAAGTTACTTTAGTCATTGAATATACCTGGTTAACCAATTTGAAGAGTAAATTAATTAAAACAGAGCATCAGTTAGATGAAAGAAAAGAGGAATAATGTGGGGTCACATGAGGTATAGGTTCTACTATAGAACATGTTAAGGAGAGCATTGACTTACTTCTACTTCTGTTGATCTCAGAGGGGGCAAAGAAAGGCCAGTGCTAAGCGCTTTAGAAAATCCTACCCTAGGGGTTTAAATCTGCTTTTAACCCAGTAACTAGGCCTTTTGTTTTCTCTTTCATCAATGCCAGTTCCAAAACAATGGAATCAAGAAACAAGTCAGGGTATGCAGTTACCACGTTAAAAATATTTTTGTTATGATTTTATGCTTTGTGGCTTTTTTTCATCTGGCAGTGGCTGAATCTAAAACTGGGAAGTTTCCTGCTTTACATTCACACATCTGTATTACTGAGGGATCCGACAACGTGGGCTACATGGAAACACAAATCACTCTATTGCTTCGTGTGCTGAACAGAACACACTCTGAGAGGGGAACCCTTACAACTTCAGAAGCAGTTACTCCACTGAATCTGTTGTTCCAACTTAATTCCTGGGGTTGCTACTATGCCTAGTAACTAACCAACCATTTCTCAGCTGAGCCTTGTTAGTGTGGCTCTCTTATTTTGTAAGTGGGGGAAAAAAAGCACCGTCCTGAGGTTTTAAACTAGTTGTATTGTTTAGATTTGCTTATCAAAAGAGATTTTAGAAATCAGCTCAGCATATAAGTGGTGCTAATTTATTTATAACAACATCTCAACACCTGTTTCATGTCTTTAAATAAATCTCTCTTTGGCACAATTTGCACATATCTGAAAACCACCACGTAATTTGGCACAATGCAATACAGTTGGCAGCCTCTGCTCAGGAGGGGTCCAGGACTGGAACCAAGAGGGATACCACAAGCCAGCAATGAGGTGCGTTAAAAGAGTTACATGGGGAGGATTTCACAGTGGTTGCCCACTCCATGTCTGATCCAAGTCATTGCTGTTAGTTTCTCACTTTCAGGAGCATTGAAGTCATGCAGAAAAAAAAGTACGTGTGTACCATCTAAGACTTTCTCAGTCCACTCAGAGGTCTTTTGCCCCTCCCTACCCTAAGCACACTTAAGAACTAGAATTTTCATTTCCTAGAAGACATTTTCACAATTGTAACCTTCGGAATATACAACTGTAAAAGTATTTTTGTATCCAAGTAGTCAATAATAGCACTTAGCAGATTTAGGCATTTTACATTTTGCCTGGGCATTCATCAAAGCCTATCTGAATAAATTGCTATCTCATAGTCATTGCTGAAGTTATGTCTAGCAAAAGTTTAGAAGGTGTAAAACAATTTTCATTTCTGCTGTGAAAAAAAAAAAATTAAAAAAAAAAAAATTATACAAGAACAACCAAAACCAAACCCAACCATTTAAATTCTACAAGTGATCACAAGTTCTCCCGGACAACTTCATTTTCCATTTGAGGAAAATGTATTGCTCTCATCCAGTTGGTTGGCCCCAACTTGCTTATTCACAAGGAAAGTCCAAAAAAGAGATGGTAGGGGTGGAACAATCCCAACGCCAGTGTTGCAGCACCGCCTGCTGTCAGTGTGGGGTTGCACAGGCGTGAGGGTCGAGCTTTGACTCCTACAGAAACTAGCACTGCCAGTGTAATAGAAGTATTTTTATTCTTCAAACAGCATACCAAGTTTGCTGTAGTTTGTTCTCCAGAAAACGTTGCTCAACTATTTTACGATAACCAAAGGCAAAACCGATAGATAATATTCCAGGTATTATTTAGTATTAATTCATTTTATATTTGTTTGTTAATATTTATTAAAGTATTCTGTAATATTCAAAATAGCAGGAAATAAAATCCTTATAGGTGCATTGTAAATCACTTATTCTTACCTATTACAATTGTTTATTTAATGTGGCTCCTGAATCTTCACTTGGATACTGTGGCCAATGACAGCATTACAGAGAGTTTTAAGACCTTTTGAAAGCAAGGATTTTGAGAAGGGTGCGTGAAGGACAAGGAAATAAACCCCTCCTGCCAGTGGTTCAGTGGAGGCTCGGCCGCTCCCAACAGCAGCAGTTGGGGCTGGAGCCTTCCCAAAATGTTGTCAGCCCTGTCACATACCAGGGCATACCTGGCACATACCGTGCAAATCCTGTCCCAGGACAGCTGTGTTGCTGCTCATTAGAGTTTAACATCCTTCTCAAATGCTCTGGTAGGTAATTTGATTTCAATCATGTGACATTTGCATTTCCAGTTGTATTTTAGGGAGGGATGTTATGATGAGAATTCCTCTGAAAGCCACCTAAATGACCCTGAAATTGTAGTATTCCCCTGGAACAGTTGAATGAAGTGTTTATATGTGGTTTGTTTAAATTGGTACATAAAAACTAGAAGAGAGAAAGAAAAATGTTTCAGATTACATGTAAACGAACATATTGTCTACATTATGTATGCTTTAATACTATTCTCTACTAGTACTTCAGTGGAGACACTACGATTAGCCCACCCTAAGACATGTAGAATTAAGAATCAGTATCTCTCCTGAACCTTTGGAAATACAGATTCAAGAATCAACAGAGAAATGCAGCAAAGGAAATTGTGCCAAAGACAATGGGACTCAATGTGAAAGGCTTTGTCATTTCCTCTACTTTGTGGAAATAATAAAAAAAAAATTGCGAAAAAAAATTGAGATGATGTGGGGAACTGTTTCTAGATGACTAAAATTCTATTCCTCTTGGAAAATGTAATGCACAGAAGAACACATCTGTCAAGATATTTCTGCTTTTCCTCCAGAAAATAAATCTTGCCCACTATAGATCTCTGTGAAGAGAGTGACACACAGTGACAAAGAAAAGGCAACACAGATAGCCATTTCTGCTCCTTCTGCTTATTCTTGAGAAGGTACTTGATATTCCATGGCTTTCTGACAAGGTGAGATATCTACTCCATTGACTGCACAGCTTTTATGGGAAAAAGATTCTTACCTTTCTCAAGAAATCAGTATAAAATGAAAAGATGAGCTTCTTAAATGCATCTGGACAAACTGGTTGCAATAATTAGTAAGTGATTCCTCGTCAGTGCAGGGAATGGGAAAGCAGCTTATATTAATCCAACTCTATAATTGCACATTTTCAGGGGAACACTTTTTTTTAAGGTATGTCAGTCTGTAAAGGAAAAAAAAAATACAAAACCATGCAGCTCTTAAAAATAGGTTACAAGCAGTTTTGAAAGGTTTTTCATGTTTGCCTGGCCAAAACAGGACTGTTTTGATGAAGTATGTCAATTTGTTCATCATGTCTCATCTTTACTTGCAAATCATATTCCACCCTGTTCCTCCTAACTCTAATCTTACCAGCTGCCTTTAAAGTATTTTTTCTCTCATACCATTTCAGTTTTGACTCTTTTTATCAGCATCTACAAGCTTTCTGCCCCAACTGCTGGACTTCTCTCCAAAAATCTAGGTTTAAATATATGTTTGTCTTACTCCATCAACACCTTCCATACTGTGGTTTTGGGTTTTTAATTCTTTTATCCTGGGCATATCCTCCATCTGCTGGAGTACTATAGAGTTGTTTTTTCCATCAAACACTTACCACAGAGCCTGTCACTGAAGGAAGACATGTTGTATAAGTGTTGCATAAGGCACTTTATTCAAATACCATCTTCCAGATAATATTTCCTTCTCAGAAATTGTCCTGTTTGCGGATTTACCGGTTCTTTAAACACATTTGAAATATAAATTCATCATTCAGGAACCATGTATTTAAGGGGCTTTTTGTTCAGTCCTGTATTTTCAGTAGTACGAAGAGCAAATCAATAAAGGTGGGCATCAAAATGTGTCTCTTCACAGTTCTTATTATAGTAGAAGGAGGTTGCTTTTAGGAGAAAAAAAGACCTTTACGTAATACTACAGTAAATTCATGAGAAAAAGTAAGTAACCTGTGCTGTGTAAGTAAAATGACCTGAAAAAACTGTAGAAACTGACAGCTTGCTGAATAAACTTAATAAATCTGTAAGGACAAGTGCCAACTGAAGAATGGCAGAAACACCTAATTAGATCCAATGAGCGGGCAGTGAAACACAAGGTGAATGAAAGCCAGTATCAGTAAACACATACTGATGTATACTTGCAAAAACCAATCCCGACTCCTCTTAAAAAAAGGTAGGCTCAGAAGCAAGCATTACCACTCCTGGCATAGGACCTTGGAGCTACAAATTCAGTGAAAGCATTATCCTCTGTTCAGTAAAACAGAAAATGTTACGGTGCCACCATATAAAGCCCTGGTTTACTGCCTCTTTGAACACTATCCAGTTCTAGTTGCCTCATTCCAAGCAGAATACATTAGTGCTGAAAAAGGTTCAAGACACAGTTAGGGTGATCAAAGGCATGGAGCAGTTTCTCTGTGAGAAGCTCTGGAGCAGTTTAGGACACCTCAGATGGGAAAAGGGACATTTGGGGATGAGGGACTGTCACAGATAACTACAAAAATCAAAGTCTCCTAGACAGCATGTTTAGGTACCTGCCGTGTACTGTCCTTCCTGATACAAGAAGTGGCTGGCAACCAATAAAACAGTAAAAGGAGAGTTCAATATCATGCAAGGAGAAGGTTCTTCCTGGTGCAGAAGGAAACAAGGAAAGCACTTTTTGGATGCTATAATTTATACAGGGTGAAAGGATATTTGGACAAGTGCTTGGAGGAAAATTTATTGAAGTTTTAACAAAGAGAGAAAGTCACAAACACCTCAGGAAATCTATGAAGCTGAGAGCGGTTGAAGATTGGGAAAGTATGATAAATACATGCCTTATTCTTTTATTTGCCTCCTAAGCATCTGTTTATGGCCACTGTTGGACATTGGCTGTCTTCCTAGATAGCCTGTGGTCTGTCTTTGTACAGAATATTTTTATATGGGACAGTAGGCACTACTACAACACTCTACCACTCCACCATGCCTGTGGGATATATATGCAGAAGAGAGTTCAAACTGAAGGTTTTCCTCCTCTCATAAACCAGGAGATATTTTCCTGAGCACTTTCTCACCCCACTTAACTGAACACGAGGGCAACTGATGTGGTTTTTTTGTTAAGAAATGAACACATCTTCCTATTTTCACTTTCAAGCAAGGATATTATCTAACGCATTGGCAAGAGTGCTGCTGTCTTACATATTACAGCTGGTACATTTCATTTAGGGATACAAATTAAAAGTTTGTAAGCTTTTATAAGATGTAAAATGAAAAACTGAAACACTACATGTTTCTAAAAGTAACAGCAAGAATGTGGAAAGG
>VXAK01011870.1:0-19189 GCA_013399435.1 Arenaria interpres | reverse complement strand
CTGTGCCGCCCCCGGGGCGGGCGCGCTGAACGGCGGAGAGGGGAGCGCTGCCAGCGGAGCGGAGAGGGAGTTGCTGGGAAAACAAACTCCGGTAAAACCCAATTCTTTCGTAGTTTCTGTCGCGCCTGTGAAGAGCGAGGGCTCTTTTCCCCGGGTGCGTTTGTCGGCCGCGGCTGCCCCGCCGCTGGGGTTGGTTTCAGGTGAGCTCGCCCTGCCCGGGCCGCTGAGGGCCGGGCGACCCCCGGGGCCGACAGCCCTGGGCGGGACGGCGGGGAGGTGAGGTGTCCCGTCCCCCCCGCCTCCACTGCGGGTCGCCGAGAGCGCGGAGCGTCGGGGGCGCCGGGGCCGGCGGCCCGCAGGCATTCCTCCAGGGATTCCTGGCATTCCTGAGCCGAGGGCACTCTGACTTCTTCATCTCCCTTTTATTCCGCGAATTAGCGGAAGGGTGTGTCCGCATTGTGTGTGTGTTCTTATCCATGGGAAAAGCTTAGAATGGCAGTTAAGCCATTTATTCTTCTTCCCAATTAACTTTGCATCTGATATAATTTATATCCCTCCCATACGATGACAACTTTATGGGGAGATCAGTGCTGCCGTAAAACTTTTGTGGTGAGTTTGGATTAGCATCTGCTTTTGACAGAAGAGTAGTTGTTACATACAGCTTTTATCTTTCTCCTGTTTTATTCTGTAGCATGTAAGTACTTTAAAAAATCACTGCAATGTAGTTTGTATAATTTTCAAAGTAGAAATAGTGGAAACCTATCCTTGGAAGTTGTTTTATTTATCTGAACATGTACGCTGTGTTCAACTTGTGCGCATTCATATAAGATGAATCCTGTAGATGAATGAGAAACCCCCTAGGACACAATGATTTGTGTTATACCCATACGAATTTTGTAAATTCAGTGTCTGATGCTTATTCTGATAACTGTCACATGTCTTATAGCTAAGCAACTCTCTATAGAGCTGATTTTGACAGAACTTTAAAATTTTTTACAAAATATAATTAAAATGACAAATCAAACTGCTGATTACTTTTTCAAGGTGCTTTGCAACAACTTGTTTGACTAGCAGTTGTATTTTCTGGAAATGTCATTGTCATTGGGCTGTCTCGTTTTTTTCTCATGTTAGACCCAGAATGAATTCACTTATGCTCACACTGTGTACTAAGCCAGATGTGGTTACTGCTGATTAGTATAAAAGTGTACCAAGTTGCTATAAGCTTTTTTTTTTTTTAATAATTAGAATGTTAGTTTGAATTTGAGTCTTTTCTTTTGTGAAAAGATTATAAATGGAAATTAAAACTTTTCATACAGGATTGGAATGTATCATTAGTATTGTATAAGCAGCATGTTTTACAAAGGAGCTGAAATTTGTCAGGTTGAGAAACAATAAAAAGCAGTAAAATTGCCTATGTCACTATTTTTGAGACATTGTCAGCTATACTTCTTAAACAGAAAAGCCTAAAATTAGAAAGCAGTATTTCTAATTTTTATTAAATTTTTTCTTAGGGTATTAAGATAATCTTTCATATAAGAGAAGATAATTGTTAGTAGAAGATTTTCTCAGTTTAATATTCACCTATATTTTTTAAAAATGATGTGAGCTTACAAAAAAAAGCAGTGCTTCAAATCTTATACAGAAACTGGTATTTTTACATGTATCTATTTACATTTTGGAGGTGTTTTTGAAAGGTATTAATCATTGGAAAAGAATTCCTAGTTGGCTTACATATACCTTGAGTTGCAACTGGCATTAGCCGTTTCTAAATCCCACTTCAGAGCAAATAAACACTAGAAAGGATTATTTTAGCAAATGTCAGTAATGTTATAACAATAATGAAAAGGGAGGATTTATCATTGCTAACCTCTTTGATTGAGAATTTGTGCTGCTGTTTCAAAGGTCCTGTCTTCTCTGTGGGTGAATCACACAACTGTTTTTATTCTCAGTATCTGACTTAGTTGTATTTTGCTTTTAAATCTAATAAATGGGATGACTGCTTGGGCTGCCTGAATTGCTTCCAAGCAAACAAGATTATTTTGATTTCTGTTAATTGCATTCTTAGATCTTACTGTCACTAGTAAAATTGTCTGAGGATGCACTTAGGTTCCCCTGACAGGGTATGTATGGGGAATGTGGAATTTATTCACTGCAAAAATGGTCTGTGGTGTATTCTGTGTTAGGAATTTTACCTTAATAAAAGGATGACAAAGCTGAAAAAAAGAATTTGTGACAGTATTCTGTTCCTTCTTCTGGTTTACCTTGTGTAATAGGAAGTTGATCTTTCTGGGAGTATTGGTGAAACTGGTTTGTCTAGACTCTGCAATGTCATCTGAACTGTGTAGGTGAAATGGCATGACCTCAAACTCAAATTTTTAAATCCTTTGTTATGGAGCAATGCAAGGTGAACATATGTTTATTTAGTTTATTCAGCCTGAACCATAGTGGGCAGGTTATTATTTGAAAATAGCTACTTAAGTATTTTGAGGCCAAATTATTCTGCTGATGTCAGAAATTAAACAAAAATCGACCAGCAGAGTTTCATTCTGCAGCCTGCTGTTTTACCTTTTCTGCTTTTTGAAGTTATAGTGAGGATGATGATGATGTCATCATTATCTGGCCTTTTTTACTGTGTTGATAATCTGAAAATGTGTGTATTAATACCAAGTGTGTGAGCCTGATCATCAAAATAATGTTCAGTTTACGGCAGTGTCTACCTGTGTTGATAGAGGGGAACTAGAAAGAATCTGGTCAAGATAACTGATGCTAATGGATATCTGAGTAATGGCAATGAATGCAAAAATAATGGGCCATTTTCCCCACTTTTGCACACTCTATGCAATTCTGAACAGCAGCAGAAACGATGGAGCTCCCTACTGCCCGTGTATTCAGACAAAGCAGGCTTAAAAAATTTGTCTTCTTTCTTCTGTCTGCCCCACTTCTTCCATTTTTGCGGTAGGAGGAGGTTATCTTTTACCTGATCAGTTCAGTGATATGATTCAGAGCCAGGCTTTACAAAGAACTACGTCTTTACAGTATAGAGATTAATGACTGTGTCTTGAATGGCCAGGATGAGGTGAAGATGTTAGGATTTCTCCAGTTTTGTAGCTGGGTTTCAACTGCATTCTGAGGAAGATGGTACTGACTTGATGCTTCTTCAACTTAGGTTTGGCAGTTTTTTAAAACGTCTTGAATGCTGTGTTGGTAGGATGTGCAAAACCCCAAAAAAGGTTGGTTTTGTCATTTCTGTCCTTGGCAAAAGAATGGAGAATCCTCCCACTGAGAATGCTACACCAGTAGGTTATTGTGTGAGGGAAGGTACTTCACATGTTCATGGACTGTTTATTCCAGGCATGTTTATCTGGAAACATTAGCACATTTCAGAAACTGCTTCGGCCTTGACTGCCTGAGTGAAGTTAAATCTAAATGTTAATAGTTTTCAGTATAGCCAAGTATGAAAATTTAATGCTTAAACCTGAGAAATAACAAGTTAGGAATGCATGTGCTAAAGATTTAGTGAAGTGGTAGTCATGGAGGCACTACTGTTTGGTATTAGAGCTCAGGGTATTTGCTGTGACCTTGTACCATCTCTGCCAACAGAGCTGGCAGCCTCCTTGAAGGAGTTTATCCAAATGCAGGCTTATAACCTTCTGTTTTATGTGAAATAGAGTGGATGACAAAATCCATAGACAAACATTGTTAAGTACATAGGCATTGATGGAAAAACTAGACTTTAAATTTTTAGCCAAAAGAACTGGTTTAAATTAAACAGATCATTTTTTGTGTTTCTGAGATGCATTAACCAAATTGACAGTATCAGATTTAAAATTACTATGCTATAATAACCTTTTCACATTCTACTTGATTTTGGTAAAGACAGAGAACAAGGAGGAATAAAGGTGACTGGAGAAACGTCTCGGAAAGCACCTTGACTTAAAAAAAAACAACAGGGAGAGAGGTTGGTAAGACTGGAAGATGCCTCAGTTATTACCACAACAGCCCTTTTCTGTGAGGGTTGCCAGGCATGCTAGGAGTATCCTTCCTTTCAGATAGCTGCATGACTCTCAGCAGTCTGAGCATGACAGGAGTTTGGCTCCAAGCATTTGCAGAAGTTCATAATTCTTTAGTTATATGTACATTACACACACCATTTTAATGTAGCTAAAATGTCATTATGGATATATAAATGTACTATGAAAAGGAGACTTACTCGCAAAGCTGCCCATGCTTACACACTCATATGCATGTGTAAAGTCTCACAGACACAGAAGGCTTATAAGTAATTACCAGCCACTAGGAATGAGGAATGTTTCAACTCTATTTTAAATTCTGTTGAAAGAGATCTCTAAGGGCTGTTGAAGTTTATTAGAATGGAAGATTTTATGTACATAAAATATGTACATACATAAATATGTACATACACAAATATGTATTTTATGTACATAAAAACACTCAAAGGTGGGTAATGACTTGTGATCTATTTCAACATAAAGCGTAACACAGAAGTGGCGGGTAAAATTTGAGATTTTATAGAGAGCTGGGGCAATGTTTTCAGTGAAGGTCAGAATATTTTGTTAGGCCTTGTTGAAACTGTCAATGGGTTGCCTTCATACAGTCATTTGCACACATTAACTGCTATATGCAGGGACAAATGTTCAGCAGTAGCGGCCTTCATTTACAAGAACAATTGGCATGTAATGTTACATTATAATTCCACAAACACTTCAAGCCTCATAAAGAAGCAGCCCCACCTCTCTCCTTTCCCCCCAGTAATTAAGCTATTGCAGTGCGAAGGTGAGAAGAGTGGTGTTTTGTAGGAGCTGGTTAAACCTGTGCTCGGTGCACAGGCAGGGTCCACACCAGGCAGCTTCGGCTGCACAGGCTTCATAAGCCCTCCTAAGCGACGCATCTCCTGGTGGAGCAGTCTGGCACACTATGAAGCTCCTTTCCTCTGGAGTTATCTAGCCTGTCTTCGCCACTCAGCCCTGTGTCTCAGACTGAGTGTGATGATATCAGCTTGTCTCGTGGTGGCTGGGCTCTGGGCCTGCAGTTCGGACTGCGTATTTAAATTTTAAAATGCATGGTTGAGTTAGTTGAAAGAAACTAGATGGGTGTGAAGCCAAGTGTTTAAAGAATACAATGTAATTAAGATGAAGTTTAACAATAGAAAAATGGGAACTGTAACCAGCTTGAATACACATGAAGCTGTGGCTTTATGTTGGCTGTGTAAATATGACTCCTAAAGTCTATTCTATGTGTAGTTTTTGTACTTAAATCCTTGAGTCTCCATAGAGATTAACTGTTTCTCCGTGTCTTCATATAGATGAGACCTTGGTCTCTGCATGCAGTTGTACTCGCGTAGCTCATCCTTAATTTTATTTAGGAATAAGCTGTACTTACATAATGAAGGTTATGCTGGTTGCATCTGTTGTGTTGTTGTAACTGTAATTTCTGTAGACAACATTATATTTTTTTGGGTTGGCAATACTGAGAAGAAGACCGAGTGATATGTCACATCTAAAGGCAAGGAATAACTTTTGGAGTAGGGGAATCTTATTTATTTATTTATTTATTTTAGATGATAATAATTTTGTGTTCTTAAAGCACTGGCAAAACTTTTTAACAAAGGTTGTACTAACTCTGTGTCGATTTCTTTGAGAAGGGCTTTCTGAGAGACTATTTTAACAAACTTGAGATTTTTGCCTAAGCCGCTAAAAATACGAACAGGATACTCTCTTCTATTTAAACAATAATGATATCATTGGGATGTATTAAGATAATTTCCTTTGGAACAAAATACAAAGTTTCTACCACTGACAATTGGAGGAAAATGTAGTGAAACAACATAGAATCTCTTGTGGAGTGAGTGTAATCATATCAGATGTTTGGATACAAACCAGCTATTGTATTTGAAATCACAAACTGCCCTTAGAATCTCTAAGTATCCTCGTGTTACTCAGCTGTTGTTTCTGTCAATATTACAACAGATAAGGAACATTTAGAATTTGATAAACTAGAAGAGAGTATATAAAATAAAATTTCCTCTTGATGACTCTATTACATATTTTTTTAACCTTCTTTGCAAGTTGTCATAAAAATGAGGAAAATTTGACTGTGATCCTATCATGTATATAATTAACTCTGAGATAAGTATTTATAAAGTTTTGTTGTTTGCTTGCTTTTTGTATTTGAAGTTTATAAATGTTAATTGTACTGCAATGGTGTCAGGATACTTAAAGTGCAAGTAGATAACCCCAGTAGACTGCATTCTGTTAGGAGCAAAAAAGAGCTTGTACAGGTGTATATAAGCCTGTGTGGAAGAAGCAGCAGTATAATGGTGTAAGTACACTTAGCAGGTATTCCTGTCCACGTAAAGCTTGTACCCATGTAACTATTAATAAACAAATTTATCTCTTCATCTTCCAGTGACTTAACTAGTACCACAGTATACAGGACCTGGGAGTAGTTGAGACAGATGACATGAATTAGTTACTTGGAACTGTATTTCAGATACAGGTTGACTTCTGTTCTAGTTAATGTGCTTTTTGTCTCTGATTCCCTTTTGTTTATGGTTTGGGAGAATCTGGAAATTAATTACTTCAAGAAAGAAAAAGACTTTTAATAATGATACAAAATATATATTGCAGCGGTATTAGTTTAAAATAGTACATGAAAAATTTGGGGGTTTCTTAATATTTTTGTCACTAACAAAAATTAACTCTTTAATTTCCAATCGGTAAGCAAGGTTAGTAGGTCATGGCATATTTCCTCTGAGGACAAATCCTGTAAAAGGGTGACTCTATGAATTCATACATAGCAGGTTAAGAAATTGGGGTATATATTACTTACTCGTCTTCGATCAAACTTAGACAATTTATGAGACCTGAGGATCTGCCAAAATGTCTTGTTGTTGACTTACAGCCATTGAAGCAGATTTTCCTTTTGAAAAAAACACAAGAAATAAACCAACAAAACCTGCTAGTTGTCACACAGCTCAAGCATTTGGCTGATCTGTCACATACTTTCACAGGACTAACAAGATGTTTTATATTTGAGACATTGAGACTTCCTCACACACAACATTTTTCAGCCAGAGGGAGTATGAACTAAGCTGTAAACAGGCAAACAGTATCTTTTGCTCCAACTGCTGTTAATGGTTTCTTCTTCTGACAGTCTTTATTAAATACAGTTCTCTTCCTCAAACCTGGACATCTTGAAAGGGTGGTTATTAATATTCTGTTTTATTGGCTGAGCACCTGAATCAGTTTTTTTTAATATTTGGGCAGAACTGAGACTGAAGTCCTCATGTCTGTAAGGCAGCAATTCCAAGATTCATCCACTTCGCTATACTGCATTTCAGGAGAAATTGATAAAATTATATGTGTAATCTATGCTAACCTAAGCATGGCAGTTTGCTTCTACTAACAGCTATGAAAGAAAAGTGTTATTTGGAGTTTTCATCCTGCAACAAATTCTAACTTGTCATCCCTAAACTGCAGTCTGAAATTGGAACAGAGAATGATATTTTTCACAGAACAGAAATGAAAGTAATTGATTAAGAAATGTTGAAATACTCACTACTAAAATGTATTACTGTGATGGCATGCTTCTTTCTGTCCCCAGACCTCTCTGGCAGTCAGTGTTTCTGGCTGGACTTCATTTTTCATTATGCACCAAAGCCATATGACTACCATATTTAATCACAACTTGGTCAAAGGGAAAAAACAGACCAAACCAACTATGTTGCTTGTATGGAAGGCACAGACCGGTGTGGAGGCTGGAATTACTGCTTTCAAAGGGAGACTTGATTGACCCAGTTGCAGTGTGGGTGTGTGGTCCTCCAGCATTTACTTCTTTACGTGGGCACCATGCACACCTTAGACGGGCAATAGGTATGAATTTCATTGCAGGTAACAATGCAATGTTGGGTGTGCAGTCCTGGGACCATAATCGAATGCAGCAGGTCAAAACCTGGCCCTTTTCTTTTTGCACTGCACCAGTTAGTAACATAGATGCACGCAGGGACTCTATGAGGACTGTATCTAAGGTGGTAGATGGGATCTAGTAGTAGGGTTAGAAATAGCTTGTGCAGTTCAATTATTTGTAGTGTTTTTGGAAGAACATAAGTTGCTAGCTTACTCTTTATGAAATCTGTAGGATTCATTCTGGCTATAATAATAGGTCAGGCCTGTTTTGGAGGCTGAAGAGGTAAGTCGATTTGGTCTCATGTCTGTGTGATACAGTGCATAAGTCTTTGTGGTGTAACACTGGTATATGGAGTTCTGAATAATACATGCCATATGGCTTAGGTTCCCAGCAACTCATTATTTTTTTCAAGCATAGAATTTTTCACAGTCTCTTTCATTCCAACAGGTAGGAAGAAGAGGTGGGACATGAAGCTTTTGGGCTGCTTTTAAAGGGAATGAATATTTTAAAACCGGGTGGTCTGTTTTCCAGTTCTTCATTTATAGAAATTTTAGGTAGGTCTTTGATGCTGACAGAAAAGCTGACCAATAATAAAATAAATCCCTTTCAGGGCTTTTTTTTCCCCCCCCTACTGCTGCCTGCAGAGAGCCTGCATGTGCTGAATTATGACATGACGTATTGTAGAAAATCCTCTGCCTAGGCCTTGTGAAAGTTCTGAATTTTGACCACTAGACAGGGAGTGGCAGTTTACAGACAGTATACAGGGACAAGAAGAAATTGCTGTGGAAGTTTTACTGTGTTCTGTAGCTATTGTAATTTTCCTTCTAATAATTGTGAGGAGTGACTGCCAGATATGATGCAAATACAATTTTACATACACAAAAAATATACCTCAAGAAGAAAAAAATATTAAATGGGGAATCTGCTGGACAGATGGCAAACTTGCTGTTTCAGATGTCTTTCTGTTGCTGGATAGTGTCAATTTGCTCTTAAATTACTGTCCCTTTTTACAGTCACATATCTAGAACTTTAAAATTTGACTTTTCTCCCTTCTGCTGTCCTGTAAGCAGTAGATCAAGTAAATTCACCTGTCCCAGAGCTATCTTCCCTATTGACTAAAAGGGATAGCAACCCAGAGCTATTTGCCTTTTGCAGAAGCCTCAGATTGTAGGTAGGATTGACAGTGATAAAGTTTCCCCTCAGCTTGCAGAGCATGTTTGTGAGAGTGTATGCCACCAGGTGTGAAAACATTACAGGTTTGGTCTTTCCACGAATTATCCTGTCTGCTTCCTTTTCTTTACCCTCACAATATGTAAGTTTTTTTTCCTCTTCTCTCCTAAAGTTATTTCCTGTCTTTTTTCCATAGCACTGTCATTTATTATTGACCTAACACCCGCATTGTCTTCACGTGATATTGCTGGTACTTTGTGAATAGTCAGCTGCACAGAGAATCCATTATTTAGCTTGGAGAGCAAGCTCACTGTTATGTAAACCTGGAGGACAAATTTCATAGTTCCTTCCTGGCATTTTGCTGTGCATGTGTGAAAAATCTGGAGTAAACACGCATAAACTGTTACATCCCCCTTTTAAAAAAGAGGGCACTGATTAGATAATATGGGCAGTGACTTTTATTTTTTTGTGGTAAGAAAATTTGGAAATAACTTGCATGGAACCAAATGTAGTTTGATAAGTTAGCCTTTAATAGCTTGAAATTTTCAGAATTCTAAAAGTTCACTCCTCTGAAGAGAAGATAGTGTGGTATGCCCTAATCTTCTTTTAATGAAAAATCTTCGGCTGATTCAGCTTTAGGAATCTCAGGATTGTGATATTGGATATGAGGGAGTTCTTGTTTTTCTATTATCAAGACAGCCAGAGAGGAGTCCTAGTGCCACAGGAAAAGTGGAAAAGCCAGGCAGGTCCTTTTTATTCTTCCATATTCCTCCACTAGATGTATGCAAAAGGAGCATACACATAATGTAGGGCAATACCTGTGAAGGAGCTGCAACTCTTTAAGGAGGCCATGGACTGTATCTGCTGGTGGGGTAGTGTCCCCCCCCCACATTCTGGTCAACATTTGCCTGTATTCTTTATTGGAGGAGCCCTGTCTGTCCAGTGCAGCTGGTTGGCTCACATGCTGGAAGCAGAATGCGGGAGGTGCTTTAATGGAGATGTGTTGGAGGCACGCTTAGTAATGAGGGGGTGTGGGCAGGGTAGAGAAGAACAAGCTCTCGTATGCAGAGCGTGGCATTTAACAGGATTGGGAAAATGGATTTTTTTGAGAAGTCTGTCTTGTAGATTTGGCTAAAGAACTGAAATGGATGAGTGGACACAATTCCATGCCTTTGTGATGCTGTAATGTTAGGAAGCCTGCAAAGCCGCTGAAAGGAACAGCCGTGTCTGGCACAGGAGCATGTTTCTCAAAGGCACTCTTCTGCTCGTCTTGGCAGGGAGAGCAATCGGGCCTCCAAATTACAGGGGTTTTCTTTTTTCTAAGGCAGGTCTCAAGTAGCTCCTGGTAGCTAGCTTTGAAAGAACTGTGGAAGGAAATGTTTCGGAGACATTTTTTTAAAAAATGTTTTTGACCTGTTAAACTTTCAGTATTCCTCTCCTATGGTTCTTTGTAAAGTATCATATCACCACTGAAGAGCAAACCGACAGAAGAACATGCAGAGTATTAGATTTTCAGACATGAGAACCTCTGCTGACAAGTTCCCTTTACAAACAAAATGTCATAGTTTCTATTTTTGGCAAAAGTAAGTTGTTCAGAAAAATGAAACCTCTTCTGAGTAATAATAAAACACAGGATTTTCATACCCACTGGAGGCCAGTATTTAAAAGGAGCGTTTAAACACTTTTGTGAAGGCTTATTTTAATAAGAAATCTGCAGACCGAAAGGCCCCAACAGCTTTGAGTGCCAATTTTGTTTGTTTGTTTGTTTGCAGAAGTTTTTAAAGGTTTCTGTCTCTGAAAATGGAGTTGAAACACAAATTCAGTGTGGAATTTTGTGATTGCCTGAAGCAGTCCAAGGCCGTGTTGCTGCCAAAATAGGCGATCCCGTCATTCCCTGGTGTCCGACTTGCTGGTGGTTTTTCGGCTGGCTCAGTAAGGCTGCGTGGCTGCACGGCCACTGGCTCACAGCAGGAGCAGGGAGGGTTGTACAAGCTGAGATAACAGGGTGCTAGGGCTGTTGCTTTTGGGGTTAGTGTGTTATGGCCTACATTTTTTATTCAGTTGGTGAAGTGAAGTAATCATCTTTCAAACCAACCTATTTGGAACATTTTAAAGAACTTCATCTTGCAGCCTGATGAAACTGGATGTGACTACACAGGGACTACATGTGGTTTTCATGGGGTTCCAGAGTGAGGAAGGGACTATGTAGATACACAGACTTAGGCCTGCATGCTCAGGCTGAGTCTATGATAAACTCATTAAGTCAGTTTCTTGCAGCTCTTGACAGTTTTCAAGGACATACTTGATTGAAAATTACTCTTTTGCTGACATTTCAAATAAAATAACTTCTCTGGGGCATACAGTGAATACACTCCAGTGATTTCTGGCAAACTTAACGTGTTACTTAGTGGAGTGAATTTGCTTTGTTTGTACCTGACCGTGTTTCCTGGGTCTTTAGTTCCGTTTTGGACTTGCTGGACTGGGTTTACTGGACTTGTTGGTCAGTAAATCCAGCTGTTTAAGTTTATATGGTGTAACTGTAGAAAATCAGACTTTGCTTTTCTGGACTCTTCACAAGCTTTCAGGTGAAACTTTGCTGCTCAATAAAATTTGGCTTGGTATGAACAGTGGATGAAGTTAACCCTCAGATGTCGTCAATATACCTTTGTTGTTTTAAACCTCAGCTGAACTTTTAATCTCTGAAAGGTATTGATGGTTGTATGTCCTTTTAGAATATCTTCAAAAGAAAATAATTTATTGAAGTAGTTATTTCTTATGTCCTGATTAATTTATATATGCCATTGTGATAATATTTGCTTCATAAATAGGAGATAAGAACTGATTTTATAAAATAATAGGATGACAGTCTTCTACCTAATTAAGAATTCATACAGAATCATTGGTTCTGTTTTCTGAAAACGGTGTTTTTAAACTCCTCTGAGACAGCAAACAAAATTACTAGCAAGACAGTATTATTTAAAATTAAAAGTATTAGATTGGCAGAAAACCTGGGATTAGAATTTATATCACTCTGTTTCTTTTTTTTAAAAAAAAGCTTCCATTTTTTTATAAGTAACTACAAAGAAAAAACAAGCAACCCCTACAAATAGGGAGAATCTCTTAACTACAGTTAAAATATCTAACCTCTTTTTGTAAGCTTAGGAGTAAACAAATTGTTCTGTCATAACATTCGACGACTTCAGCAGACTTAAAGAAGATTAAAACTGGACGGTTGTATCTGTCAGTGCCCCCAGCTGTCAGCTTCTCCACTCTATCAGATGTCAGAATTTCAGTTGGTAATAGTATAGAACACAAGGCAGCTTGCATTTACCTGATTGTGCCAGTCTGCAAATTTTCACAGCTGAGGTATATATTCACGCAGAAGAATGTTCAGATGTTTTCATTTTTGACATGGTGACATCCATCAGAGGAGTGGGGCAGACAGATGGGAGAGGAACAACTTCAGTCCTCTCATCTTAATCTATTCCTGTAAGCCTGCCAAAGCCTGGGATGCCGACTGTACAATGTGTGTGTAGAAATACGACTGTAACTGTAATTAAACAATTAACATCATTAGAGATTTTAGGTTTTCATCAGAAAGGCCTCTGAGGAAAGCCAGCAATGCTTTTTTTAAATTTAAAAATGTTTACAATATTATAAACCCAGTGTTTTCGTGTATTGTAAAATAACTTTTTGATATTATGTAGTTCATGGAAGTATTATACATTGTGGCTTGACATCCTATAAAGTTTGAACTCTGAATGAATCCTATTTGAAAGGTAGGGCCAGCTGTCTTATTTTCTTGTGGAAGTAATGGGGATTTATATATATAATTGTTTTTCACAGTTCCAGAAAGAGAAAGTGTTTTATTTTAAAGATTGTTGGTTTAGCATTTTGAGTTCTACAAGGTTTTGTCTTTGTATAGTAAAACTAAGTGGTTTATTAGTATTATGCACATGAAGATGACAAATATGTTTATTTCTTTATAGAGACAAGTTAAATATATTAATGGTTAATGTAAGGTAGATAATTAACCTAAGTACTGTTTCTACTATACAGTAGGGGTTATGATGTTTTGTTGTTGGGGTTTTTTTTGTGGTTTTTTCTTTTTTTCTGGTTATTTAATATTTTTAGCAACTTTGCAACATGTTTGAAAGAGCAGTTTTTGCAGTCTCCCTGAATTTGACGTATTGTAATTTATTGCTTATCAATTCTTTATGCTGATTGATTTAAATCCTTTTTCTCTAAGTTTTAGGTTTATTTTTATTGACCCCTTTTTCTTGTGTTAAATGTTACCACTATTGGCAAATTCAGATGAGCTTACCCTTTTTTATAGCTCTGCTAATACATACAGCTTTAAAGTGTAGAGTAAACTTTTGTATACTAAGTAATTTGTCTAAATTTATTGGCAGCATTTCTAATCTTGTTAGAATTGCGAAGTGGAGAGCCTTTTAAAAGATGTTCATGCATTCATCTGCTGCAGATGTATGCTACCAACTTCGTATCAATCATGGGGTTTTTTCACTTACATGGTCACATGTAAATATGTCATGAGTGATTTTTAACTTTCTCAAAGTATTATCAGTACACTATATTCTGCCAACTAGATTTCTTCTGATAAAGTTAGAGTTCTGAATCATTTGTATTTTCTGAAAACATAAATGGTGACACTTTAAATGCTTGCCTTCTAGAAGACATAGAATTATGTTGCTTTTTCTCATGGTCTTTGTTAGTAATTTTCAGTTACAAATTAATGTCTTTTTCCCTAGACAAATCATGCAGATTTGATTTAGAAGTCTGAGAAACTTTATTTAATAATGTCTATTTTGCTAAAACTTGAAATTATTTAAATTTTATTATTTCATTGCATATCCCTAGTACTAACTTCAGATCATCAACATATAACAGTAATCTAAAAATGGAAAGCATAAAAGCTTCAAAATACTGAGTTTATTTGAAAACAACTTCTGAACTTTTAAAAATACTTCCTTTTTGTTGCCTTAAGCAAACAAAGAACAATTTTGAGATACTCATGAATGTAGCTGGATTCACTCAACAGTTTAAAGAACAGAGTGGAGAGCATGTTTTCTTTCCCACCTCCAGCAACCATTCATTACATTAGTGTGGTCTCGTTCCTTTACAGTGTATATTCTAAGTTACAACTCCACGCAGTGCTGTCTTTTTTCCCTTAGCTTTTTCAGCCTCTGTCAGCGTAGCTCAGAAGCTGATTTCAGCACCCTGGTCAAAAATCCACTAAATCAATGGAGATCTCTTCATTGATTCTGGGTGATTAGAATCAGCTTCTGCTGTTTTTACTTTGTCATTTTGATCTCAGCTTATACACTGAAACAGTGTAATTACTGTGAGATGTTATGAGTGTTCATAAAAGAAGGTAAAAAATGATGTAGAAATACATAGAATGGAGGCCCAAGATAACGAATGTATTCGTCCTTGCTGTTTCCTTCCACTGATCTTGCTCCTTCATTTTTCCACTTCCCTTAGCCATCTCTCGCTCATCTTTGCTTTTCCTTTGTTCTGTTTCTCTTCCTGTTTCAGGAAGTCTTAAATGTAGATCAAATTCATAGTGTCTATTTACTTCCCATTTCTAAGTGAATTTAACCCCTGAATTAATTTCTGGTGAATTTAACTAGTTCACCAAATATTTTAATATTTAAGGAATACTTTGACAGTGAAGCTGCTTTTTTTCTTCATTAAAATAATCATGTGGTATCTAGAATTGTATTTAGAGAACGATATGCTGATGCCTTCGGATGAAGTAAGGCTACTGTTGAGGAGGATCTAGAGTTGGTTTTTAGGGAGGGGAAGAGGCTTTTGAGGGAAACTCTGCTGCTAGAATGAAGAATAAGGTGGAAGCTAGCATACTATGACTACTGAGCCAAACCTTTTCATTCACTGTCAGGAAAAAATGATAATTCTGCTGTTGATTTGAATGTCTGAGGGAGATGGTTCATCCTCATCTACAAAGGAGGGTGAAACTGGCTGCAGAGGTTTATTTTCCTGTGAGACATCCTGTTTCGGTTTCCTCTTGATGATTATTCACCATCGTTTAGCGATCTTGGTTTTGTCAGGCTTCAGTGATTGCTTAACTCTCCAGCTCAGTTCAAAGGTTTATTCCCTCCAGGTTTACATCAGTCTGACAGAGTCTTCTGTTCTGTTCTTTTATAGACACAGCTCTTTCTGTCACTGAATTCTCTCTGCCACTAGGCAGTTGGCTCATAATATGCAACAGACAGTAAAGTAAAACTCCCCACAAAGCCAGCTCTTACAGAAAGAAAGGCATTTAACATTAAAAGCACAGGTAGGGTTTAATTTATTGTTTTCTAGAACTGAGACAGTTTTGGTACATACAAGCTGCAGTTAGCATTCCTATTGCTTCTGAAAAAGGTACAGTTAGCCTTGGAAATACTAGTAGTATTTTTCCATTTCTGTTGCTCAGCAAAGTATCTGTTTTAAAATAGCAACTGAGGTTTTCTATAGCAAAGCCACAATTGGAGGATTGTTAAATTAATCTGTAGGAAAGTTTATTCTTATGGATGACAATGAGATAAGAAATGAAGAAGTTTATTTTCATATGTCTTTAGAAACAAATGTTGAAAACCAGGTACATAAAAGCACAAATCAAAGGCATGAGGATATTGACTGTCCTTGCAGTGCTTCAGTTCCCTAAAACGCATAATCTAAAATTGTTTGATTGTGTTTTGCTCTCCTGGGCTTATATTTAAATGTTAGTATGGCTGGTACTAAGTGCTGGCTATAAAATTATCATTGATTGGTGAAGGCTACAGTCTTTCAATAAATATGGTGGAGATGCCCAAAATAAAAGTTGCTTTGACTCAAAAAATCGTACTAGAATTGCTAATATTTGAAGTCATTTGATTCCAAAGCAACTGGCACCAACTCTGTGTAGGTAATCTTAACCATTGTTATTTCTTAACATTTACAGTCATAACATAACATTACATTGATCCAGAATAATTCAGTCAGACATTTACCTTTGTATCACTTCACTTTGGGCTTTGTATAGCTTGGATGTTGATTTCTCTGCATATTACTGTTAGTCTTCATAGTCACACTGAATAGTAGAATAATTAATGAAATAATGTAAAGTACTTAAAACAATGACATTTTTGTAATTTTTTTTCTATTCAGCTATAATCCTCTGATAATCATGGAGCCATATTTTGCTGGTTTTAAGCACATGCAGCATGACTACGAAGTCACTCTTGAACTCGCAAGTGAGGAGACTCAAAAAACTAGAAATGCACAAAATTCTAGGACGGGGTCTTATGGTGTCAGTATTAGAGTCCAAGGAATTGATGGACATCCTTACATAGTACTAAACAATACAGAAGGATGTTTGTCAGAAAATCCCCCTCCTGGAAAAGAACAGCAGGTCGTTTCTCAGAATGTAAGCAAGCCAGCCACAGACTCCAATGCTGCTTTTAAGTTGGAGGACAAAAACGGTGAACACCCAAAGTTTCCTGAAACACAGCATGTGCAACCCTGTATCCTTAAAAGCCTAAAGATAACCAATCTGGATGAAGAGGAAAAAAGAATATCAGATTTTAAAGATGGAACAATGAAATCCTCCAATTTGTTGAACTTTCAAAGACATCCTGAACTTTTGCAGCCTTATGATCCTGAAAAAAATAACTTGAACTTGGATAAATACCAACCTGCTGTGTGCAGTAAATCTAAATCTTTTGCAGATGAAGATAAAACTGAAGCAAAGCCTTGGATTTCCTCAACTAAAGTAGTGTCCCTACAGAAAACAAATACTTATCTTGCAGAGCCAACCAAAGCAAATTCAAAAAAGATACATTTGAACACATCAGTAGAAGTAGAAAACCAAAATAAGCAGCTGTTGGATTGTCCTAGTAGCACGATCAGCCCCAATGAAGTGTGTGTTTCAGAATCATTTTCATCTGCAGGAGGATCCCCATGTGTTAGTCCCACTACTTATCCAGAGACAAGAAAACCTAGACCAGATGTTCTTCCCTTCCGCAGACAAGATTCAGCTGGGCCAGTATTGGACAACTCGCGAAGATCATCGTCCTCATCAGCTACTCCCACTTCTGCAAATTCCTTATACAGATTTTTACTTGATGACCAAGAGTATGCCATCTATGCAGACAATGTTAATCGGCATGAAAACAGAAGATATATCCCATTTTTGCCTGGAACTGGCCGTGATATCGACACCGGTTCACTTCCAGGAGTGGATCAACTAATTGAAAAGTTTGATAAGAAAGTTGATCCTCACAGAAGAGGTAGGTCAGGAAAAAGGAATAGAATTCATCCAGATGATCGTAAAAGGTCAAGAAGCGTTGATAGTGCCTTGTCGTTAGGGCTTGATGTAAATTCAGATTATTTAGGTGAATTCAGTAAAAGCTTAGGTAAGTCAACAGAGCATTTGCTGAGACCATCTAAAGTTTGCCTTCACAAGCAGTTATCCAGAGATCAAAAGTCACCTTCCAAAGAGATAAAGATTTCTGCTCGAAGTATTGGAAAACTGCAAATGCCTGATAAAGACACTCAGAACAGCAATTTCAGTTCTTTGCAATACCATAAACAAAATGGAGCTGATACCGAGAGTTTGATGTTTAGGTCATCTACGCTCCCAGGACAGAATAAGAGAGAGGAAGTTAGAACAGTAACTTCTACTTTATTGTTGCCAAACCGAATTACAAATCCACCTGATTCAGGAACGAAGAGTATTTCTGTAAAAACGTTTTCATCCATCTCTAATATACAGGTAATTTTGAATTTACTCTTTAAATTGTGTTTTGCACTCTGGCATATTAAGAGTGTCGTATTGCATTTATGCCCTTCATTAGAACAAACTTCCATCACACAACACTTGCAAATCGGATAGCAGAGTTGTTCAGGAGAAATGTAAATACAAAAATTATTCAGGTAGTTGCAGGTATAGAAATCAGGGTTTGTATGGGTGAAGGAAGATGGTGGGGCCAAAGAAGATTATTGTAGATGGTATTATGATGATTCTTAAACATAAATGCACAAAAGTAGAATGCTGAAATTACGTAACTCCATGCAAAATTATGTTTTCTTTCTTTTGGTGTGGGGTATGCTTTCTTCTTGCACTAAGCCAAAACTCCAAAGGATCTTTGTGAACTTTAGGTCCACAGTTCATAAATTTTTTCATAACAGAATAAAATGGTGAACTTCAATTGTACAGGTTGTATTTATAACCCTCATAGGATTATATTTTTTGACATTTTGTCTTGTCCTTTTAGGCAACTCCTGATCTCTTAAAAGGGCAGCAAGATCTTGCACAGCAAACGAATGAAGAGACTGCTAAACAGATACTTTACAATTACCTTAAGGAAGGGTGAGTAAACAAAGTTAAGTTTTGGAGAGGAAATTGTGTTTTCTCAGTGTTTATTTTCTATTACATTTAAAAAGTGAAACCGTAAAAACAAAGCTATAAGTAAATGAAATGTCTGTTTCATAATTCTGTATCTCAGTTGTGTCCTTTAAGGCATTATAGGATCTCAAAATACCCAGGCAATCAGGACTTGCATAAGGTATTGTACAGGATTTGCTTAATCCTGTATATTTGTGAATTAAAATATGTTTTGTCTTTGAAATACTTCTGGAGTTAAACTTCATGTGATGTGGAGTTCATGAAGAATTCAAATCATACCTCATGGGAGTTTAAGCTTGTGGATTTTTTAAATAACAACAAAAAGTGTTATCTCTTAAGGTTTTACAGAAGCTGTCTTGTTGCTCTGCATTTAATCCTTTGTCCACCTGTAACTCTTTTATTCTGTATTTTCTAATGATAACTTATTGAAAGACGAAGGAAGAATAAATTAATTAAAATACACGATGCGCTTACAATTCTTTACATGCGTGATGTAGCAGGTTCTGGGAGCTGTAGTAGTATTATATTATGGTGCAGTAATCAAGACTTGAAAAACCTAATACTAATGACTTTTGATTTCAGTATGTTTAAATAGTGTGCATGCTGTCTTTCCACAGCTATAGTCTTGTTTAATTGTAACGCTTGCAATTAAAGAGTTCAGTTTTTTGTTGTTGGGTTTTTGTT
>VXAK01011868.1:100329-120177 GCA_013399435.1 Arenaria interpres | reverse complement strand
TCCACGACTCGGCGCCGTCCTGGACCTTGTCTCCCTTCCAGGAGTCTACCACCACCACGCCGGAGGCCAGCACGACCCCCAAAATCCGTAAGTGCCGCCCCGCGCCCTCGGGGCGCCCGCTCGCTCGCGTCTCCCTGTCGGAGCCCGGTGTCTGCCGGGCGCCGCCGGGGTCGGGGCGATGTCTCGGTCGCAGGTTGATGCCCCGTCTCCGCGGGAGACGCGGGTTTCCCGTGCGGTCGCTGCCCTGCGGGAGGCCGGAGATCTCCGAAGTTTGCGCTTCTTTTCTCCCTCCCCCGCTTGCGCCCCCTTCTCCCCCCCCGGCAAGTTCACCGCTTGTGTGATGGATGGTGAGGCAGGAGCAGCCATTTGAGGTGACTAGATTTCGCTGTGGTTTTTAGGAAGGATGTAGACCTCTCCTTTCCCCTTCCAGCCCGGTCTGCGGAAGGTATTTAGGAGATGTCGGGAGGCGTCTGAGCGAGAGGGACAATTGATGACCCCCAGGCAGCGGCGGCTCCCAGAAGGGGCAGAGCGGTCCTCAGGAGGTGCGGGGTGGGTTGTGCCCGTGCCTTTCTGCCTGTGAGGGAGTTTGGCTTTCCACACTCGTCCCCTTTGAAACAGCGGGTTCTGGAAGGATGCTCCCTCCGTCCCGGTGCCCGGCTCCTTCGAGAGCCGCCGCCAGCTCCCCCAGGCAGGAGCACAGGGCACCCCGCGAATGTGCAGACGCAGCCAAACGCTTTCCCGGCTCCTGTGTGTAGCCACAGCACCGTCTTGCCGTAACTGACTATTTTTTTTTAAGCAGAGGAGGGGGCTAGTTCCCCGATTGATGCTCGGTGGCTGGTTCTTCCCACCCTCCCGGGCACAAACCTAAGGATTTGGGCTAAATCTGAAAATCCGTTTGGTTGGGGTGCATCAACTTTCAGCTTCTCATAAAGGTTATCTAGGACGAACGCAATCCGTGCCAAAAAGAACTTCTGTGCCGTGCCATTTAGTGAAATGCTCAATTATACTGTATTATAGTCATCTTCTGCGATTTCTTGGATGCAGCATAGGAAATGAGAAGCCGTGTGTCCTCCATTAACTCTTAGCTGCTTCTGCTAGGAACATCAATTCAGTTGAATGCTACCACCTGAATTGCTTTTACAGCCCAGGGCTCCCCTTCTGCATGTTAATGTTGGCTATTCCGCTAGAGGATTTTGTTAGCAAGTCATTTGAACTTTATTTTGTCCATTAAATCTATTTGCTGATGAGCCCCGGAGCAGAGAGTGTATGCAGAGCGAACTGATCTTGTGAATTGACAAAATCTGGAGAACAGCAGCAAATTGGACACGTATGTGTGGGCGGGTGGGTGTGCAGGTGGTGGATCGCTAGGCATGATTACGAATAAAACTATCACTAAATCAGAAGAGCAAACAAGGCAGTAACTCACTTTCCCACTGACTGCTACAGTAATTGAGAGAGAACCATCCCTTACAGGTGTGTCTGAGTCTGCTTGCTCTGTAGGTACAACCCCTTAGCAAGTCAGATGTTACCAGAAGGAAGATCTTTGTGGAGCTGAACCCTACCCATTTCACTTAGCTGTAGGGAGCTGTATAGGGCACTTCTTAAAAACAAAACAGCAAAGGGAGCCTGATTTTCAACCTGTGTCTCTGTTTTCCAACCTTGTATGTTACATGGTGTTTCAAATTGCCCTGACTTGTATGTGTCTGAAATGCTGCCTGGGCTTGCCAGGTGGGATCTGTTGGGGTCAGAATGCTCCTTTGCAATCTCTTCCTTTCTCCCCTTTCTGTTTTTTTGGGTACATAAGAGAGATCCACAGCAATTTCCGGCCCTCTGTGCTGTCTCCTTACAGGGTATAGAAGGCAATAATATCCTGATTAATAAATAATGTTCAGCTGGCAAGCTGAACTCCACACAAGACACACAAAGGAAGAAGAAAACCCACAATCTTGAAATGTTCCTGGCAGTTGCAGAGTCTTGTAACTATTATTTGTTTTAGGGAGACTGCTAATATCTTTTACAGCAGGGTGTTTCCCCTCATTAAATACAGCTTGGTTATAGGATGAAATGCAAGAAGTGCAAATCCAGCAGAAATTGACCCTGTTTGGGCACATTGATAGCAGAGATTATCATTAATGGGAGATTAAATAGATTACATAAAAAAGGATTTGAATTTGTAGGGCATGTGGAAATTTTTTTTAAAGCCTTACAGCTGTACTTTCCTGATACACATGGGCGTCTCTGAGGATACATGTAGATTTCTCTGAGGCTGCAGTATTCACTGGAGGGGAGAGGGAGAAGAAATGCAATCTTTCTGGCGTGAACTGCTGACATGGTGTGACCCCACAGCAAGTGACTGCATCTGCCACTAACAGCTCTTGGGAAGAAAGAGATTTTTATTTTTCTTTTTTTAGAAGAAATTCATCCTCATTTCCCAGGTTGAGCACGGGAACATTTCCTGTGTTCCTTCTGTGCCCATTGCTCCAGCTGCTGTTGAAATGAAAGTCATGGATCCTGTTATACCCTGTGAATACAAATCTGACATGACAAATCTGATGCCCCAGCTTTCAAAATAGTGCACGCCCTTATGTGATCCTCTGGCTTGGCAAGGCACATATGTGGGCAGGAGTCATAGGTTATTTAGCATTTCACAGCTTTTAAGAAAAGAAGCAGCTGTCTTTATTTATACTAGTTCATGTGGCAGTTTATTTAATTGTTTTAACACGTCAAAATGGGCTCAAATTACGACTTAGGAAAATGGAAGGCAAATCGGGAGTTATTTCTCCAGAAAGCTGGATGATTGCCCACCTGAAATAAATGTTGGTAAAGCCTTTTCTCTGTGTGTGTATTCATCTGAGAAGATGTTGTGAAATCTCTCACTTTTTTGTGGGTGTGCATAATGACAATAATTCTTGGTTGTGTTTCACTCAAAGTCAAGCTATCTGTTAGCTGTTTTGAAAGTTCTTGATGAAGATCCCTCAGGTTCTGACTAAGCAAAAGCCACTTACTCATCAAATCTCACTCTGTGTCTTGTGCCTGCATGTTTTTCTCATGATCACGTAGGGACTGTGGCTTTTCAGCATGAGCCTCTTTATCCAGTGCTCAACATAAAAATCAATCTTTGATTTAGAAGGATAGTCCAGCCTGTAGATCAGAAAAATCAACCAACTGACTGGAACGCACCAGTGAGGTTTTATTTGTATCAAGCCATTGGTTTAATTTCTAAAGAGTCATGCCCTGATTTTTCCAATATGCATTTTTCATGGTATTCTGGGTTCTTCAGTAATGTTATTATCTTTAAATTGAGATACTGTACTTATATGAATTCCTGTGTGAATTCAGCTATGAAATAGCACTATGGTTTCTCTTGTGTTCATATGACCAAAGGCTAATGCAGAGAACTGAGGTCAGGCAGGTGGGGCTCAGCTAATGCATAGTAACTAGGGAAAGAGATGTTACAGAACTCTTAATCAATACACCTTGTGAAGTCCGATTGCGACCTTTTTTGATGACTCCAGACTGCAGCCTGAGTATACTTTGATTTCCTGCTAAAGATTTTCTGGTCCAGTCGTTTATCCTAGTCATCTCTCTGTCTGTTTGTTATGCACGGCATGGGTTCAAGTAACAAGCATCTGGCAGCTGAACTGTTACCAACACTGACATTTTGGTAAAAGCTGTTTGTTTTATTTTGCACTGACTCAAATATCTTTTTCACATTAAGGATGACACTTAGATGGAACTGCGGGGTTTTCACCAACTGGAGGGTGTTGTGGGAGGTGCCAAACCATAGTAAAACCAGACCTACTCTTCCCAGAGCTCTAAAACGTTCTGCCAACAAATGACACGTATCTGTGAACACTTCGCGTTATGATCATGAGCTGTCATTGAAATCGAGGGGAACACACACGACTGCAAAGCACGTGCCCTTAGCATTGACTAAGATTAATATGCCAGTTGTTTATCAATTTGTAATGCATCAAAAGCTGTTGAATTGAAAAAAAAATGCTGAAGCGAACAACTGGGAGTTCTGAAAGCATTTGCTTCTTCCTCATTCCCACTTACTTTCTATTCACATACCATGAGTCAGTGTACCACAGACATGATTAGATTTGTGTTTCCCATCTTGAATGCTTGTCAACAGGAAGGCTACTGTCAAGGTAAAAGTAATAAATACAGAATTGCAGTCACACCACTAAAGTGGTTGTTATTATAATTTAATTTTTTTTTCATATTTTACAGCATGAACTTGCTTCATCTGTTTCAATTAAGTTGGATGACACTGGACTTAATTCTGTTTCGCATTTATAATTCCCTTTATAGTTAGGAACTAGCACAGTTATCACTGAGTTCGGAAGGAAGTTTAATGTTTAAAGAAGTCCCAGTCCCAGATACGTACGTTGATTCTATTCGGGCATATTTCCTCTCTGTTCCTTTTATTGAAATACTCGTTGGAATCCCATGACCTAGGAGAGCTTTCACAGCACTGGTATGATGAGAGGAAGGGATATGGCTGAAATTACTCCATGCTGCCTTTTAACCCTGAAGAAAATTCTTTTGGGGGCTGTAAGGATTCTCATTACATTGATTTAACCTGTGATCACTGGTAAAAGCAAAGCCTTGCATTTTATTTGGCATATTTTTTTAGCATCTATACAAGGACATTATGTGATATATTATATGTTGACAACAGAATACCATTATTAAATTAAAGTATTGATTCATTGCAAAGTATTATGCTAAAGTAATGTCAGTGGTTTGTCTAAACCCACAGAAAATGGAAATTAAAAATTAAAGCAAAAGACCTGTCTCTATCTACAGTATTGTGTCTAGTGTTGCAGTACATTTATCATCTGACTCATTGCTTTGGAACCTCCTGCAAAGCCCAGTAAATACACGGATTGGTATGGATTTGGCTTTGACTTTATCTGTAAATTCTTTAGCTCATGTGGCTTTCAGGAAGTACCTAAAGGATACTAGTGTTTGGTTTTGCTGATTTCTCCCATGACTTGTTTGGAAACAAACTGCTCAAGGAAAGGTGACCAGTAAAATGGTCAGATAAATAAATAAATTCAGAGACTTTTGGATGTCTCTGAGCCTGGCGGTTTCTTTTGAGGTTCTTTGTGAACAAGTTTGCAATATTCCCATCTTAACAGTGCACGTGTGTGTGTGCACACATGTGCACACACAGAACACAGGCAGGTATTTGTGCATTTGCTAATACCTGTTTTCGAGGAGGATTGGGACCTCCAAGCCTGTAGTAACATCAGGACCAGCCTTTGCAAGGCAGGTGCTTTGGTTGTGCTGCTTGTCCTCGCAGTGTAATTCCGAAAAGAAACCTGGAGGTTTCATTGGAGCTAAGTGGACTTGACTGAGTTAGCTTGAGTTTGCTTGACTGAAAGCCAAGTTAAAGTGCACCTTTTTTAATTTGAAAGTCTCTTTCAGGTCCTGCTGTGTGGAAGAGATTTGTTTTCACTGTTGCTATTAAGCTGTGTTGGGTGTTTTTTTTTTTCAATACCAGAGTAGACAAAACACAATTAGGAAAGACAACAAGATGCTTTGTGTTATGGAGATGATTTCTTATTCTAAGGGGCTTAGTTCTTGGATCGATATGGTGAGGGTTAGAAGCGTCAGTTAATAAGGCAGCTGTGCTCCAGATCAAAACGGGAGCTGTGTTTTTTTTTTTATCGCTCAGAACTAAATTTCCAAGGCGGACAGCTCTTAAACCTACTTTCATACTTTTACCTTCCCCTTCATACCTAATCTCAAGCCACTCCACTGAGTAAAGTGCATCTTCAGTGGAGGGAAGTAGCTCCCTGTGAGGGCTGAGCAGACGGGCTTGCCAGGCAAGGACACTTCTGACCAGAACAAGACAGAGGATGAGCATTCAAATGGCTTTTGGGCAACACACAGAGAAAGTAAATGCACATTGGCGGACAAGTGCTTTTTGACTGGGTTTTTATTTTTTACCACACAGGTTTCTGGGGTCCCATGGTAAAATGCATTCAAGAGGAGAAAAATTAATAAAGTAGCCACAAAGAAAATTAAAATAGCAACTGTATTTATAAATTTCAGTGTCCTTTTCAAAGAAGAAATACCTGGTTGGATCAACTCTTCCTGTTGAAATTTGGTGATAGGGAAAAATACATTTACTAAGTACTTACTGCTAACTGTTTAAATGTTTGTTTCTGAAACTTTATCAATATTCTCAATATTACTGTAGTCATATTTAAGGATACTGATAAAATAAGTAAAACCTACAAAGTTTTTCCACTATTCTATCTTTTCTGTCCTCCAAGGGCAGTATTTTGCATTTCCACAGATGTCTTTTTCATGTAAATAGGAGGATTCCATGACATTCAGGTCTTTTTTACAACATATTACTCCTGATATTTTTTTTTTTTGTGGTGTAGTTCTGATAATTGCTGGCAATAGGAGACAAAATATTTAGCTTCAAAGATAATTTGCTTCATATCATGTTTAGCAACGTCCAAATTGATTTGTGTTTTTCCTCAGAGTAGTTTGATTTTTGTATTTCTGCAACAGCTAAACCTTTGGGAAAAGCTTAGGTAGAATGGCAGAGGTCTGCTCTCCAATAAGAACATAACAGGGTAAAAAGATAAAGTGAAATACTTGAAGAATTTCCTACTTTAGTCCCTGTAAAATAAGCTCAACAACTTGCAAAGTCTTTGCTTTTTGCTTTTATATCTCCTTTTTGTTTATTATTATTTGGTTTTATGTCATTTCCTTTTGAAATTTGAATTGATCTCTTGGCAGTTCTAAGGGCTCTGCAATTGTGTCCCATCCCCACCCCCCCTTGTATTTTATGCTCGTAGTGAAGATGGACATTAGCAGTGCATATATATTGGTGATGTGGTAGGTGCTTTTTGTTGAAAAATGAATTAGTATTTTAATCTGTATGAAAAGACCTTTCACTGATGCATTTTGTAACTTTGTTAGCAAAGAATTGAGGAAAAAATATCCTGATAGTGGTCTGTGTAGAAGTTGTGCTGAATTAAATAGGTTAGAGTCTTTGGTTTTTATAATGAGATTGCTATATGGCCCGATTTGGCAAACACATAAGCCCAGTTTAGGGTGTGCGAGTGGTGCCTTTCCTCTTTTGTAGAGTTATGCATCTGCAGAATCAGAGTCAATTTGTCCTGAACTTCTGTGTGATTAAATCTGTTACTGTGTCTTAGGTTGCAGTGTGAATGCGTACAAAACATGCCTGTGTAAATAAATGTACATCAGCTTTAAAGTGCTGCTTTTTGAAAGTTGACAGCATTATTTAAATATGCTTATTAGAACTGAGTTTCCATTAGTGCATTTTCTTTTTTGTCTGTGTTTAGCACTACTATGAAAAGTATGCCATTATCCTATTTATTCTTTGCCTGAGAGATGTTCTGTAGTAAAATCTTTGTGTTCTGGGGGCCTGTCGTTGCTTAGCTGTGGAACGTCACAAGTCTTGTGGCTGATGAATTTTTTTTTTTGCACATCACTTTTAAATGATTTCCTTACCTGATTTCTATTTTTAAAAAAATATTATTCTGGAAAATAACGCTCCTGGTTTTACATGTTTTTTTTCCTCTGTATTACTTCCACAGCTAGGATATATGCCAACACAGTCTTTACTTAAAGCTTGTAGATAGAAAATATTTTTTAAAACATTAGATATGGCAAGTTGTATTTTAAGATTCAGTTATTTTCTGAAACAAAACTTACGAAGTTATCTTCACATTGTTCATTTCACAGCATCATTGCTCTTAAAGTTCAAGGTTCTAGTTCAGTAGGAAGTGAGCCTTGATTGCTGGTTGTTACCAGATAGAGGGGCTATAGCACTGTGCAACAGCAAGCCATTAAATTAGTATTAATAGCAAATAGCCCCTTTTCCAGATCTGATTATTCTCACTGATGTCAGAATTTGTAAAGCAAGCATTTGAGATAAGATGGGGTTATTCTCTTGGAAGGGCTTTGGTGGTCTGTTTTAACTGCAATGACAAGGGTTTTTTTCTTTTCTAACGTGGTTGGCAAGGAAGGTAGAAAACGTACAATGCAGCCTGCAGCTGCTCTGCTGCTTCTGAATGTAATCAGGATTTTAACAAAACCAAAAATCTTGTATCAAAAAGTGTTGCTAACCTGCAAAATTGTGCTGCATTGTGCAATGCTAATGTTTACTTATGTCTCCCAGTTTAATGCATAATAAAATAGCATTTCCAATAGTGTGCTTGGAGTGGCTGAGAGTTGTAGGTAGTTAACCTTCTCACTGACTGAGTAATACTCTTGAATATTAAAAAAAGATGTAGGCAACCTTTGTTTCTTCTCCCCCCCCGGTGAATTACAGAACAAGTGGTCAGAGGGTTATCGTTAAAATAGTGCTAAGCTATCCCAGAAGTTTTGACTTGGGATTGATTGTGTAATACTAGATAAAAACAATCTGTTAATTTTCTTCCAAAGAAGTATGCTTTCTTAGTGTTTTTTTAAGAATAGTGTTGTGTGGAGAGGAAATTAATTTTCTTGTTCAATCTGTCAGCGAATTTACAAAAGAGAAAGAAGGTTTTTGTTTGAAACCTAGAGATAAGCTACACTGGAAGGGTATGGTGACTCTCCTGCTATTTCACAGTGTCAAATATGAAGACTTTGCACTGCCAGGGTTCAGTGGGCAGTGGGTTCAGGAACTTAACTGAGGGGATTATTCCGATGAGTGTCAGTGCTCCTGATTTAGAAGGGTAGAGGTACTTTTATAATTATTTCATAAGTAGCTAAACCACATTAGTCTTTAGCCTGAAATCTTGCCCAGCTACAGCAGGGTCATAGTGTTAAAAGTTCAATCCCCTCATTTTTTTTTTTAGAATAACTAAAAAGCCAACATGCCACGCATAAATACATACAGCATCACTTTTTTCATTAATCGGTTTGGGTTTGTTTTTTTTGCTTTTAGATTTCAATCTTTAGTTTCTAATTCATGTTAGTAGTGCATACCGTATATTTCACAGGGTCAGATGCTTATTTATAAGACACTATCTCAGTGTAATAAAGTTGATTGTAATTGCTTGTGATCAATCAAAAATGTTAGTGAGAAATATACAGGTTGCAAACCAAAGCCATTTACAAATTGTAGTATCTAACACGTGAAAATACTCATTGAATGCTGTTTCTGAGTTTATAACATACACACTTTTAAATTCACTGATTATCTCAAAGCAATGTAGAAATGATGCAGTCTGCCACTAAACTTAGACTATGTACTTCTGCAGCAGGTTTTCGTAGTGCACGTAGACTCTCTTCCTACCAAAGCTGCTCTGTTAGGAGGGTGCACCTTTGCCTCAAATAATTACCTTTTGAGCTGTGAAGGTGATGACCTTGATGTTCATAATGGTAATAAAAGCGACACAGAAAATGCAACATTCACAGGATACTTTTAGAGTCATAGGATTTACAGTCTGGAGGCTCATTTGTACTGGGGGAGATGAACATTTGCCACTTGGTGGCTGCTGTCGCCTTGCCTTAGAGAAGGGCGGCGGTGGATGGGCAGTGGAGATGACGGGGTGAGCTGTACCTGTCCTGCGCTTCTGCAGAAGCAGCTCTTCAGCTCACTTCGGCCTGATCTGGGAAGACACAGCCTTTGCCTTGGCTCTGTCAGCATTAACGGTCCTGCCTTGTTCTCTACAAAAGCACAGAGGGAAAGAAGCATTTCTAATACCTTTTCATATCTGGAGCACATTCATTACAGAGGCTTACTTAGTCCTAAATGAAAAGCAAGAATAGTAACTTAATATTTTAAATTGGTTTTAGAAATATCTGCCTGCAATAGGGAATTCTTACGGGGTTTAGTTCTTGGATGGCTGGATTTAATCTGAATACGCGAAGCTGAAATGTTAGCGTGTGATATGCTTTAGTGAGGAAGAAAGAAGAGTCTGATATTGTAATTGTTATTTTATAGAAGATTGAAGAAATCACTTGCATCTACTGGATTTCAGTAATTGGGTAGACTACAAGGCTTGATTACACCTTGTGTTTATATATATTTGAAAAGCTATTCTCTATTATCGTGGCAGGTGTAGGGGATTTGTAGCCAGCCACAGCTTCACTGTTTTGTGAGGTGTGTCTATAAATGTGAACATACACGGTTGGAGGAGCTTCGGAGTAATGGCTCCTCATTCCTGGTTTGTTTACAGTACATATTTTGGAAACGCAAACAGGTATATATTCAAGTTTGATAACAATTAAAATATGTTTGTCTGTGATTTTAATAATGATCCTGGCTGGTGACTGATGTACCTGTAGAAAATCAAGTGTGTTGGACAGGCCTAAGCTAAAAGTCCTTACTCTAAAAGAGATCCATCAGATGCGTCAGTGGGTGGAGTGAGGATGAGGTATGCTGGGTGATAAAAAGATTAATAATTCTTGTGAGATGTTTTATTGGCATACTGTAAGAATTTTGTCTGTTTAAAGGCAGTGTGGGTTTATTAGGGAGCTTATTTTTTTAAATGCTTTTAAGAAGATACTGTAAGATTATATCTAATTAATTAAATTCATTACATTTGAATTATTTAATTAGAGATTATTTTTCAACCGTCCCTTAACATTCTAACACTCTCTTAATATTTCTTTCAGGTTTGTAATCCTGTTTATTAATGCAATCTATATGACAGCACAGGCTCTTAGACCTTGTTCTTTAGCAAATACTACTTTAAAATAAATTTAGTATATGTTGTGTAATGAAATAGAATTAGAATCCAAGGAACTCATCTCACATGTAACCAAGTATTCAGTGGGAGCTGTAGGCTGCTCTGCAGTTCTGTAAGAAGCAGAATAGACCACAGACAGGCACTAGAATGAATGTTTTACATGAGAACTAATAATTAAAGCTTGTTAAAGAATTTAGAACATAATGAAGCTCTTTTAATTATCACCAGATTTTGGTCCAACTCTGCATTGACAAAGACGTAATTAAAAGCTTCTAAGTTCAGTTCATCTCTGCTTAAATAAAGGTTGGGATAATCAAAGCACATAAATAAAGGAAATAGGAGGATATTAGATTAAATGGATGTGATATGCACTTTCATTAGTAGTTGCAGAAAATAAGTTCATGTAAAAAACCCAACAAACCCAAAACCCTAAATGTCGTGTCAGAGATTCAGCACTATTTCATGTCTTTGTTAGTTACTTTGTATAATGTTTTCCTACATTACAGAACAAAATAACTTCCCACTAGGTATTGAACAGGCATATCCCATAGTGTGTAGATGGAGATACTTTGGGTGAAGACAGTGCTCAGGGTTGAGTAAACTTCCGTGCTGCTCTGTTGTTTTTAGAGTTCTGCCCTTTGTTGTTGCAACTGAATGAAATTGCCTTGACTTTCCACTTCCACCAGAAAAAGGGTGACTTTGACAACATCGAGCCTTTATAATAGACAACTGCTACAGAATGATTTCATTTTCACAATTTCAGCTTGCTTATTAGTCTGAAATTCATCCTCAAAAGTTGTTCAAGCCTCAATGAAAGTAACAGACCATATGTTATTGGCTACTGGAAGTTAGGAGATCACGAGCGGTCGCTTCTCTTCCTTAAGCTTAGGTTTTCTTAGTTGTGAAATAAAGACATGGTGAAGAGATACAGATGAGAAGTGAGAGGTGCATTACAATGATGTTCAAAAAGTAATAAGGAAATACACTTAGCAAGTCTTATTTTAAAGTTCAGAAAATACCTGGTATCCTGGATTGTGCCATTGATTGTGTGTGTGATCATTTTCAGTAATTTTCTGACAGTGAAATCTGTTAGACTTCAGTATTAAGGAGGAAGGGATGGAAGCTTTTATTTTCTTAGGTGATTTAAAAGCATGTCTCCAAATATAGCCAAGTTACGGCCCTGAATAACAGGGGTGTATCTGCCAGCAGGCAGGGCTGTATGCGAGACACTCGAACAAACCACTTACTCCAGTTCATAATTTTTTATTTTTGTCCTGCAGTGACTTGACTCAGGTTTGAATTTGAGATACTCATTAGGCCAAAAACTGCCATTATGACAACCCAATTTAAATCTTTTTAGCTTAACTTTATAGTCAGTTGTCACCAGGAATTTTTGTAACTACTATGTTTTATATTGCCGTCTTGTTATATTTTAGAACTGAAGTGTTATTGTTGCCATATCTCACATCAAAAGGAAGAAACACTTTCAGTATGGTGTAGTCTTCTATAGATAGAGTCAAAATGCTCTCTGAGTAGGTGGGATCCTTAGCCAAATCCAAACCCAATGAGATAAGTGAGAATAAGTGGGCTCTAGCTAACATTTAAAATAAACAGTTACAAAGGAGTGACTTGCTTAGCCTAGTCTGTTCTGCATTTTCTCATCGTTGACTTTTATTAAGTGCAGCTATGCTGATCTCTAAGTAAAAGAACTCTGTTCTAACAATAATGAGGTATTTATTGGAAAGGATCTCAGAGAATGAGACAAGGTTTGTAGAAGACATACTCTAATAGATCAACTAATACAATTGGAGAAAAATTGGCAAGTGCTTTTTATGTCTTTTTGGTGATGTGTAACTGATTTCCCTTTCACTATTCAACCCCTTCCACTAGGAGGATTCTAAAATCAATGAAATTTTGCATTTTTTCTTTTAAAATTAACTAATTATCTGAAAAAGTTTTCCATGAGTTGAACGGATATGTTTAGCTTTGTAGTGTAAATAGATATGTATAAAGCTTGTTAGGTGTTGTCCCATTTGCTTATTTATCCTGCTGTTAGGTTTGGGGCTTAAAAACAATGTCTGTAACAGAAACTTACTAAAGATGGATAAGAAATTGTTTATCAACTTAAAATTCTCATATATTCGGATTGTCTTAGCAGTTTGGGAAGGTTTTAGTATCATTAGTTTACTGAAGATTAATGTGGTAACAGGCAGACGTATGACTCCAATGCGGACGTTTGCATTGAAGGCTCACTCATGAATTTTAAAGCCTATAGGAAGCGATTGATATCGGTGCTTGAAAATATGTTATGGTAATAGCCTTTTTAATGCCTTTAAGACATTTAATTGCCATTAAGTGGCATAATCTGCTGTTTGGAATGGAGAGCTGGAAGTATTTTGGTTGCAAATAGGATAATGAAAAGGATTGAAAACAAAGAGGAGTAATAAATGAATGGGTCTGTATTATTAACAACCGGCTTGGGCTCAGCATCCTATTTATGACCGGAGGGTGTGCTGTGCACCACCTAAGGTGGGATGTCTTTTTGCGTGGCAATCATTGGGTTGACTACAGGTAGCAGTCTGTCTGGAGACTGATCCTGTCCATGTTGAAGTAATATTAAAGCTATGTTAATTTTAATAGTAGTGGATGAAGCCTGTGAATCTTCATTTGTTACTACTGAAGTCATGCGCTGCACATGGCCTGATACAGGATGCATTCAAACTCTCTCAGTCTGGCACAGCCGTGACCGACTGGAATATGAGTTTAGAAGGAACTAAACTACTTTAATGAAATATTAAAAATAGAAATAAAATAATGAAATGTGTACAATACATACAAAACCATATCAAGCTCCCAGGATGATGTCACCGGCAGCACTGGGGAAGTCCCAGCCTGGACTCAGCAATGGATGGGAGCCAGGAATACATGGATTGGGATCCAAGGCCAATGAACAGACAGGGTCCTCCTTGGACATTGGCCATTGAAGAAAGAGGACTGACCCTTTGATCCCTCAGCTTTTATACTGAGCATGGGGCAGATGGGATAGAATACCCTGTTGGTCAGTTTTGGGTCATCTGTCCTGTCTGATCCTCCTTGCAGGTGGGTCCCCTCTACGTTTTTCCATTTCCAACCCTCCAGCCAGGCAAATTATGAAGTTAGCTGACCTTGGTTGTTATAGCAATAAGTATAAGAAAGAGCCTCTCTGCGTACTGTTCCTTGGTATTGACTATAAACACAGGTCTTATCACTCAGAGAACAGACAGTTTTCTGCACAATATGCTGTTAATTTCAGAGAGTTAGAAGAGGCTTAGCTGAGAAGTAAAATTACTGAACTGGTAATGAACAGAACCAACTGAAAGCTGGTTCTGTTTTATCTCAAACCAGGACACCACACGTTTCAGCTGTGATCATGTGGCAAGGAGCTCAGTTGGTAGTCAGATAAGCATTAGGAGAAATAAAATGGTTTTATGGGTATCTCAGTTTGAAGTGATTACATTGCCTTGGAATTTTCTTGGGGATCCACAAATACAGCTTTGTTAATGACGTTTGTCATTTGTAAAGAAACCTGCACTGTAAACCTCAGGTCTTAAAAGGAAAGTGTATGTAAAAAAAAAAAAAAAAATTAGGTTTGTGAGATAAATTGTTGAAGTAAGGTAATATTTACCCATTTTGTAAGTTAAGACAGCATTTATAATGAAAACAACCAGTGCACTAATCCTGGAGAATCGAAGATCTCCTCAGTGACTTGTTTTGACCCAGTACTTACTCTAGTATGAAACAAATGGCTAATTTAGGTAGACTCCTGGTATCCCAAACAATCCTGCTTGCGTCTGGTATTTTTTTTGTGACCTTCATATAAGAGGCGTGGGAGGTAGAATTTCCCTTCAGGAGTCCCCATTTGAGAAAACTGTCTGTTCTTCAGAAAGTGAAGTCATACAGTTTTGCAGCTTCAAGTTCAAACAGTTCCACCAAAACTGAACTTCCAGAGGTTTCAAGGTCATTGCTTAATAAGGATTTATATTAAGAAAAGGTTGAGGTCTCAAACCCTTTATTAAACAGTTCCAAAGAAAAAAAAAAAGAAGCCCACAGTTTTCCAAAGTCCAAGGTACTTTCTCTGTAAACCATGTGAAACTCCACCAAATGACCGACTTCTCATAGACACAAGCAGTTGATTGTGTAACTGGTATGCGGAGTTACTGTGAAATCCATCACAGAAAGTGTGATTTTTTTGAGATGATTTTGTAAACACACATAAAATAAAAAGAAATTCACACAGTATATTTGGAGTTTTTACATGCAATAAAGATATGATCAAAGGAGGATTTGGTACTGCACATTTAAAAAAATTTTGAGCTTAATCTTGCAATGGGCATGAAAATCTAACATATCCTGCTATATTTGTTTCTCAAAGCATAGACTAATAACTATATGGAAATTTCATTGCTGGGTTCTGTAGAATCTTTTTAATAGAGACAGTGTAACAGTTATTCCCAAGTGATGTATTATTTGAAGGATGTGCACACAATAAACCTAACAGAAGCTGTCTTTCCTCATTTCATTTTTTTGATATCTGCTATGCTACCTATGCTTTACTGATGTAGTGAAGTTGTGGATGCTGTTTTCAGTGTTCCATGCTGATTCTTCTATTGTTGCTGTTCAGTTAAGCTTTTCCAGAAATACCCAGAGAGAACAGGGCAGTAGAGGTGGCAAAAGAGGTCTTGTGCTCAGAAGGAATGAGAAAGACAGATTTAGAAGCTCAGGAGATCAGAAAAGCCAGTGGAATTGTATGTGTTGTGAAGATTTGGCATGCTTTCTCATACCCCTAATTTATTATGATAAAACTTCTGCCAGTAGGTGAATTATTGAAGAGCTAATAAGGAAATTGCCCCAGGATGATGTGCTGTGCCCACAATCAGGTGATGCAGGCTGGGATCAATTCAGGTTGTGCTTTTGAGCTGGATCCCGTAATATTTCCTGGGGTGGGTGGCACTACGGCAGAGAAAGAAGTACTATGAGGTAGAGAGATAATTCCACGTGTCATGGGCCGTTTTGGTGGATCTCTTCTGTTTCCCCAAAAGAAAGATTTCCTAGACAGTTGAACCTGTTATTTTGTCCATGCTACCTCTGCACTTCAAATTTGTTATTGTCATCATCTCATCATCATCACCTGAGTGCGCTATGTTCCACCACCCCTGAACCTTGTTGAAAAGTTGCCACAAGTCTCAATGAGCAGAGATTCATGCCCCAAAAGATCGTGTTCACTATACTGATGCTCACAACATTCTTATTTTCTTTTTAGTATTATTTAATCCAAAATGCTAGTTTTCAAAAAATACATCATGAAGGACAGCTATGTTTTTTAAAATTCTATCTAAATAGAAAAATTCTAAATTCAGAGTGTCTTACGTAATTACTATGAAAGTCCAATGATGGCCTTGTCTTGATTGTTTCTTGCCCTGTCCCATCTGTCTCGCCTCAGCTTCCATTTCTCTGCTGATAGCTGTCTTAGAGTCAAAGATTTTGATGCAGGCAAAGGCAAAACCTAAATTCAATACTTGCTTCAGTTAAGCAGAGAATAACTCTTCTGTATTTAAAACTTGCTTAATTTTGAGAATTATTCTTAGGAATCTTTTCTGGTCTACAAAAATCTTCTGAAAGTCTTTGGAGAGAGAACTATTTGGAATGCGTTGGCCCACCTTTGTGAGTCAAAGGTATAGTTTGGTATCTGTTTATGATTATCCATTTGTTCTTGTTTTGGGTGGGTTTTTTTTGTTCCATTACAGTTTATTTTTTGGCAAATACAGTGAGCTTTAGAAAGTCATCTTCTGGAAACTTTTCCTGACGCTGCTTTTATGTAAGTGCTTCGTTTTCTCTGTAAGTGGTTCCTACTGGAAATATAAAGTTTGTAGGAGATGGTTCCCCATCATATTCTGTGGTAAAGATCAATGCACAGAAGTAATGTATTTCATCTGCACTATCCATAATTGATGCGTGATCTTTTAGTGGAACATCTGATTCTTTCATAGCCTTTCTGTGACTGATACACTTAAATGCCTTATTTATTGCCTTTACCTAATAGCTTTTAAAATTCTCTTGGTTTCCTGAATAATTTGCTCAGGCTAGATTTTATTTTTGAGAGGATGTATTGTTATTTAACTTGCTGTCTTCCCCTGCTGTGTCCTTTCTCGGGGAGAGGTAGAATTGCACGCCTTCCTGCATTAGATTTGAAATTCTTATTTTATATTCTCAGACTTTACTCCGTCCATTAAATTTCCTTCCATTTTCTTTTTTCCCAGCTTCCCAAGTCTTTTGAAAAGCTTTGCCCTATTACTTGTAATGACTGTTGTCTTCCTTGTCATCCCCCTTTTCTGGCATGACTGAGCTGCATCATGCTCTCATCACGTTTTGAATCAGCTTCTGTTTTTCTGTGAGAACCAAGTCAAAACTGATCGCCTGACATCCTTTTCTTGCTGTTCCAAGAAGCAGCTGTTTAACGTGCTGAAGATTTGCTGCTAGAAATAACAAAACAATAGACTATAGGAATACAATCATATTTTCCCCTGTTTACTGTGTTATGTGACCTTTTAAATGGCCACAGTGGGCTAGAATTTTCTCTATTTGCTTGCATCCATCAGGTAGAAACTTGTCAAGTTATCCACTCTCCTCTGAGTCTTTCCTGCCCTTGTTTCATGAGGAACGGTTTGAAGACTTATTTCAGCTTTTAACAATGTTCAAGTTCCTGTCTGCCAGAGTTTTCACATAATCATTGCATTTAAGTGAATAATTTTTGTATTATATTTAAACATTGAGAGCATACTTTCTGTTACACATGGGGATAAAGTATTTGAGAATAACCCCCAGAAATTAATGTTTTCATATAGCAGTACAGATCTAGCTTCCAAAATCTATGTTGTGATTCCTTAAGTTACATTCTTGGTATGAATATACTGCATAAACATGGCATTTTCCTAAGCATTGTGTAATGCTCAAGTAGATGGATTCATTCAGTCAGCCCTTCCAAAAAGCAAGTCCTTGTCCTTCCTGTTCCCTGCCAGTTTGGCTGTAGATACTTCTGTTTTTTGGGGTTTTTTTTGCGTCTCTCTGCCTGTCATCTGAGAGCTGTAACTCGAATGACACGAATGATTTGTTGACTGAGCAGCAGTCAGAGCAGTCTGACTCTCAGAAAGGATCAGTTTTCTGTTGGCGTCTTCTTTCAGAAGACAAGATCCTCATTTGGAGAGAATGCCAAGGATGCTTTAATATGGTTTCCCATGTTTTGCCACTTCTGCCTTACCTTTCCATTACAGTATTTTGGGCTTACATCTGCCGGATTTGTCTTGTGAGGACAAAATACATCACAGAGATAGCAGGCTACGTCATTCTTTCCCCTCCTCAACACATGGGGTAGCTTCTGTCTTAATTCGCCTGTAACTGCTTCTTGGTTACATATAACTTCTTTTGGATATACATACTGCTACACTTTTACTTTGGAAATTTGTGTTTGTGGGTGTGTGTCTCTAACTTCAATAGAGAAAAAGTTTGGCTATTTCTTTGACAGTTATGCAGCTATTTTTTTGATGACCTTTCATCACTTCAGATCATCATATGGTACTATAAAATTCTAATAGAATATTGAATTTGGTTGTAGGGCATCTGTATTCTGAATGACATATGTCTTCAAAGACATTTTTCCATCATTTTAAAAGGTTTCCATTTTCCACTTAAAAATAAGTTGTCTGGGCTTTGATTCTTCTTCTTCCCAGGGAATGCTTTAAACTTCCTAGAATATTTCTTTTTATAATTTAGTGCCTTTTTGACACTTTCCACTTCTGCATTTAACGTTCTTGCTGTTTTCCAGAAATTATGAATTAAGCAAATATTTCCATGCACTGAGAAAAGAATTTTAAAGGAATACAGTAGTTGCCTTTATTCTTTAGACTTGGTACTAACAAAGCTGTATTTTGATCAGTACCTTTGTAGTGGCTTTATTTTTTCTCCTGAGCAAGTAATTCAGAGAAGAATAACATCATTTTGAAAGAAAAAGCTTTTTTACATTTTGTTCATGTTCCTCGATATTTAGGAGACGATACAGCAATATTGTATTTAAAAGGATAGAATACAGAATATTAAAAATAGAAAATCTTATTGCATTTTAGATACCACCGTATTCTGTTTAATATGATAGTGGGATCCTTTTTTATTTGCAGAGGTATAGCATGTTCCAATATGTAAAAACGTGTTTGTTTTTTCAGAGATCACATGCAGTAAAACTTTTATGGGACATCAGTGAGAGAATTCAACTAAATTGTACTTAAAGTGTACTTAACCACTTTTCCTGGTCAAGGAATCATAACATATAACCACAAGTCATATACATCCTTAATAGCGGTTTTGTAGAACTCAGCATGAGCATCTGTCAAGTAAAATAGTCCCTTATATGTAAGGTTGTGAGATAAAACATTAAAATGGTAGCATAGGAAGCATGGAATTAGTCATTTAACAAGTTTCCTAATCTGTTAAAAAGTTCTGAGCAGCAATTCCTATTACATCTAGCCCCAGCTATTGAACACCAGTCATTGCTCTTAAAAACATCATCTAGACTTCATCTCCATTCCTTTTCCTTATTGAAAACATTGGCCTATCTTTACTTCTAGGTGTATTTCACATCTTTTCTTCATATGTTCTCTAACCTTGTTGATTCTCCTGAGTTATACCACTGCAATTTTTTAATCAAAATATTTGTAAGTTTTCTAGTGTGAAGGGTGTGTGTGGTGGGGTTTTTTGGTGTTTTTGTTTTGGTTTGGTTTGCGTTTTTTTGTTTATTTGTTTTTTTAAATTTAGTTGTCTGTTTGTCCCTTTCTACTTTGGAGATTGATATTTGTGAATTCATGCAGTCACAAAAGCAGAACCTACTAACTAGTCCCTTCCCTTGTCTTCTTCTCACAGTTTCCTCTTCAGGGCAGGATCAGGTATAATCTGAGGATTTGTAACACTCTGTTGCCCAGTCTTTGAGCTTCCACAAAGACAGTTTTATTCTAGTGTTTTGCAATCCTTATCTTTCTAGTTCTTCTAATGTCTAATATGATACTACTATTGTTTCTGAGGTGCGTAGGTAGAATAGATGCTGCGCTTTGTACCCCTTTGGCATCCTTTCTTTTTTTTTTTT
>VXAK01011868.1:84929-100289 GCA_013399435.1 Arenaria interpres | reverse complement strand
TTTTTTTTGTTTTGTTAGCAGCCATTTGTTTTCTGTGCTGTTTGGTTGATCATTTCTGCTTAAGCATCGTACCTTGTGTTTGTGCCAGTTGAAGAATTTTGAATTTTTTAGATGGTTATCTGCAAGTGCTAATTTTTACCTCTTTGCTCTAACCGGAACTCTAATCAAAAGCCTTCAAGTGAACTATTCCTATGGCACTGGGAAGCAAAAATAATTGTTTCCTTTAACAACATATGAGGGAGATATTAATGTTTTTACAGTTATTTCATGAAATTAATATCCCTATTCTATATTTTTTAAAGCCCCGTCACTGTTTTGTCCTTTCCTAAAATGCTAAGTTAGTCTTAGAATTTATATCAGCTTCCTACTGGTTTAGCCATGCCCATTTTGGTGGTTGTGTCTCATATAATTCTAAGTGAGACAATCAAGATTTTAGCAAGGTGAGAAAAATAATGTCTTTTAATTTTACTGTTTATTTGGAATGACGTGAGCACTGAATTTTTAATTAATCTATCTCCACTATGTAATAAGTGTTTTATACCTTTTTATAACAGGAGATCATATTGCAAAGCAAAACTGAACCACAACAGTAGTCTCACAATTTTTATGAATCTCAAGAGTTGGGTTTTTTTTGTTGTTGTTGTTGGGTTTTGTTGTTGTTGGGTTTTTTCTATTTTTTCTTTAAATTTATTATAATGATCCACTTTTCTGTGTTGACTTTTTTTCACATCACACAAAACACAGGAAGGTGTAGACCTGCCATTGACAATATCCATTTGATGTATTTAATTTAACTGGATTTGAAAGTTTTAGTACTTGTATAATCTCTAATGGGTTACAAGTTGAATAACTCTAAGAAGCATTAAAGATCTGATTTGATGACTGGTTTAATGCTTCTTCCAAGAACAAATTGAAGAGATTAGGATTGAGTGAGATATCATTGGAGGATTAGCAATTGCTTCTTAAGGCATTCTGAGTTGACAGCTAATGGATAGCTTTCCCTGATAGCTCTTTTATTGTCCACTGCAGCTGGATAAAAATCAATAAGAAAGCAAACTTAAGTTTGTTTATCCATTAATTTTGGTTTTAACAGAGGAGTTTGGCTGCCATAGTAACTTGCTTAATACGTTGTCCCCATCTATCATGATCTAGATAACCTCAATTAACACACTGATTAATCCTCAAATTCTTTTTCAGTAGTTCCCTTCTTGACTGCACAATGTGAAGGAAAATGTTCCTAGGAGGTCTGAGTGGACAGAACACATGCCCATCAATACCCAGATAAATAGAGCCTGAAAATAGAGCCTCTTTTCTTCACGTTTCCTGCCCTCCCTATGTGCAAAATAAAACTGCACTTATATTAATTTTTGGATTTGTTTTTTCTTGATATGTTCTATATTTTGCTATTATTTGAACTTAAAACAAGTAGTTGCCTTTCACTCTACTACTAGCTGGGAATCCCAAAGCACATTTCAAATGTCATCCTAGACATAGCAAACGTCGTATAAAAATGGCTTTATTTTTAAAGATTGATAAATGGGAGTGAGCAGAACTGTCAGTTATGCAGGGTGTTTTGTGAGGAAGCCAGAGTCCTCATTTTGAATCTACTGGCATTCCCTAATTAGTGGGAACTAGGTGGACCTAGTTTAGTTTGTAAGTTTATGTTCTAATTATGTTTTAAATTTTAAAACAAATTACAATATATAATCTTTTTCACCAAACTGGTTATACTTAAATGGTAGCTCTAAGTGTCTTTAACCTTTGTTTTCCATAAAAGCAAATATTAATCCTTACTAAGCCAGAAAACAAATCTAAACATAAGTCTTCCCTGTCTTTGGTGGTATTTTCCGACGTAGTTATCTTCCTGTGTTCCTGCAACTTCTTACAGTACCAGATTACAAAGCTGTTCCTCAGTTTCTTACATGGAAGACCAGTGTGGTGCTCTCCTCCATCCCTGGCATTTGTCCCCTGCAGCCTGGGGATGCTCCAGGGGCTGGGGACACCTCCTGACATGCCTGGGGCTTCCTGCAGCACCCGCCTGCTCAGCGCATCAGGCGCACACTGAAACCTTTGCTGTCATCTGAAGATCTCTCTGTCATTGCCATTTCACCTGTTGCAGATACCTTTTAAGAGCATGTTATTGCTAGAAATAGTTCATTATTTTTAAGGCAATTCAATGATTAATCTACTGTTGTTAATAGTACAAGAATATTTGGCTTTAAGTGCAGACCAGGCATCATTGCTGTCTCAGTTAAAACAAAAAAAAGAGTTTGGGAAGTGTTACTTGATCCCTAACAGCGGAGAAATTTGTCTGGAGCTTCTTTATGGAAGTGGTCTTTAAATTTAGCAGCACTATGAGTGTCTTGGAGCCCTGCTACCTGCATGTGATTTAAATAGGACATGGAAGTCCAGCTTCTGAACAGGGAGAGGGCGTCAGTGATACCACAGCTCACATGCTTTGGCCTATTTTTGCCTTTGGGACTTAACAATGCTGAATTCAGGCTGTGTATAGCTTTCCTTGCAGAATTTCTGTAACTCATCAGTTGAGAATATTTGTTAGTCTCAATCTCTTGCACTGGAAATATTTTTTTAATAAGCACACCCCGGTTGCCACAGAGCCCTATTTGTTCAATGATCTTAATGCTGACCTAGCATGTTGAAGCAAAAACTTCCGGTAAATCTTTTAAGTATAGCACCACATTGAAGAAACTGCAGAATGGAGGGAAGATGAGCAAACATTTCTTCTCAGGTAACAAGTTTCAGTCTATCCAGGGGAAGCCCTCCTACAGCACCGTTAGGTCTCCTCTTGCAGAAGAGAGTACAGGTGAGCCTGGAGGGTTGTAAGAGCTCAGCTGCAAGCCTGCTCCGCCACACAGGGTAATGCCTTGATTTTTCTGTTTCTTATTTTGTTGCTGTTCAGATGTTTTATTTTTGAAGCAGCTGAGGAAGGGACTTCCCCTGTTGTGGCTGAAATGTTTGGTAGCAGAAGATACTTCAATGTAGTAGACAAAGTGAAAACATTCTGCAAGAGTTGGGGCTGAAACTCTGAATGTTCAAATTGGAAGCAGTTTTCCCAGCCATACATAGATGTTTGAAAGTGAGGACTTGTGATTATGGGACCCAACCTCATATTTGGTAGTGTATAGAACTCACCCTCATCAGTCTTTAAGATAAAGATTTAGAGATGACTGTTTCCAGTAATGTTTATTAACTTTGAGAAAATGTGTAAATTTCTACAACACTACTGGGAACGTCTAGTGGCATGTAGGGGTACACGGCAAAGAACAAAAATTGTGCTTCAATCTCAACCCCTTTTTAAAGCTTTATTGTAGATTTCTGTGACGCTCCCGGTAGCCTTCAGTGACAGGTATAGATTCTCGTAAAGAGAAAAGTTTGTGCTTCAATCTCAGACTGTTTAAAAAATTTTGTAGCAGAGCTGATGACTGTGTGTGACATTCCAGTAGTAAAAGTCTCTGCTCAGGAAAGACAGTTTTCAGAAGTATTTGGATTACTCTTTGAGCCTACTCTTTCAAACAAGTCTTTAGTCAGACTGGAGTGTCCTCTGAAGTATGGCATCTTTGAGTGCCATCTTCAGAAAACACTGTTTCTCAGCTCTTACTTGTAAATTCAAACTTTTGCTGATTGTTTTTATTTGAGATCTTGTATGAGCTGTAAAACATGCTTTGTAAGTCTACCCCAGTTCAAGCGATATAATTCAGTTTAAACTCTTAAGTATTTGTATTCTGTATCTAATTGATATTTTTACTTTTTGTTCCACTGAAAATGGTGAAGTTTGAGTTCATAATTTATTTCTAATGCAATATAAACACGGAGCATTTTTTCTAAATAAATTAATCACACAGCTCTTCAAATTTATCATCAGGGTAGGGCTTGACTTTCACCCCAGATAGTAGTATTTTTTTTATTCCACTTTTGGTATATAATAAGGGGAAGATGCTAGTTACTTCTGTCAATGCTTTATAAAAAGCAGAAGCACTTAAGAAATGTAAAAGCTTTATTTACTATTCAAGTTTTCATACCTTTCCAAATAATCCTTCACTGAGTGGTCAGTCTAGTATAAAGTTTCAGCTTTCCAGCTGCCTCCTGACACCGCAGTTTTAGAAGACCAGGGAAAGAGATGGTTCTTTCATGACCAGTGTTTAATGCATTAACAGGCAGGACAGAGATGGTGTTTCTCCGCTCTTGATATGCTCTTTAAAATCCAACTCACCGAAGAGCCTTGGGTGGCTGCCACTGATGAACGTTTGTGTCCTGTAACTCATCTTCCTGCTTGCCTGGGAAGAGCTCAGCCTTGCTGTTGCTGACACAGGTCGGAGAGAGCAGACTTCATGTTCGTTCTTACTGCAGTCCCTCGATGTTGGTCATTACCCAGAGATTAGTTTCAGGTCATTAGGCCCAGAGACAGCCAAACATCTCATCCCTTCAGGTTTCCTATCACTTCGATGATTTGGTAGGTTCACCATATCTTCTAAGGAATACTGTTTCTACAGTTGTGTTATTGTTCTTATTTGCCTAGTAAATGTTAGTAATATCATCACAATTTAATCTCTTTTCTTTTAGCAATTGTCAGCCCTGCACTGATAATTTTTAAGATTATCTAATTGTATATGCAAAACATACCACTTATTACAGGACTTAATTTCATTACATCCGCATGTAAGTCCATCATGGATACTACTATTATAAGGCTTTAATTTGAATTTTTAATAAGGGCTTTGATCCTGAAAATAATTACAAGCATTCAATTATAATTGTGTATTATGGATGTATATTATGTATCTATATTATTATGCAGAGAGCTTACTGCATGCAAGTTACTGATGTACGAGTACTTGTGTAATTGAAACCTTATTTTATCAACTTTTGGAAACACACTATTATTACTATATATGCGTTACCATTTTTCAAGGAAATTTTCCGATTTTCTTTTCAGTAGTGATTTAGACACTTAAAAGCCTTAGCCATAGAAGAGGAATATTTATCCTCCTAAGTCTGCGCAAATGATTTTGGTTTTATGGCACAAGCCATCCCTTTCAACTTAATGTTTGTAAAATTGACTGATTGCCAGGATACATGCATGCACACACATTTTGCTTTCTTCATTACTGAGGTGCAGCCTCTGTTGAAAGAGAGAGGCTTTTATTTCAACCATGTGCAAAACAGGATCTAACAGCTGAGGAATATAGAACCTAAGATAAAACTTCAGGAAACTTAGTTCAGTAATACTACATACTTCCTCATTGTGAATTAAAAATGGTCCCTTGAAATAGATTCACATACCTGTGTGTCTATGAAAGTGTAAAGTACAAGTACACATAGTAAAACTTTCCTGTCTGGTTGCTTTGGATTTGGGGGCTTTCTTTTTTCAGTATTTGAAGAAAAATAAGGCTGAGAGAATTCTTTCATAAGAATCCAAACTTCCTTTGACCTAGAGCATGCATTTGCGTTTGGGGAGTATCCAAGAAAATATTTATATGACTATATCTCGGCTCTCGAAACATGAAAAGAAGTTTCTAGTTCAGCTCAGCAGTTGGTTCCCGGGAAGCCTTGTTTCCTCAGCCTGCCTTTCGAGGTAGGTGTTATTCCTTGTGGACCTCAGGATTTTCCTCTCCCCCGTACCCTGCCTTGGAAGATGAGTAGAATAAATGTAGCCCACTTCTTCTTATCCCTTTTGGGAATGAGGAAAGGACTCATGTTGTCATAGGTAATAACATGCTATTAATTCTTTAGTTAGTGTTTTATGCAAAATACTACAGCTACCTTAGATTACATAAAGACCCTCATTCTGCTGTGCTACAGTTAATCTAGGTCACCGATCACTAAACAAAAAGTGATTGTGATAATTTTGTTTGATATGTAAAAATACAGTACAGTCAATGTTACAGAGTAAACATGGCATACTTGCCGGTTTAATATATAAATATATGTATATGAAATCAAAAGCGGTTAGCAACGAGTGGAGTGGGAGGTAGTACTGATACATAGGAGTACCAGTGATAACTGGGAACTGTGCAAGTCTGATTCATTAGATGCCAAAGAATACAACTCATTAATCTTGAAAGAGAACTTCTTTGGATTAAAAAATGTGATTAAAAAGGGAAGTGAATCAACAAGGGAGTAATAAGGACGAACAATAAATAGATAAAAGTGGAAAAGCTGAGAGGACTACATGTTAGGAAGTCAGCAAGTGCAAAATGATATCATCTCAGAGTGTAACTAAGAAAGAACGAATATGAATTATTGTTGTTTTCTTTACAATCTATTTGGCAGCAATGAAATTCTAAAAATAACAGGCCTAATCATAGCTAGGTTTGGCAAAAAACAGTAGACGCAAGACTAAAAATAGTTTTTCAAAAATACTTAAGAGGAAAGAAGCTGTATAATAGAGCGATAATGAAATACAAGTAAACTAACTAATATATTGAATAATTTGGTATAAAGTTGAAAACTTTTGAACTGCAGGTCTAGGTAGTTTACACCAAAAAGGAATATTCCTTTTCTGGATAAGGAGCTTTTGGAATGACTCCTGTGGATTTTTAATCAACTAAGGTATCCTACATAGGCTCAAAAAGTCTTGTGAATGACTACTAATATTTAAAAACCAGAAATGTGACGACTAGGATAAGTATAGGTGAGATAAAGTGACAGCCATTCAGGATGGAATTATGGGAAAGAGCTGGAAGTTAACTAGCAGGAATCTGATGGGAGTAGCAGAGAGGAGGTCTTGTCTCATTTGTCACATTTTGTCCGGCTTATTTACGCCTTTGCATCATTCGCTTAATTTTGTCACACAGCATTGTAGAAAAGGGGAGATAATGCTTTTGAGTGTACAAGTGGTGTGCAAAATCGATGTATGTATGTATCATGTAAAATCATGTTAAATAGACCAAAAAATAAAACCCAGAGCAACTGATCTCTCGACGTCTTGAGGGAACAGTCTCTGCATGGTGCTTGCCCTGGTGTGTGAAAGAAAGTGCAGGTCCTTGTGTCTAATGAGGGGATTAGAGCTGTTCAGATGAATGTTATATTTGTGTGTTTGAATTCTTCTCACGTACAGATATCCTCCAGGTTTGAATCTTGACCCCTTTGCACATTTTCAGTTCTGATCCCGCTCAGACCTACTTAGCTAATGAGGTATAAGATCACTGCCTGAGGTGGAAAGGCTATGGCACATCAGAATTCACAGTAATGTTGTTTTACACTTGAGTGGAAGTAGCAGTGAAGGAGTTGCCAAATATGCTGTGCTTTACACTTAATATTTTAAGTATGTATTGAAACTGCACGTGTCTCTTTCTGTTCTTCACTACTCTCACTTTATGATGTATCAAATTAAGGGGAATAAAAATATATTTTTCAGGCATAATTAAAAATCTGTTAAGCTTCATGTTGCACTTCACTATTTTGCAGGTGACTGTAACAGCTACTTTTTTTTTTGTTGTGCTAAGCATTAAGTTGAATTTTTTAATGAAAAATTTAACATTTTTTATGCCATTTTGTCCTTATCTTGAGGTAGTGTGCGTGACAAATGATATCAAAAGAATCTACAGGACAACTTGTAGAGTAAAAGCTGTGCTGATATCTGGTATAGTTAGTCTAAATTGTGTTAGTACTTTTAAAATGGGTTTTCTGTATATAAAATAATATCCACTTAGGAAAGAATTGGCCGGTTTCTGCCGGTGCTTTTTATTGGAACATACATCTTACCATTGATGTTGCTGATCATTTTAAATTTTGATTTTTCATGGTAAACAGTGTGAACCAAATCAAATCTGTGCCCTTTACAGTGAAAGGAAATACATATGACCCGTGCAACATCCATCCCTTAGTTCTTTATTATGTCTTTATTATCTCTCAAACCCGTATTGAACTGGTACAGAATAAACACGTTATCCCCGTTGTACTGCACTAAGCAGAAACTTCTATTTCTTTATGTAGATGTTTTGTTATGTTTTAAAAGTGATGAATCGATAACAGAAGGAGGGAGCATGGTTCTTCAGCTGGAAATGTGGTCTGTGTGCAGTTGATATGTCAGTTCCCTTCAGTTGTACCACAGGACTACACGATAAGAGCGTGCTGCTCCTTTATTGAACAGAGCTCCCTGCAAATCACTTCTGCAAGCAAGCGCTTAGCCCTCCTCGTGGCAATATGGGGCATTCTTCTGTGCTGTGTCCCTGCTGGAAGCAAGTGCTGCGAGAGCAAAAAATGTTGTGCGAGTGTTTGTGTAATTTTAGGCAAGATAGTTGAAATTCAAGTGCCTCTCATTCAAAACTGCATTATATGTACCCCATGTGGGATTACATAAATCAGTAGTGATTTGAACAGTACTGCAGTTGGACTGTATGGAATATTTGAGAGGAAATACAGATAGCTGGAACTTCCTCATTGTATGACTTAATTACATTGTTGAGTGTGCATCTGTCTGATATACATATAATTGTTATTTGCCACCTAATGAGGTGAAATTTTACAGAGCTTTCTTGTGTATCAGTGATAATGCTGAGCTCTCCAAGTTAGAATGAGCAATTGAGATGTTTCAGCTTACCAGAATGATTCATTTATTAGTTAGCACCTGAAAATTACCTGTCTCAGGGGAAATGTTAAGGAATAATTAGTAATTTTCATGTAGTTAACAGAAAATGCTGCAAAAACTGTCACTTTATAGATGCCAAGGCAAGTCAAGCGGGGTGCGTTGCTGTGGAACATTGCAGCTGTGAGTAACTGGGGTTAATAGTAGATTACTGGTTTCAACCTGATTTAGAAATATCACTTTGCGCATCACTTTTAAGTGCCCTTTGGATTCAATTCACTCAATAGAACTTGTCTTTCAAATACCACTGCTGCTGCTCAGGGGCCAGTCCCCTGGCCTGCCGTGTCAAGAGCAGCTATTCAATGGGAGGCAGGGCTCCTGTATTTCAGGCCTATCTCATTCTAATTGGAGTGTTCCTGAATGAGAGCAGCAAATTGCAGGAATCTGGCTTAGCACGTTGATGACACTGTCCCCTGTGCTTTTAGTTTGCTTTTTCCCCCATATATGCTTTCATGCTTTGAGCTGGATTCCCCACATATTCTCAACTATTTTCCATCTGATTTCCGTCAGCCTTTGAGCCACAGCTTTCTGATTTGTCATTTATCAAGTGGTCCATTAGCTGTGTTTCCATCTGAGATCTATGATATATACATCCATTTTATGGATGGAGAAACTAAGTCACAGTTGAGTTAACTTCTGGAGGGCAATCAGTATGTAGAGTACAGAGCCTCTTTTGTTTACAAAACCACAAATACAAATTGGTTTTCTGTGATAAACTTGGGAGCAGTATGAACTTGACCAACTTAGCCTTGTGTCACTAGTAAGAAATTATCCTTGTTTGCTCTGCGCCTGCTGTTCCTTTCTAGCCTTACCTGCCTAGGGTGCTGCTGGGCTGTGAGTATCACCTGAGCACAGAGAATGAGGCTGGGGACCTGGCAGTCACTTTGCTCTCCAGAATCCCAACTCTGAAAACAGAGACTGGACTAGAATTCTTTAGAAATACTTGACTTCTATAAAAACTGGCACAACTTGAGTCAAAACATCTCTGGGTTAGTATATCACAGTATTGCAAACTTTGGTACCTGCCCTATTGATCTAAGCTCCAGCTTCTGAAATTGGATAATAATTTAATGAAAGCAAAGATAATATATTTCAGTGGGAATTTCTAAATTAGTAATTTCCTTAAAGCCCGGAACAAATTAAAAAAATAATAATAGAAAATTCTAATGTTCGATTTTTTGCTGTTGTCAGGAGAGCTCCTTGTAGTTTGCTTTTTTTTGCTTGCACACTCTCTTGCTATTCGTAGCCAGTGTTAGTATCTAAAGGAAAAACAAAAGGACACTAGCACTTCAAATTTAATTTATATCATTTTATAGTACCAACATCTTAGAAGATCGTAGCATTGTTTAGAGGAGTGTTATTGGCACTGAAAAAAATTTACCTACAGTTGACTTATACCATAATTTATACAAATATAAATAAACCTGCAGGTCTCTTGCCTGAAAAGTAACTTGGACATTGCTTTTAGTCTATCCTGCGTTTTAGTCTATTGCTGTTAGCTGGTACTCTGTCTGACATATATATGGAAATAGGGGTAGGAAATGCCACTGTGGAACTTGGAGGAGAGGTGACAGTTAGTGATGCAATGTCCAGTATAAGTGCCTCATTTTTCACTCAGTTCAAGATGTGTAATAATTATTCAAGACAATTACTGTACAGTCTGTGGTCTGAAACAACTAATTCTTTGGCTTTTTTTGTCAAAGCTAATACAAAACTCATTTTTCATAGAATCCCATTCAGGGTATAAAGAGGGACATATCTCTCCAGACTTTATGTAAACATTAATATTTTTTCTCATAACATTTAATTCTCTGAACAGAATTTTTGCAACAGAATTTTTAGTGAGTTTAACATACACAAAAATTAGCATATATGATTAACAAAGGAAAAACAAAGGAAAATTCATTATAATTTTCCCTGTTGAAGAATTGGTTTTACTTAGAAAAATGCCTATAATGAAAATAATGAACAGGGGAGGGCAGCAGATGTCATCTACCTTGACTGCAGCAAGGCTTTTGACACTGTCTCCCATAACATCCTCATTGGGAAACTGAGGAAGTGTGGGCTGGATGAAGGAGCAGTGAGGTGGATTGAGAACTGGCTGTGTGACAGGACCCAAAGGGTAATGATTAATGGAGCAGGTTCAAGCTGGAAGCCTGTAACCAGTGGTGTCCCCCAGGGGTCAATACTTGGTCCAGTGCTGTTCAATATATTCATCAGTGACCTGGATGAGGGGACAGAGTGTATCCTCAGCAAGTTCGCTGATGATACCAAACTGGGAGGGGTGGCTGACACCCCAGAGGGCTGTGCTGCCATCCAGCGAGATCTGGACAGGCTGGAGAGCTGGGCAAGGAAGAACCTCATGAGGTTCAACAGGGAAAAGTGTAGGGTCCTGCACCTGGGGAAGAAGAATGTTAGGCACCAATACAGGTTAGGCATGGACCTGCTGGAGACAAGCTCTGAAGAAAAGGATCTGGGGGTCCTGGTTGACAGCAAAATGACAATGAGCAAGCAGTGTGCTCTTGTGGCCAGGAGGGCCAACGGAATCCTGGGCTGCATAGGGAAGAGTGTGGCCAGCAGGTCAAGGGAGGTCATTCTGCCCCTCTACTCTGCACTGGTGAGGCCACAACTGGAATACTGCGTCCAGTTCTGGGCTCCCCAGTTCAAGAGGGACAGGGAACTACTGGAAAGAGTCCAGCGTAGGGCTACAAAGATGATTCAAGGACTGGAGCATGTCCCTTATGAGGAGAGGCTGAGAGAGCTGGGACTCTTTAGTCTGGAGAAGAGAAGGCTGAGGGGAGACCTTATTAATGCCTACAAGTATCTCAAGGGCGGGCTGAAGGAGGAGGGAACCAGACTCTTTTCAGCGGTTGCCAGTGAGAGGACAAGGGGCAATGGGCACAAGTTGGAACATAAAAAGGTTCCACTCGAATATGAGGAAAAACTTTTTCACGGTGAGGGTGACAGAGCCCTGGAACAGGCTGCCCAGGGAGGTTGTGGAGCCCCCTTCTTTGGAGATTTTCAAGACCCGCCTGGATGCAGTCCTGAGTGGCATGCTCTGACACGCTCTGGGTAGTCCTGCTTTGTCAGGGGAGTTGGACTAGATGATCTCTATGGTCCCTTCCAACTCTAAAAATTCAGTGAAATTCAGTGAAATTTAGGTCACTGGACAATATATAAAAGTTGGCATCAATGATATCCAAGGTCATTACTGTACACAGTGAGTAATATGGTTATCTTCTGAAACTGTAAAACAGGTGTCACATTCTTTTTGACTTCTCGTATAGGATGCTACTTTATTTAGTTGGGAAAAACAATAAAACAATGGAAAAATTTTTAAATTTTAAAGTCAAAACTGAAAGCTTTCTTAGCTTGAAGAACCAGACATGCATGGAAATGTTGCGTGAGTATTATAGCTAAGACGGTGCTAATGTGTCACACATTTGAAAGAGTAAAGGTTTTACGTATTCTGAAAATCTCCTTACTGGAGTGCTTATTCTAACACACACTGAGTTAGAGAGGTAAAAATGCTGCAGAATAATCTACTAAAATGTAAGTAAGAGCAGCATGGTCTCTGCGCTTCTTATGGAGACCTTGTAGAATATGTAGGGCACCACTCTGTGACTGGCGTGAGAAATCAGACAGATAGAGATAGTATTGCTTTGCCAGGAAATGAGGAGTCTGCTCAGGATTAAAAAGGAATATTCTCTGTACTTCCATGTCCTGCACTAAGAATGTGGCATTGAGGTCTTTAGAACATTAAAGCAAAGATGTGTTACTTTAGGGGATTAGAAACTGAGAAAAGAAATTGATCTATAGAAGCACTCTCATTTTTAGTGATTTAGTGAAATCCAGCTTTATGTTTGCCTGTGTCTGGATCTCCTGATTTACATTCAGCAGAGGCTCTGAGGTGACTGAAATATTCTGCTCTGTGTTGCCAGTTTTCATTATTTCATTCTGATTTATCTGCTACTCGGAACTTTTTTCAGTGCTCCTGGGTTCTTCTTTTCTTTGAAAATCTACGCTTTCTTTCTCTCTTTTTATTTTCTTGGTTTTTTTTTTTTTCCCTCCTTGTTTCTGGACTCAGTTGTTATAATGGTAACCACAGTCAAGTAAATAATTTTTTCCCCCCTTTCTTTCAAAGAGAGAAATAGCTACAGAATAGCTATGCTGTAAAAGTTTTCAAAGGAAATCAAATTCCTTAGCACATAAATACTCCTAACTTCTGGGAAACTTGTATTTTTAACTGCAAGAACACTTTTGGTGTCTATCAGGCCCTGATTGCAAAGGTTGCAAAGTTGCTTCTACCCATATTACCTGTAATTTTGAGTTAAAGATTTCATGTGCTGGAGGTTGTGTAAATGTATAAAAATTTGCCCACTCAAATTCATAAAAGCCTGCTTCTTTGTCATCTTAAATAGACCTGAAGATGGTATTTGTTTGTGTTTAAAGGAAGACACTCTTATTAAGTTCGTTGAGAATCCATTACTGAGATCTTTGTTTTTGGTTTATGCAATTCTGAGAAAAGGCTGGCTGTCTTTAATAAGTTACAGGGAAATTTTTTTTGATATTGACCCATTTTAATCATGCGATAATCAAATTGTCCTGTTATATGTGCCATTATTTAAAGAACATTGCTAGTAATTTCATTCTTTCAATTTCATTTAATTTTTCTTGTAGGTTTAAAAATAAAACCTTTTTCTGATGTTCTTTTATAGCTTTTAATCTGTTTCTATGCATGGTAAATTACTCTTACTCTTTATTAATCCCAGAAGTTTAGGGGAACTGTTTTCTTTTTATTCCTTTTTCCTCCCAGATACCTGGTGATCAAGTTTGTGAGCAACCTAGTGTAATTAAACCTGCTCTGAGCAGGGGCTTGGCCTAGATGATCTCCAGGGAGGTCCCTTCTAATTGGAACTGCTCTATCATTCTATCATATAGGAAACATTGATTCCATAATACAGTAAAAGCTTTTATGAGCTGGTAGCTGTAAGGGGGGATTATGGATTGGTCATTCATGACTTGTGAATGGCTGCTCCAAATCATCATTACAGGGCTAGTAGGGACAGGATTTCTCAGCAAGCATGAGCACAAATCAGCCTCTTCAAGACGTTTGGGGAAAATGTTCTTTTAGGGTTTTTTTTGTTGTTGTTGTTTATTTTTTTTTTAAATAAAACAGCTATTGGCATGTATATTTATTTTGAGTCTGCTTTAGCAGCAATCTTATCTCTATGAGTGATTACAAGTGTAAAAATACACAGCTTGCTGAAGTAATTAATAGTGTGAAGTGGTTTGTAATTTCAAATAAGTATAATATTTATTTTCAATTACTTTTTTTAACACATCACACATTTCTGATGAGTTTTAGTGGATCTAGGATGTATCAGTTCTTGAGCTCCGGGGGAAAATCACTGTTTTCCTTGCCAGTAATGGTGCTTTATTTTGACCTGGAATGAATATTTATTTTTTTTTTAATATATATATATATATTAATGGTAAAGAAAAATAAGTGTTTTCAAGTATTATTTTAACTATTGAAAGGAGAAAATTAATAGTGACCTTTCAATAGGTGTTTATTTGCCTATACTTATCCTATTCATCATCAAAAAAACCTCAATCAGTAAGGCACTTTTGTTTCTTAATGGTTTGCTGTGTTGTGCTGTCGTACAGAGCTGTATTAAATTCTGGAATGTCTTCTAAACTTGAGAGTGTAAAACGGGAAGGGGAGGGTTCTTTCCTTCTAACCGGACTGCTTTTGTAATCAGTTAGAACTCTATACATAGTAGAGTTTGGCCAAATACATCCAGATACATGGAATGCAATTAATTTGACTGTTACATCCATTCTGTCCTTCTCCTCGAGTATCTACTTTTTGAAGACTATTTTGGCAGAATGGTATCCTTGCTTGGGTTGCTGGAGCCCGTGTGAGGTGTTGTGTAAATGCCACACCTGTAGTCTGATAGTCGTGGCTGTAAAGAGTTTGTTGTGTAGGCACTTGTGCAGACAATGTGTGTATGCTTTCAGTCATAGTTTATCTCAATTTCAAGTAATTTTTAATTCTCATACTTAAGCTATGAAAATTTAATCAGATCTATCTGATGGAGATTGGCTCTTTTAGAAAATTGTCATTTTAATCCCCTATCAAAACTAAGGGTTTTATATAATAAACCACAGCAACAGCTTGGTGCTTCTCCTTTGAAGGAATGAAAATCTTCTGCCTGTCATTCTCTGGTTGATAAGCTTATAATTATTGCACAAGGAGCAGCTTCTACTCAAATGAGGATGACACCCAGAAATGTGTAAAAGAAAATAATCTGTTTAACAATTTATTACTTATGTATCAATATGTTGAGAGAAGGATGTATGACTAGACAGTGTTGGAATATTGCTCCTAGAGGCTGTTGTGTACCTGTATTCTCACTGTAAGTTAGGACAGCATCTTGTAACAGTCTTCCAAAAAGGGAAAAGGAACCTGTATCAAAACTTGTGGCAAAAAAAAAACCTCAAACCAATATACATCCAGAATATTCTCGCAACAGTATCCTTGAACATATCCATGAAGGTTGTAATGCTTTCCATTTGCAAACTTGCTTTAATACAGATTTGGAGAATGACTGTATTAGGAGCCCAAGTAATATGGATTTCTTTTTAGCATTATATGTAGCCTGTAACTGAGATTTATTGTTGTCTTTTTTTTTTTTTCTTTTTCTTAAAGCCAGGGCATATTTAATATTGGTAAACATGTCTTTTTT